>FR989964.1:11210000-11810000 GCA_905404175.1 Anthocharis cardamines | reverse complement strand
CCTCGTTTTACAAAAACGTACTCTGCCCTCCATCCACCGGTGCGTACACACCACGAATGAAAATATGGGTGAGACCCACTTTCAATCGTATCCAGATTCTTATTCACATAGCTGCATTCCCTGGCAACCTCGGGCGTTCTCCGGTACTCCACACCAGAACCCTGTGTATGCCCCATATTTCGATGACCAACATTCCTCTTCATCTCATTCATAACCAAATTGTCTACTTTATCATTCATCCCTCCTCTAACATTCAACGTAGCAAATCGGCTCTCTGCGAACCATTTTTCGCCCCCAACAAAAACGAGATAGGACGGATTGCGAACCACATCATTGCCATTTAGTGTATTATTTTTAAAAACCATTGCGTTCCCACGGAGATAGGTACAGCTCCGGATGCTAAGATGATGCTAACCGTTTATCTGGGGCACATGATTCCAGGGTATGGCGCACGCTTGCAACTAGGCTCACCATACAATCTTATTCATGGCAGATCTTGATTTTGCGGAAAGATAAATATGAGAAAAGACCGGGAAAGGATATAGGGTAAAGAATACTGCTTGCTTGTAATAAATGGGGAAAAGCTACCAGTAGCCGGAAAGCCGGGTTCGCATGCCCGTGGTATAATATCCTTATGAATATTAAACCTCCCAACTACTCAAACCTTCTTAACCTTGTGCTAATACAAATGTGAGATTTCGTTACATAAGTTCTATGCGCTGTGGTTGTTGTAGGTACTACGATAATGCGAAGAAATCAGTTAATCACCAGTTAAATACCTAATTTTATCAGCCACTCAAAAAAACTGACCTTTATCCTCGTTAACATTTTGTTGCTTGTTTTATGTAAAGTATCTATCTATTGCTAGCGAGACATTATGCCTAGATGATGAGTGGGTTACAGAGAGCTGAATACCAAAGAGTATATATTTATTCATTTTACATTTGTCAGTGGATTAAGTCGTTAATATCGTTAATATCGGTACAACGATAAGGAATCTCACTTAATTTAATTAGGTATACGGTACATTATCGGTATTCACATAACAAAAAGAAGTAGATTATTTGTAGTTGAAATGTTTTGTGGTAAAACCAAAGCGGGTACCTACTCTTAAAAATAATATTTTCGGGTGATGTTTATTATTTGCTGAAACGCAACTGTGTTAGTACGCCCGCTAGGTACCAACATACCTACACACGTTATAATTACTAACCACTACAGCCGTGATTATTATTAATAATTCTTCCGTTTGCCGGCTACACACAACGGGGCTCAAGTGTCGCTTTCCCTCTGAAACTGCGGGGAAAACACAACCCCCCTTTCGTCTTCCCTCCCCTCCCCTGACTCCTCGTTACTCCTCACCCCATCCTAAAGAAAATTCCTCGCCAGAAAATACACTTTAACTTAACCGCATAGAGTGTATTACCACTTAATTTGTAGCAAGAGGAAAATTCTTTGATAACATTCAAAAATGGAACGTATGTAGGGTGTTTTGAAGTTTAACATGGCAGCACTGGGTACAGAATTCGGTATAATAGCTTTCTAGAGATTAGGTTTCCCCAATACGGGAGAGACGTTGCAATAAATGAATTATTGTGCAATTCAATTTCTATGTGAAGTATGAAACGTATCCGCTATTAATTAAAAATTGCTTCTACTGAATGTACGACTTCATCATATCAAATAAACGAGTCGGTGATCACTGTTCTCAGAACTGAATATATTTTGCTATCTCGAACTAATACTTCCTAGGAAACCCTACGGGCTACGACTATTGTAAAGGTAGTAATATATTTTGATTTACACTCATACTTTGTTTAATGTAATGAAGAAGATTTAAAAATATATATGTATTTAGTTAATGCATTAGTTTGGTTTTAATACCTACTAGGTACCTACTTATAACTCAGCTTAGTTCTGCAATGTAGGTACTTACATAATTTATAGTATATTGCCCATTTCTGTATTAATTCAGTTACAATGACAATCCATCTTCAATATTTTTTTGTTTTTTTTAGTCTATGCAAATTATAATAACCAGTTAGTTAAGATTTAATACTATAGCGCCATCTGTGAAGAAAATACAAAACTGACTGAAGCTATGGCGACCGCGCGCTGATTGGCCACTTTTGTACTCCTCGCACATTTTAGAACGACGTAACCGACATGATTTGCCACTTAAAAATACATCACTACATTAGACTATAGAGTTCATTTTAACATAAATTGTTTTGTTGAGTTATGATGCTTGTCGAAGGTCGGTAATGTGATTAGCTCCGCCTTTCGAAGTGCTATGGCGGCCGTTTTGTCTTAAGACGTCTTTTTATGTCGTCTGTGTGAACATGTGAGCGTTTGTGAGCCGTTTCGCTCGTCGCAGGATCCATTGCTAAATTTAATTAAATGGAAGGTCTAAATTGTCTGTGAATCCCTCCGTGGGTTTTGTGATAAAATTATTTCAACGTAAATATGAAGTTAATTAATGAGACTCTATAATCTATATCTACGAATTCTTTGTGCCTATTAGGAACATGTTCATTTTGAAAGCCTTAATCAGCGTTTAGATATTTTAATTTATGCTAGTTATTATCTATATATACATATAATAAAAGAGTAGGATCGAAATTACGCTTCACTAAATATTTTTACCAGAAATTAAGAGGGATGATAAAAGAAGGGTAGCAGAATGCATAAATGCAATTTTTAAGATTCTTGTCTGTCTGTCTGTCTGTCCGTCTGTCTGTCTGTCTGTCTGTTTGTTCACGCTAATCTCCGAAGATACTGAACGGATTTTCAAATATATTAAGTAAAGCCCGGGGCAACATATAGGCTTTGTTTTATCGAAATCGGTTATCAGAAAGAAAAGTTATCATCATTTAAAAATAATTTTAAAGGCACCATATCACCAAATTGCAATGCAAACTGACTCGCGTTGAACTTTTTCGAATTGTCAGATGTCAATCACAGTTTGATATGTAAATGAAATACTTTGATTATTTCGCCATTTTCGATATATGTAATCGTAGAATAGTGGATATGCAGGCCCATTGCGTAACTTCAGATGCGAGTTCGAATCTGAAGTTGAACCGAAATATTTTTTTTTGTATTTATTTATTTATTTTTTTAAAGAATTATATTATTATAAAAATAGAAAATGTATTATTGAAATATTATATGAAAAAGTATTTCTTATGAGATCGTTTATTTCACCTTTTCATCCATCCTTTCTCTACAGAATTACGATTATTCGACATTGCTTTTATTGCTTCTTAAGGACTGTCTTCGTATCTTAGAGGTTTCCGCATTTAGCACCGGAAACCCGAGTAGGAATCCCGAGAAAAGGGAATTTAAAAAAAATGTCTCAAAATGAAAATGATCAATTAAATGAAATAAATATCGAGGTGGATACAGTATCTTCACCACTAATTAAATTTATAAAAAAAATAAGTAAATTTCTTTAAAGTCAGGTTCATTTTTTCAACAATGGTATTTCTATAGAATTTCAAATCATACTTCGAACTCCAATCTCAACCACCATTAAACGTGTCGATAATATTATGATGCAAAAGCAACCGTCAATGACTAATTTGATAGCTCTTTCCCAAAATAAATCACCAAGTACAGAGGATGGAGGATATGTCATTTGAAGAAAGCTTGCTCAAAAGCGAACCCCACGCGAACGAAGTCGCGGGCATCAGCTAGTGTTATAATATGAGCGCGTGGCTCAAGACGTGAATGATGCGTAGACTGCTTTTTCAGTTTCTTTTATTATACCTACTTATCTAACAGCACGTACTTAACCTAATCTTACTTGTTTGCTCCGTCCGCTTTATTATACCGACCTAAGTACTTTTTTCAAAATCCAATAAAATATTTCCATGGAACCTACGGTAAGCTAGTGAGAATTAAAACTATAAGAGTAATCTTCCCATTTGCTTTTTAGGGTTCCGTACCCAAAGGGTAAAACGGAACCCTATTACTAAGACTCCGCTGTCCGTTCATCTGTGGGTCTGTCACCAGGCTATACCTATCTCATGAACTGTGATAGACAGTTGAAATGTTCACAGATGATGTATTTATGTTGCCGCTATAACAACAAAATCTATTCAAAAATAGAATAAAAAAATATCTAAGGGGCTCCCATACAACAAACGTGATTTTTTGCTCGTTTTTGCTCGATATTAATAACGGCAATAGCTAGACGCTTGACATATTCACAGAATATTTAGTTGGTATATTTACTGTAAAAATAATTAATTAAATTAAAATAAAACAAATATTGAAGGTGAGCTCCCTTACAATAGAAATGATGTTTTGCCGTTTTTATAGATAATGGTACGGAACCCGTCGTGCGCGAGTCAGACTCGCAGTTGGCCGGTTTTTTCCTATATTCTAATTAAATTTAACAATAATATAGATTATATTTAACATTTTTAATTTTTGTTTATCTACATATTATTTAGAGTCAGTAGGTAGGTACTGTACTTACCTAATAGTTTTATAAACCTCTGAAAGGCACAGGTTCATCAGGTCAAGCCGACTGGGTCTGAGCAATCAACATTGGAACAAATAAACATTTTTATTTTCTTAATTGCTATTCAAACAAGTAGGTATCTTCATTTTAACTAAAGGCACATATTTATATCTCGTTTTATTAGGGGAAATGAGAATATTTATTTACTGTCACGACAGCATTTGATAAAAGACTACATACATCTATTTATTAAGAGATTTAGTTTTTAGCAAAGGATTCTTAATGCCTTATGCATTTCATTTCCTATCATTATATCCCTTTATATATCTTTAATATCTCTACTCTGAATATCTAGATGCTTATGAATGCTACAATGAAGTTAGCAGATTGTATCGGATCTCCCAATATCCGGGCGGCTCGGCGCGCGCTGGCAACACTGATCCACCGATCGTCCGGTCTGAGTTGCACGCCATCCTGCTCTCTAATATTTATTGCACTCAATTTATTTATTACGTGTTCCATTTTTCTTTCGCAATTTTTATTCAAATATAGAAAAATAAAATGACAGAGATAATATCACACGATTGAAAAAATCCTGTTACTATCCAAACATTTATTCCTTCTATATCTTTGAATGTCTTGTAAACTGTTAGGGGAAGCCCGGGCAAGAAGCATATGTTAAGGAAAAGTGTTAAATAAAACTACAATCCGATAATAAATAGAACTGTTTTGTACTTTTATTTGGTACTATGTTTAATAATCTTTAAAAAATAATATTTAAAATTATAAAACTTAATCAATTTCTATATTAATTATAAGCATTAACAAAAAGTAACAATTATCCGTTTTGCCCGACCCCCCCGGGCAAAAAGGATATGTTGATATAGTTTAGAATAGTCTTCACATTCATCACAGAAGTAGCTGCTAACTCCTATATAAAGTGTGCCGTCTTCATGCGCCTAACTTTTGCACTGATTTCCTCCCGAAGCCAACTTCACGTGTCTCTGCAAAGTTGTAAACGAAATTCCAAACTTCTTTGCGGTCAGATTGATTGTCCATCATCTTTAACAGCGCTTACTTCTCTGTTTAATGATTTACTTTTGTGTTTATAATTTAACACCATCTAAAACAAAGTATATATCTGTTAGGTACTTAAGACTCAAATGGGGGACCTATTCATTTTGCCCATATCCGTTTTGCCCAAAACTTCAAAATTAGTAACAAGTCAATGCGTGAATTGTTATTAGTTGGTAAATCAAAAGTAACAATTACAATGTATACTTAACTAAAGATATAATTGAATAAATAAAACTTATTCATAGATAACTGGTTGGTTTTATAAAAAGTTGGTATACAAACCTTCACAAAAATCGTAAGAAAACTATGAAAATGTTTTTTTTAATCTCCACAACAGATGCACTCGCGCAATGTTTTGGTTGAACTGTCATGGCATAGCCGGCCACACGGGTCATGACTTGAGAAATTAAAAATAACTCCATATATAATAGATTTTTGAAAAAATCGATTATTCTTCTTACCCACACTATGCTTGTTGCCCGGGCTTCCCCTACATATTAATTTTGATTCAGGTTTTACTATTCACCTACATTTATATTCCAGCAGGTTTGAAAGTAAAAGTGTTCGGTTCTATATGACGCAAAATTAATCATAATATAGAAAGAAATAATCATCAGTCACTCGTTCAGCAATTTTTAATGTACCTATCATGATAAATTTTAATTAGTGATTTTGTAAATGTGTTGACAAAATACAACATATTACCTAAAACAGTCCAAATTATTTTGAGATAGACAAAGGGACCAACATATAAACAAACATGTAGGTATATTTGTTTATATATGTATTTGTCTCTTTGTGTATGCTACAAGGATTTGCTAAGGCATAGCGACACCACTTCTTTATATTATGTCGGTAGCTATACTAGGTCGAGGCGGACCGAATGCGACCGGACACAGCGACTAATAACCGGCTAACAGGATTATCCGCACATGTGCACGTTACACCAGTGTAACCGGGTAACATTATTATTAGGCTCAATCCACTCTTATCATTCTATATATCCCCACTTAGCTACGATAAATACGAACGAATAGTTATATATCTACTAGCTACTAGCCCGAATGCTTATTTCAAATTCAGTTGGGAAGACCTCCCGAGAAGAGCCGACTTTATTTTATATTAAACCTACATAATAATATACCTATATAGCATGGCTGTGGATTCCACAATTTAGTCATCATATCCCACAAGGCAGCCAAGTATTTCTTTATTTGAAAATACTATGATATTCAGAGATAGTGCACCTCTCATTAGTGAAATAGTTATTCGAATCAATAAAGATGTAACCTTGCAATTTCCTCATCTTTAACCGCGTTAGGAATGTTATTAAATAATATTAAAAGTTACATAAAACGTTATTTTCTAAGGTATAATAATACCATTGAATCCGATCCAGTATCCTGTAACTGATATAACCTGTTCAATTATAAAACGGCAAATTGCAATGGCAGAATCTCCCTGCCTATTATATCCTATGGCTATTCAGTAGATCCAGATATTACCCCCTACAACCTCACCAACTTTACCTCCTTATAATATTAGTATAGGTTACATTTCAGTTTATTTATACTTAAAAACTAATACAAAAAATGTAGTAAACAATTAAGCATGCACATTGCACATACATAACGAAACACAAAGTACAAATTTCATTTATACAACTTGTCAAAAAGCTCGTGTACCTACACGATTCCACGTATCTTGTGCCGAGGAAAAAAGTGGATGAAGATATTTTTACTACGTTCGTTCACAAAAACACTCTTTCATAAGATAAGATTGGAAAGGCGATTCGGTGTAACTATAAAGTTAATAGCTCCAGAAATTCTCATAGGCAGACACCTCTAGGAGACCATAACAAGTCAGAGGTCTGCAAAAACTAGGAATTTATATGGATAAGGTGACATTGCAAATATATTAAAATCTAAAAAAAATTAAATTCTGCAAATTATAATCGAGTAAGATAGCTCTACTAATATTGAAACTGTCATCGGGAGTCAGACGTGCCCTTAGTGGAATCTATGACGTGACCTGTCGAATTCAAGACTGAAGAGACGAACATTTGTACCTATAAATCTGATGTCATGCCTCTTAAGATTTACTAATTATCGGGATGTCAGAGTACAATTTCATTAGCAGGGACAATGAACGCGTCCAGACAGAGGGGGGGTAGATGGGTCGCGGGTGGTTGGCGGGGGTCGAGGGACGGGCGAATTTAGCAATTAGCGTGCGTGCGGCTTCCTCCACTAATAGCCACCTAGCTACCCTCACTCGACCGGAATTGACAGATCCATAGCTCTCAGCTAGCACTGAACGGCACCTAGTTACGAAGTATATTAAATAGTTACCTACCCAAAGTATAGGTAGAGTCAGCTTACATTATACCTCTACGTTTGTTACATTTTGGTGGCGATACAGATTGCGTGTGACAGTTGCCACTAGAATTTGAATATTGAGTGTTGTTACTAACTTTATTGTACACAAGATAGAATAAAATAAAGTGCTTAAAAGTTACACAAATAAAAATTCAATCTTTGCACAACATACGGTCAGCCTTATCGCATAAAGCAATCTCTACGATTCAAACCTGCCAGTAGGAATTTAATTAAAAACAATTTTAATACGTTAGTAGTGGGAATGTCATAACAAGCACACAAACACTTAATGAAAGGAGTACCTAAAATTTAGCAAATAAGTATTGTGTAACATGCGATGTATCTTTCCACTATGTTCGTAGATAAACGTTTGAATGACATTATTTAAACTAACTTAATAAATGGACTGTTAAATTGGTTCAGTTATTGTTTTGTATTTGTAGTAGAGGAGAAAATCCCAAACTAACACTTGTTAGTAATTGATAACAGACGGCTAGAAACATTAGCAAACACCAGAGGGCTTTCAAATACGTGCCGGTCTTTAAGGAAGATCAGGCCTATGTCAGGCCTGAAGCCAATACGAATGTTAGCGTTTCCAGGTCAATTGTCTTTAGAGGAGAGGCTCAACTTCCAAAACAAATAAACTCAAATTATGCTTTTATTTAAAAGAAAACAAATTTATATAATTAAAATAAAAATTGAAAGAAGCTAGTCTTTATCCCATGTTTGTATGTTTGTACGCGTATCCTAACACGGAGGGTTCGGTAATCCTGTATAAGCGGGTCCTCGACCACGAGTGCTTGTTTCATTATATTGCCGTATGTTGCCTCGGCTACACTGCGGTTATATTGAACAACTGCGTCATTTATTTGTCTATTTAATTTACAGTTTAGGTATCTTGTACGGGCAGCGAGGTCATAGGAGTAAAGCTTTTGGTACAAAATGTACTATTCTGTAAGTGACCTCAACTTACACCAGTTAGCTCCATTCCAAACCATCAGCTACATTGTAGAAGGTAGCATTTATCCTATTTATCTTAATAAATGATAGATAATGGACTCAACCATTCAATTAACGAAGATAAACGTCCATGGAGTGTCACAGAATCTAAGGAAATAATATAATAGGCCACAAACGTCGCGAGCGCCCCTCATTCGATTAGCGGTGATTAAGTGCGCCGCTGATCTGTTTAGAGGATCAACTACACGTTTTTGTACACATTAACATTACAAAAGGACCCGGGGATTTGAAAATGGGTCTTTAAAAAGATAATCAAATTTGTCAATCAAAACTTTGTTTTTTTAGTATCCGCTTTGGAAATAGTTTTGATTTTATGTATTGTAGTTTGGTAGACTAGTATAGATAGTACTCGGTAGTATTATTGTAAACTCCCGGATAGTAAGCCATTAAGGGAAGGGGTAGTTATCTCATTGAATACATTCATCTTTGAGAACAAAACTTTGAGTATAGAACTTCTAGTTATTATCCACTTTCGTAGATGAGCAGAAAATCTTTCAAAGCTATTGTAGCCTTTTAATAACTGATATTTCGATAAAAACAGAGGTCCACTTTTTCATTTGTTCGATAAATTTATTCGAAGAAATATTACAAAACCTTGCGAACATCAATTATATTGTCAGGTCAAGGCGGTGACACCAACACCTGAAAACCTCTAAGAACAGACGAAGCGCCACATATTAATCAGCATTGTAGGGATCTTAAAGAGATTATGATAATATTGTCATGATCTAATTCGTATCCAAACAGTGTTGTAACGATTTGTTGGCCTCAGACAAGGACGGGTCACCCAACAGGCCGTCTCGCTCGCTCACCCCGTAGAGCACATCGGCCCTCCGAATAATTTCGTATCATTTATTGTAATATCCACAATAACTTATAATTTTATTAAGCGCTCCTAAGGGATGCTTCTTATTAATTCATGTGTGAATTGCGTTGTTTGGTTATTAATGGATGCTTTTATTTATGTTTAATAGTTCATTGTTCACGTCCTGAGTGTCTAGAGTATTAATTATTATGACGACATATCTAATAGTTAGCAACTTTGCGAAAAGTGTTAGTTCTCTATAAAAATAATTGAAACGAAACTCAACATTTTATCATTATAAATTATATATTTAAATGAAATCAATTTTACCGGATTAAAACGTGTTTTATTCATCCGCCTAGAAAAACCAAAAGAAGCGGGATACTACTTCTGAAAGCTGAAATTTTCAGAAATAGGTGAAATAGGTAGACTAGATCTTAAACACAAGTTCTAGCTAGCCTGTCATACTTTTTTTTACCAAGATGTAGAGTTTGAGAAGTCAGAGCTTATATGTAGAGTTGACATTATAAATGTGCCACAGTTAAGAGCTATTTACTTTGGACTTGGGACTGGCTCGCGGGCGATGCGCAGCACGAAACAGCGCTCAGCTTGGAGCTTGGCTCTACCACAGCAGAGCTCATAACTTTTTAACTATGAAATCATAATGAACATGTGACCACCAATTTCACATTAAATGTTTTTTGTGGGATTATATTTATCCCGATGTTTTGTATACTTTACAAAAGGTTCAATCACGTGCAAACGAACAGATCTTTATCGGCACCGAGCGACTTCTTAATTAAAAGGTCATCAGGTTTAATTCTCTTCGTAGAGTCAAGGATTGTGACTTGTCAGCTCTCCACAATAACATGCGAGATACAACACTATAATAAATCGGTTACATTATTCCCCTGCACTTGTCACTGGTACATCACTACCATTAATATTTATTACAGCACCCTTACACATGACTAAAGCGTACAATAGCTCTACACAATAATACACCTTACTTTTATTCACATAAGGGTTATAATACGATGTCTACCAAAAGTGTAATGGTTTAAAAACAAATTGTAATTTAAACGCTTTTAAAAGTGAAACTTAATGATAAAACATGACTGAATTATTCAGAAATAATAAGATTATAGTAGAAAAGTTTCATTTATAATTCATATCTAAATTTTAAATAAAATTATCTTCGTAGGATTTAAACGCTCACTCAAAAGCTTAGTAGCAAAATGTTATACTATATATTATAATATAATATATAATATACTGTTATTAAACATTTGGATTGTTCTACTGTAAATTTGTATAGCTCATAATATATTTGATTGTTTTTATATGTTGAAGTTAATAGGAATCTTTACTCCTTGAAAATGAAAAAATTACTTATTGGTTACACCGTACACGCCTGTCTTAATTTAACTCAAGTGAAGTTCATAATAAGTATGTATAATCCAATGTGAAGTGAAAATTATCTTTACTCATTTCAGCAGTTATAAAAATAAAAATTTAGAACGAATTAGAAAGAGTAAATTTTTTCTTACAAAGCAGACAACCGAACGGTGGCTTACCTACGTGATGGTAAGTAATCACAACCGCCCATAAACATCCGCGACTTTTAAAAATTTAAAGGCTTGTTTTTTGAAACCATCGTAATCATATCAGTAGAAGAATGATATGTGTTTGAGGTGTGACTGATGATATTGCGAGTGAAAGGAGAGAATGGAAAAAGATGTTTGCAGTATGTTCAACTGCGCCGAACAAAAAAAAGAGAACAGGGCAGGAAGAAGAAGAAGAAGTAATCGTATCAGTAGACTAGTCCCTCGGCCGTTTCCGTTGTGTATATTTTTTGAAGCAATTTGTAGTTTGTATGAATGAACAGAGCGCGGTGTGAGCTGTGCGTAATATAATAGCGGATTTACGACACTCGCACGTGTCCTGCGGCCGTGCTTTCGTAGTAATTACATTGTTATTTCTAAATGCTTATTTAAAGATAACGATGGTTAATATATCAACCACATGACAACGAAATAATTACTTAATTTACATTTGATGGGCTCTTTGGCGCTTTCGGTAGAACACCTGCCGTGCGCATGAGTCGTGGGTTCGAATCCCACCGGGACGACATGTTTATAATTTTCTGTAAGCATGTTTTTCCTACGTCTGGTAACTTCAAGCACTGAACGGGTGGGAGGAATATTGAAATTTCAACCGGGTAACGAACCACCGCACCGTTCATAGATGAAAATACCGTGAAGTGCATATTGCGTAAGTAATAAATAGTTTTTGTATTATAATAACGTCACATGAGTCCATGCTCCATAATTCCTAACTATGGGACTCACCATTAAATAAAAATATAAAAGCTATAAGTGTAGTATTAGTATCATAATCTGCTGCTTATTCGTGCGCAAGCGCCGGCGGCGGTCACAAATCTTAAAAAAACCAAACGTTTGCGTAATGACGTCACGTGCCCGGTAACGAGAGAGTTTCCCGCCCCCCGCGGTGCGAGGGTTGCCAGTAACTTGTAATTATGTTAGCTATTATCTGTCTGTTATAATATTAATCATGTGAATATTTGCTAACAGGATTATTTTTACTTATTTGCTTCCTAATATCATTTTTTTTACAATAAAGTTCTATCCTGGATATCGTCGTAGTCGGAAGTTGAAATAGCAAGAAGCGAATGTTTTGTTATACGAATCTGATAGGTACTGTGAACGTTGGGTGAAACTATTACTATAGAAAACGAATACCTACATATGTATCACTAATCTAGCTTTACACTCGTCGATATTTGACGTTTAAAAAAGTAGACTAGGAATGAATATCTTGCCTGCTCTATCAGCTATAGTAAAAACAAGTTGGAGTTGAAATGATATGAAATTTTTAATATACTTTAAACAGTAAAGAACTGGAACTAAAGGGTGTCACAGTGTGAGTATCTACGCACATACCAACTACCACTGTGACACCCTGTGTAGTGAGTTTATTGTTTAATTTGTGTACATTTTGCAAGATATTTAGAAAATTTGCTAAATATCTTATTTTTTATTTAAATTACACTATTTCAAACGAGATAGACCGGCATCCAGAATGGATGAGAATTGCAAGAGAGAGATAGGTGGAAGTCTTTGGAGGAGGTCTTTGACGAAGGACACGCTGTTGTTCTGAAACCGATACTCAGTAATAATTAATTTATATTACCATCTGTAAATTATAAAAAAATATTGTAAATGATAAAACAGCAATAAAGGCTTATATTATATTTCAAACGCTCGGAAATATAATATAAGCACGGAATGGTTGGTTTAGTATACTGTGATAGATATTAATATTGTATTACTACCTACTCTTACCTCTCTTTTTTAAACATCAGAACCTACTCAGCTATAATGCTATAGCAATATGATGTTATAGTTATCTTTGTACCTAATTAAATATCTTCGTACAGTGAAAATATAAAACTCTGAAATAATAATTAAAAATCTGAAACCCCAAATCAAACATACTAAAAAACAAGAGGACACCGTTAGTCAATATTGTCATAATATAGAAAATTACAGTAAATATCAACTCCGTAGGAATAGATGGCGTTAATATGTAACGGTTGTAAAACAAAACATTTGTAAACAAAAACTTGGCGATTAAAAAGAGTGGCGGCGAGTTTCTTGCCAGTTCTTCTCGTCCGCTCTGCGCCCTTGATTTGTGAACTGGTAGTAAAATATGTAAAATTAGAAGCATTTAATATGTATTATTTTTTATTGACATTTCAAATATAAGACAACTGTCATCTTTCAGTCTCCCGCGACCACGGTTGCTGAAAAGCATCCGAAACATCGGGATAAATAATTTAAACAATATAAATAATAAATCGGGTTTTAATCCGGTATACAGTATTTTATTTAAATGTGTGATACTCGCGTTAATAAAAGACAATATTACGCTTTATCGTGTTACTTGTGCCTAACTCCAAATGTTCAAGTATCTGAAAATTACCACGAGTGTGATAGAGTAAGTTCGATTCCCGTTATGTAATTTATCGGTTTCCTGATGCAATCCCCACTAACTGTGGACAGCGGCCATCACTTACCGTAATGGGATCGCCGTAGCTTGTGCCAAACGGTACGTTAGCTTAAAGCGCTATTGTTGTTAGTTTTCGAAGAAAATTTCTCATCTATTGAGTTAAGAGGACTCTATGCACTGATGATTTTTTTTAAATTAACAGATTTAAATGAAACTTTAAAAAAAATATTTTTGAATTTATGAATATTCGTATGTAGGTAAGAGTAGTAGTAGTAGTGAAACAGGTCCAAATTCATATTTCGACCCCGGACAAACCTGTGGCGTGTCGAATCGATGTTCCGGTTCACGCTAGCCCCGGTCCACCCCTCCACCAACCTCCCCCCTCGCATTGTGACGAACAAAAACAATTCATTTTGTAATGGACTCATTGTGTCGATAATTTAATTATAATTTCCCTTTTCGTGACTCTATCATTCTAAAGTAACAACTAGATATTTTATGACAAATTGTTTTTGTTGTTTCATGTTGAATGCTTTGATTAAATTAGGAAAACAATAGCTATTGTCCTAAACATTATATTTTACCGAAACGTTTAAAATATTAAATAAATAAATAAAACTATAAAGATATGTTATTGATACACGCTATTTTATTATAATTATAACTTGTTACCTCTGAATCTAATTATTATTTAATGTTTATAATGCAATTGGAAAATAAGTAGGTACTGGGTTGATTTCCAGGTATTATTAAAAAGTTATTTACCGAAAGGTTGTACAACATATTATGTATCTTGAAGTAACTAAAACATTTAATCACTTCACATTTAGTAATTTTATTATAAAACAATAAGTAGGTAAATTAAAGCGACAGGACAAAAATATCTAGGTACTTTTATCAAAACATTATACCGATGCTTAAAAGCTACATTTCATTGTAACTTAATAAAGAACATTGAATCTAAAGCGGTCCATTAAACCCTCTGTCGCGACGCGGTACGACTCGCGTGTCGGATCCGATCCGTCGCGGTGTCGTGACGACGTCGGACCCGCCACGCAATTCATCTAGTGTAAATATTTAATTTTATTATGTTTTGTTAAAATGATGTCAACGATTTGATAACATATTTATTCTGATTAATATAATTCTTACTTTTATTATAAATTATAAATATTTCACACAAAAATAACAATTTTCCATTTAAGTAGATAGTATTCAAAATTGGATTAATAAAAAAAAAACAAAAAAAAATAATGAAAATATTATTTAATATATCACATATCGACAACCGAACGTGATTTAGGTGATGCCTCCACCACTACACCTCGAAATATTTAAAAATAATTTTCAGTCTGAGCTTGAGCACAAAATAACGACGAACGTAATCTTTCCTTCAAGGAGTACGTTTGGAGGCACTTTTTGCCACGCACGACCATTCTGTGGAACCAACTCTTGCTGTTGGCGAAGCGATATGACTTGAGAACCTTCCACCACGTACGTAACGTACCAATTCTTATCTTAAAGGTCGGCAACACATCCTCAAGACCTCTGATGTTACGGATGTTCTTGGGCGGCAGCTTTGCTAATATTAAAAAAAATATTGGTATTTGTAAAACCTGCAGCGAGTAGTTAACAAACATTAAAACGCAATAGTTCCTCGCGTCTCGCCACCTGTGTAGCCATAGGTACTCGCAGAGGGACAGGCTGTTCGACGTCGCGGTCTTTACAACTGCACAAACAAGTTATTAATTATTATTTAATAATGTGCATTGTCTGCTTGCTTCTACGCCTAGCTTGCGTACACTGATCTGATTATAATATGAACTAACAACAAAGAATCGATAAATAATTATTTATAATTTTCACTGTTATAATACTTTCTTTAGCGCTTCAGTGACATATTGTGCAATCGTTTGTAGAAATAATGACTGATAATCCTACTGCACAGTAATTATTATGGGTAAAAGTATAAACAGCAATTTATGTACATATTGTATGTATCAATCAATTGAAAGACCATTTTATACAATGTTAAGCGCAAGGCGGGGGTGCCCAGACTGTTGATAACAAAGTGAGCGAGCCAAGTTACCGGAATAAAATGCAAGTTGGCGCCGAACCTTATTGCACTCGATAAATGTTTCACCTTTAAGGAGTCTGCCCACTACACAGTATCTTATATCCGTACCTGACACATAGTATGATAGTGTAGAGGGCAGACACCTTTACTCAGTTTATACAAGATTATTCCACGTTATTTCTAGCCGCATCCAGGCGAGTGTTCGGTTCTTAGTATTAATGGTATATAAGTAAAAAAAAAAAAGTAAAAAACGATTTATTGCCAAAAAAACTTAAATTTAACTTAAATCTAACTTAAATAATAAACAAGCAAAAAGGTTCTTGGCAACGGCACCAGTCTCAGCTTTATGCTGTCGAATGATGGCGAGCCAGGCATTCGAACAGCGCTGGTATTCTGACTGGTCCGGTGTCCGCGGTTCGTTCGCTTAACAGTGAATTAAGAATAATAAAACAATAAAAAATAAAAAATACTAATAAAGAAATATGTATCTATAAGACTTAGGTATATTAAATAAAGAAAAAGATAATATTAAAAACATACAAAATAATAATAATAAGGAAACAGAAGTTGTGTGTTTTTAAGATTAACCTAGTTGTTTAGATTCCTTCTTTCCTCTGGTTTCCAAGGAGGAATTTTCTGAGATTCTTTTTGAAGGTTATAAAAGTCCAGGAATTATTATTTAACCTAAAAGGAGGAGGTAAATCATTCCACACTTTGGACGCGGCATACTTGAAGCATCCTTGGAAACCAGACGTTTTGTGTTTAGGAATCTTGAGAAGTAGCTGGAATTTGCTTCTGGTGTTTAAAGTATGTGATTCCTCAACCCATGTAAGTTTTTCATACAGATAGTGGGGTCTACCGGATTTTACTAACCTATGCATTAGACCAGCTACATGCATTACGCGCCTGCCTTTCATTTTGAGGATTCCCTTTTCTACTAGGTACGGCGTAATATGATCCCTCCTCGGAATTTCAAAACAGAAACGAGCGCATGCATTTTGAACACGTTGAATCGCTCGCTCTGTCTTGGCATACAGACGTGGCCCATAAACAGTATCGCAGTAGTTGAAAGTTGATAGAATCAGAGACTGTAAGGATTTCCCTTACTTTCACAGTTAGAAAATCTCGTATTCCGTATAAGACTTTAAGCCTATAGAAGGCATTACGGATTAGGCAGCTAAGGTGTTCCTCAAATCTGAGCTGTTTGTCTAACAACATTCCCAGATTTCTAGCTGACTCCACTCTATCGACTGTGTTCCCATCGAGAGTTATGTTTATTCTTGTCTTAAGAATATGTTGGCATTGCAGTTTAGTTCCTAGTACCATATATTTACTCTTAGATGGATTAAGAACAAGTGCATTTTTCTTTGCCCAGGAAGACACACTGTCAAGATCTTGGTTAATTTGTGATATGGTTTGTTCAACATTTTTCGGGTTAACAGAATAGTACAACTGTGTATCGTCAGCATATAGGTGCACTTTACCATTTCTTATTTGTTGAACTAGATCAGTGGTATATATAATAAATAACAGAGGGCTTAAGATTGAGCCCTGTGGACAACCACGGTTCACAGCTTCTACGGTAGACTGTTTTTGCACACCGTGAGCTTCAGTGACGACGCACTGTTTTCTATTAGTTAAATAAGAAGTGAACCACTGGCAAGCATCTTGATCTACACCATAGTGCATCAGCTTCGCTACCAGTAGTTCAACATTGATACAGTCGAAGTATATGTATATCTAATGTACTATCCTTGAGTAACGAGTGTCTATATTAAGGATATGATTTTATATATGTACTACCTTTCCTTGTACCTACTCTGAAAGTATTGAAGCTTTAGATGAATAATAAATGTAAATGGACTCTCGTCTCTCACTAGTCTAGAATAATCCTCAAATTCCTATCTTTTTATACTTTGAGAATCGAAGATTATCGTTTAAAGTCATCACAGTGAAGTTTTATCTTATATTGCTATAGGTAAACATCAGGCGAAAACATCAAGCTCAGGATATATTGACAAAAATAAATGTTAGTGAAATTAATTAAGAAAATAGTGTATTTTGTAAGATTACTGTATGCTACGATACAATTAATGTATCGTAGCATACAGTAATCGTGGTATGTAGCGGAAATAATTGAATAGAATGTAATCTCCGAAATGGCGGAGTAAATAACGTTTTGTTAGAGAATAACAGTGGAGCCGCCCACTGAGAGATTTACTGCTAGCTGTAACCAACGTCTTGCACACTATCTTACACATTGGAGTCTCATACTTATAAGGGCGATAATAGTGTGCAGAGTATGACGCATCGTATGTGAGATATAAAAATCTTGGCAAAGCGTGCACAATAAAATGTTACAGTCGAGTATCTTAATGCGAATTTGTGACAAACAAGTTCGTTGAGTCAGCGGTGACGTGGTAGTAGTAACAGTAACTCTTTGGTAACCACCAGTCCCGCTTTCAACAGCCATTACGTTTTCCGATTGTAAACTGAATTAATGCAAAAGGATACATAGTCATTTCAAATTACCCCAAAACCCTAAAAGATGATTGATCAATTGCATTGTTTGAAGAGTTGCCGATACTGTGCTCGACTGACGGAACTATTCAAAATTCTACCAGATAAATAAAACACGTGACGTGACGTGGCATTGAGCCGCGCTGTAGTTTTGCCTTGAACCTCTATAGTAGGTACTCTTAAAACATTAACATGTTTACATAATATTAGCAAATTGAAGGAAATACAAAAGAGTATAACGAAAGGATTCTCAAGAAAGCTAGCCAATTGAGATGTTTACGCGATCTTTTTAAGGAAACCGTTCGTCCGGCCACCTCGGGGGATGTCAAGATGTTTGCCGCTCGACCGTAGCGGTCCTTTTCGCGATCAACTCACTAACTAATAGTTTCTTCCGCTTGTTACCTCTGCAGGCATAGGAACGAAACTTTTATTTTAATTAATTAACTATATTATTACTAGATTATTATCCACCTGAGTTAATTTAACGCTGATTTAACCAGTACATTTTCACAAAAGAAACCATATTATGTAATTTATATGAATCAAAAATAATAAAAAACAAATAAAATGGGAGATTCTTCTCTGAAAATGATCACGTAGTTCGGGTTGCGGGAGCGGGTGCAAACATAGTGTTTATAATTGGGTATTCCTACACAATACCTGTAAGTTATTTTGTGAAAGTTGGAACGTTGTGGACAAGCCGTCCAATTTGACGGACAAATTGGAGGTTTGAGAGGAGTGGAGTGGATGAAACTCGCTCGAGTATTGCGTGCCCCCGCCATAATATATTCTCAATATTTTATGTTTTATAAAACATGTCACTTTTTAGTAAGAGAGTGTATATTAAGGAAGATTTCAAACACTATACCCTTAAATAGCACGAGATTTATTCGAGGAAATGATTGTGAAGTGTTGCGACTCTATTGTACACCGATGTATTTAGTAAATAAACTATGCAGTTACATTAATTAAACCAACAACACCTCAATATATCAGGAAATATTCGTTAATGTGTACAGTAGAACTTGCAGTCTGGTCAGAAATTAAGGCTAACAAGAAAATATTATGAGAACAATACAGAAATGTGAATAGTTTCATTGAAAACAAGTAGAGTTGGTTTTTTTAAAAGCGGATTTAGCTGTTAGCATTATCATTATTCTATATTACCTACGAGCGACACAAACGAACGATGGGTTTACGATTTTTTTTCAAATAACAACTTTTTTAATACTATTATAAATCTATTATACATATATTTACAGGGTGTAACATTTTATTAAAATATATAATCATGGAATAATTCAGGTTTTTTGAGTATCTGTTATTAAAATAATCATGGCAAATCGCATGTCTAAAAATCTTTTAAGTTCTCGATGTATTTCTCAGGTGTCAGCCACTCGACAGAATGACACAACAAGAATCGTTTTTACACGAACATAAACATGATAGAGCGTCTAATCTGTGTGCTCGTCCGTGCCTAAGCAAACACCTCCGGAACGGCTCGGCCAATTACCAGCAATGCAGAGTATTGACTCAGCCGACACTAACACTCAGTCTCAATAGATAACATCGGTGTAGGTAATCACTTGCTATATGGAAGGTTAAAAATGATCAATTTAACTCGGACCCTAGTAAAATGTTATATAGCGATAATAAGATTTTGTTTTAACGCAAAACAATCAAAACCGTGATTGTGGTGACCATAAAAATAATAGTTAAAAATTATATCATATATTATTTCGCTATTGTAATCAGTGTTTATATTACCTAATTAGAATGGCATCTTTGTTGCTCCTCGTATTGACATCGTAATATGTAACAAGCATAGTACCTACGTCGTGTGAGGTGGCATGCACCACCTCGCCTCGTACTTACCTACCTATTACTGCGTTATCAGTTATCTTATTGATATTTGTCAATTAATGATGTAAAGAATTCTTTGATTATTCTTCTCCGAAAGTTGATCACCATAGTAGGTAATATTTACATCTTGCAGGACAAAAACTAATCATCCACTTACATATAAAAGAAAATCGAGTCAAACTCCTTTTAACCTTTTGTGTAGGTAAATATATATTATTCTCTTTTAAATATTAATACGAATCTACAAAACGACAACGTTTTAGAAAGGGACTATTCTAAACATTCGAGACACAAAGAGCCTTATTATCGCTTTATTATTTTAATATTGTTGCAACACTAACAATCGCCGACCCCATATTATTTATTATAAGACACTAATGAGCGTGTAGGCACCTCATACAACAACCAATTTTATTTCCCTCTAATCATTTAATCCCTCCAAATCTGGCCTTTATTCCGATTGAATACGATCCTATAAGTCCAAAAGGATAGTTATTATTTATATTTGTCGAGCGTACAATAGTGACACGGGATGCATCTCTCGCTGAAGTGGGGTTTTGAGTGAAAATAAATGCGTAATTATTGACGTAGTGCGAGCGAGAGGTCCGACCGTTCGAGCCATGTCGAGTGCCGTCTTATTAGACGCTGATTGACAGCCTATTTGCTGAGCAGCCGTATTCAATGATTGAATGTAAATTGGTTCCTTTATTTATTTCAACAATAAATTAATTTTATAAGTCATCACTAGTGCAAGAGGTGTAGGTACATATTGTTAATTTTAGGCATAGATATTGCTTGCCTTCCTATTACATAAGACAATTATATTCAGCTTCCCATTACAAATTACTTAATAGCTCTATAGAAGGGTCAAAGTGATTGCAAAATGTAATATAACATTTTCAATGCAACAATAATTTGAAAATTGAAATGCACATAATGCATCGTTTCCGTTGCATACAATAATGACAGGTGACAGCAAGATGGCGGCCACTGTGAAATGGCGCGAACAATGACAGGTCTTGGAATAACAACGTTTCGCTCTTTGAACACTAATTATGCTGACTCTACATTTTTTATTAATTATTATAATGATAGAATAATATGTAGAATTTTTAATATTTCCATGTCCAGACCAATCCTATATATCTAGACGATCGGCAGGACTTCCATTTGTTGTGGATATTCCCCGAATCCGCACAGTTTGCTTCGCATCCTCATTTCTAATTAAAACTGCGATAGAATGGAAATCTCTACCGGCTTCTGTCTTTCCAGACCACTATAACTTAGATATATTTAAGGCCAGGGTAAATAGGCTTCTTCTAGACAGACGTGCCATTCTTAGAACGCATCACCACTAACCTAACTCACCAGGTGGGATCGCGGTCAAACATCTGACTATCATGCATAAAAAAAATGTATTGGCATTTAATATGGATGTATTTTTTACGATAGGTCAGTGTTTGATCGTGATTCCTTCTGATGGTGAGACATATAAGGGGCACACCTTATATTAAATATAATCTGAGGGGCATACCATAAATATCCGGGTAGTAAAAGCTGGCAGGGCAGCCATTCTTTCCATATTATACCATCACCAAGAAGAACGACGCGAATAATACTCGTACATATCGTGTGATCACAAAAGTTTCCATTCTGATCTCTTCTGCGTCGCCTCCTGCCAGCCGTTAATTCTTCATGAACTCGTCGCTCTGGCAGCGAGCCACTTGGCCATCCCAAACACGTTCGCATCATCCTTTCCAATCGACCAAGCTAGCCAAGTCTTTGAGCTTCTATCTCATATTCGGTTAAAAAGATGAAAGTCATAATTCAAAGAATAAAAAATATAATGTAATTTCTTATTTACCTAAGTGTGAACAAAGAAGTAATTACGGGGGAACGACAAGGCGATATTCTCATTAAAGTCGCATTGTCTACCAATAGGCTGCCACTTTGTTTTTGCTTTTCAAAGAAACAACCCTTTTGTTATGACATCTCTCTGTTTACCACGTCTTTCCTTAGTACCACTGACCACTCAAAATTAATGATCATCAAGATCAGTGTCAGGAAAATTTGTTCGTGAAATATTTTAATTCAAAAACTGTTTGTGTCCGTGTCGCCTCAAAAACTAGTTTTCATTACCATTATATTTTTTATAATTATTAATTACTTAATAAGAGTATTGCCAAACATTATCACTACATTGTATTATAAAACAAAGTCCTCCGTCGCGTCTGTCAGTCTGTCTCTTCGCGATAAACTCAAAAACTACTGAACGAATTTTCATTCGGATTTCACCAATAGATAGAGTGGTTAATGAGGAAGGTTTAGGTATATAATTTGTCAAGGTTTTTTTTGTAAAATGTTTTTTTTCTGTTAGATATCAACAGATGAGCATGAGGTTCACTTGATGGTACTACCCGTGAGAAGCCGGGGCGGGTCGCTAGTTATTCATAAAACAAAGAAGAGACTATGATACAAAACTATGACAGCTGCAGGTGTATAGATATAGATTCACACAGAGCTAACAAAAATGTACAGAATTGGTCTAATAGACAATAATGAAGCTGATTATGTGTGCCCAAGTGCACCGTGTTCGTGTGTTTGTCTGTCACATTCCTGCGTCGCGGCTGACACTATTGTTACAGCGCATGTTTGCTTATCATTATTTTTTGGTTTGGTAATTCTGTTTGCTTATCATTATCACTATTGTCTTGTATGGTCTACTTACTACTTACGTCGATGCCACGATTTGTATATTTTTATATACAAAATGAACTCAAACGAGTGAGTGAGTGATGAACGAGTTGTAAGACCAAGATACTCTGACACACAGTATTATTATAATATGCGGTAATATCTTCATGTTCCACTTAGTCAATATCGTATGAGAAATCTATTTGTTTTCTTTTTATTGAAGTAGTATCTTATAAGACAATTTTATTAACATCATTACCTTATTACCACACGACCGCCTCACTGCTCGGATATTATTTTGTTAAGTTACTCAGACTATCTTATAATACATAACGCATGTTCTATAATAAATATATATATACAGACCAACCAATTCGTTTATAAATGAAAAAGAAAAATAATCAAGTACTATATTAGTAATATTCTGCCACTAATTTCTTTTGAGACAACAAATATACCTACTATAAACAAAATTCCAGTACCTATTTATTATCCTTTAGTACGACACACGAACGAATTAAAAAATCTCCAAATATTTGCATAAACCGCACATAGAGAGCTTTCCCTGTAATCTGTATTAATTCCGATATTAAACCGAAACATGGGTATCGGAACTATTGAAATCAATTTGCAATAACGCAAATCTCCATATCATAATCGGATATGAAGCACATGCAATTAAAAAATATATTAAAGACGTCTTTTGAGCGGTAAACCGATTACGGGACGCGGGCTGCTTCAGTTTCAAACGCTGTGTGGCGCTTTCAGGTTCCAATCAATTTCATACTTCAAACATCTTTATTTAGAATATTACTTTCCTTATAGAAAGCACAATTATTATGCGATTTTATTTTTTTTATTTACGAAGAATATTTTGTACTTATGTCGAAGCCAGCTTGCGAGTTACTTACCAAGAGTAAATTAGTTATACATAAGACATGCGTAAGATTATGATTATAGTATTCATAGTTAAAATAATAAAGATGATAATTCCTTGATATCGTATAAGAGCTACATACCTATTTCTTACTCGTAAGATCGTGGTCTCGTTTAAATATGTCATCTGTTGATTAGACGTCAATTGGCGCAGAGCGGACAGTGTCGAGATATTATAGCAATTATTTCGATTGGGCAAACCTAGCAATTGCCCGAAATCGCTTATTCACGGCCGCTAGTTGCCCAGTTAGCGCAGCTGTTGGGGTTTGGGACGAGATGTGGAACAAAGCGATTTGATACAGTGTAATACTACTATATTAGATCAATTTCCAGTCTAAAAAAAGTTGGATTTATGAATTACATAACTTTTTATTTTGATTTAAGTACAACGATATACATCATCATATAAGAGAGAGGGGGATCTGAAATTTGAGATGTAATATTATTAAAAAATGCTTTAAAAGTGACCCTTGAGTAACCGAACTAAATATTTATGTAACAAATTCATAATGGGCGAGATTTCTAGAGAACGGGGAAGGAAAATAATAGAGTGTCACAATGCCTCAGTGTACTTCAGCTACAGAACATCAGTAATTAACTATTATCTATCGATGTTGTCCATTAAAAAATGCGCTCTAGAAGACACCCGCTCTAGCTCACCACTCGCTCCAGACTCAGTCTAAACTATTATAATTTCCCGCGACACAAGTCGTCGTGTTTGTCTAACGCGCTGTCGGAAGTCTCTGCCACTCGTTATTATAATATTTTTATAACTACCCTCCATCGGTTGCGATCTGACTTGCATATTATAAAAAGCTATTTTACGCTTCCGTTTCCACCAATTACTGTTATTATATTCGTCGATGTAGTTAATCCTTGCGGTCAGAATACATGTTCTAAAATTAATTGGATAAATCTTAGCTTAGCTGCCACTTGTAATTTGCATTCATTTAATAATAAAACTTGTTATCATTCGACTGCACTCATACTTATATTTAGCCTGCAAATAATATGAACTCTCATTTATTGGGCATGGACGGATAGGTATCTCAGCCTCAGAACATCAGTCAATGATGCGCTTTCGGCCTACTTTTTGCTTCGGGCATTCGGAAATCCACAGACTGCAACCGAAACGCGCAATGCAACTTCACGGTTTTTCCATTCACGGTTGGTTCGTTACGGGTGGGAGAAATATCCAAGTTCGTTGGAATTTCGATATTCCTCCCACCCGTTTAATACTCGAAGTTACCAGACGTGGGGAAGATCTGCTTACAGAAAGTTACAATCATGTCATCCCGGTGGGATTCGAACCCATGACCTATCGATGCGCATGACAGGTGTTCTACCGAACGCGCCAACGAGCCCGTCAAAGGCTGACTCGACAATGATTTCTAAGTGATTAAGTAAAAGCAATAGGTACATATCATCTACCATCAAATGAACCTCATGCTTGTCTGTCGATATCTAACATCTCTTTCCGCGAAGTTAGTCAATTAAACCGCAACCAGTGGGTAATCCTCTGTGTTGCGGAGGCGTTAAATTTCTTATAAATCCTCGGAGTCACACAATGCACCGATTCCCAACGAACTGCTACAATAACAGAACGCCTCTCAATTACTCGACAAGAGAAAGCTGTTAACCCATCACCCGCTAACCGCATATTAACTTATAGATTAATCAAAATGTGTCCAACGCACCCCAATTGAATAATAAACTGTTAAGGCGACGCGGCGTCAAGTCGGCCGCCGGCTTTGTGTCGCAAATTGCTGCCAAATTGGGAACAGAATCGCAACTCCATTAAGTCCCGGCTGCACCTGATTGGTTGCCACGCCCTCGCCCCTCGACCCGCGACCCGCGCTCTCCTCCCAAGAAATGAAATTATGCACTCCGCAAATAAGAATGCCTTTGTGAAACCTTATTTTAACTGTCAACGAAGTAATGAAATTGCTGACTGTCCAATTCTTTGGAGCTGTCACCCGCGTGAGTCGCGGTCCGTCGATTTGAAAGGGTTATTAATAATCGTAAGGATTCTTAAGTGTTTATAAAGTATATATTTGATTAAATATAGATATTTTAAATGATAATATATTACTGTAGGTTCTCATTTGTTGTGACTAACGAATAAACTCCTGATATTTTCTTCATATTATGTAAATTATAATAATAAATGCAATAAAGTTTTATATAGATAATATCTGAATAATGTTCCCAACGATAGTGAGCCAAATATATGTACGTACGTATGAAATTAGTGTTTTATATGAAAAAAGCGAACTAATTATTACTATTCGAAAATAAAGCGATATTTTAAGTTTATCATCTTGTGCACAGAACCATGTCAAAGCAAAATGAAATGGCGCAAAAACAAATGAATTATCAGATTCTAAACACAAATAGACAAGCTTTAAATTGATGTTAATTTGAATTCCTAACCAAATGCCGGATTTTTGAGATCAAAGTGGCCAGTTAAGTTCGATAAAACGCCGTAGGTAGTAAAAGGTAATTACTATACGTTGGCTGAATCTTCTTAAATTATTTTATTAAAATTATTACATTATATTAAACAGATAAACAAACCTAATCCTACCTAACTACTTACCGAGTACGGTAACAAATCAATTTCATTCACTTACAACCATTAAGGCAAGTGATCGCGTTAGCGGATTATAGTATTTATACAATAAAACGCGGAGAGCGGAGAGTGAGCCCCGAGGGAGGCCTTCTCCAGGGATCGTACTTAGCACCTTGATTGTGATCCTGTCGGCTGAGCTTCGTCCCTTTTGTGTGATAGATTAGATATTGTGCGGAGGGAAGAGGCCGCGCGGTGTGCTACAAGTGTTTACAACTTTTATGCAAACTTGTCGAAAGACCAGCTACTTACAAAACTGTTTTATTTTACACGCACATAAAAAAATATTTAAGTAATAAAAATATTTAAAGATAATATAACCCGCTTTCTAATCATTTAATAATACTTATAATACCTATAATGTTTTATGTAGAAGAAAACAAGGAATAATTAATGAATCAAAACTATATGCTATGACTACTATGTGTACCTACCTAAAATTGGTGTTATTTTGCTCAATTTTAATTAATTATAAACACAATTATACCTACCTACCGAATACTCTTAACAGAAAAGGAAAGTGTAAATTCAATTTTATGGAAATTTATTTTTGAAACTAGTACGAACCGATATTATAGTACCAAATAAATCTTATCTAATCGGCATCTTAGGTAGGTACGTGAAAATAATTTTCACGATTTTATATCGATATGTTTGATTAGAAACAATTACATTTTCGTCGTTTGTTTTTAAGAAATTGAAATATGCAAAGGTCAGGACATTAGCGCATCCGAGCTGGTTTATTTGTAAAGCTAACTTCAAAGTTAACTTTTCAAATCTACCAGCTACTCCTAACAAATTGTTTTACAGGCGTTACAAATTCGACCCTAAACTAATGCGACCATCGAACGAGGACCTCACGAGGTGCAGGTCCCACGCTGCGCACGACCCGGCTCGGAGGTCACGTGGGACTGGATTGTCACACATGGATAATAAATTGTCGGGCGGGTGTAATTCGCAGTACACGCGTCATTAACGTGCCCGAATGTGCTGCCAAATTAACAATTACGCGAACCTTGTGCCTTTATGTTAATTAGGGAATTTGGAGATACCGTGCATACACCTACCTAGCTACAGTTAGTGCCAATTACGCGATATTGAGCAGATAACTTGAGCGGAATTACGTTGAGAGGAGAAATTACATTGTTTGTACCTTTAAACTACCATTAAACCTTTAATATGACAATGTTATGCTAAACTTGTTAGATGATACTTTATACGATGCAGCCTCAAAGTTACAGAGTCTTCTTCTTATTCTATAGAGAATGAAAGCAAAGACGCTGTCAAATCTGTTACTTTTATAATAGCAAATAAATTATTTAATTTTGTTTAACTTAAGAAAATTATTTTAAGATTCCACTCAGCGACTTCTACAAACAGCCCGAACGCAAAACTTAAGAATCCAACAAAAGCAATTTCCCACAAACAAAACAATTGCAATTGAATTTTCCAATAATCAGTCCGCCGCGGGCCTCGTCCGCAAACAATTACAGTATCCGGGTCTAATCCGGGCTGTCCCGGCCTAATCCCGGGCGCCGCACAATTAGTCTGTCACCGGGTCGTGGCGTCCAATCAATAACGGCCGTGTCCGCCGGCTGTTCCGGGTGAGCTGGCTTAAATGCCGCTAAGTGATCATTATGCTTACAAAGATTCTTCCTCTCAATGGTTCCCAATGGTACTACTTAGCCCGAGCAAGGATTATAGTGAAGACATTTTTGTCAGACGAGCCTACTCGTAAGACTAAATCGATGGTAGATGATACCTCAGTGATAAGACATCAATAAATGATGCGTTTTACTTTAAGCGTTTATAAATCCATAGACTATATTTTCATAGCCACTATCTGGGAAATACCCTTAAAATAGAGGTATTAAGAGGTTAAGCTAAGAGAGATTTTCTCTTATTTATTAAAATCGCATAAGTTGCGATATTAAACACGTCATTAGAAGAAATTCTACAATACATCTAACAAGTACATTTAGTAGATAATATTACTGTAATAAATTGTCATGACGAATGCCGCTTCCCTGCTAGAGGTGTTGCATACTACATAGATACTATTGTATATATACTGGGGGGTGAGCACGAACGACTATCGACAAAGTATTCGAATCGTCAAACTGTCAGTTGTATGAAAAATCTGATACAAATGACAGTTCGACGATACGAATACTCTTTCGATACTTGTTCGTGCTCACCCCTCTGTTCTTACCTCTACTTTTTATATATGAATGAACACCTACACAGCTATAGATAAAAAGTATTTAAAAGCGCCACGCGCACCGATAAATAGGTACTAATGTTCGCTTATCTCAAAGCCGCCGCAATATCATTAATATAATAATAACCCGGTAAATACATGTACCGCACACAAAGCAAGTAGGCGGATTTGAGGCTGTGGTAGGGTGAGGGGGGGGGATAGGTCGGAATATAATACAGGCGGAGTATTAATTTGCGCGGAGAGCGCGGATCGAGTTTAATTAACAAATTTAATTAGAAATTAACTGTTTCGCAGGCGCTCTGCACTGAGATTGTAGGGCTGCCACTGACGGCTTTCAACTATAAATTCAATTATCTAAGGGTAGCTTACCTAAGAAGGTACTGGTTGGTTAATGGCCTCAAATTGTCTCCACTAGAAATCAAATCAAATAATATTTACTTCACCGTTCAGACTGGTAAATCTCAAAACTTAAGTTAACTTGCTAGTTCTTAAGCAACCTTGACGTCGAAGCGGATTTTAATCCTAACTTAGTACAAAAATGTGATATTCTGTTTGTTTATTTATCTTTTATTAATGCATTTTCAGTTTTTTTTCTTTATTGAAAATCAGGAATATGATGTAAAACTCGTTATTCCATTTTTTGCACGTAATGGTGGTAAATAATTTTATTAATGTTGATTAATAAAATCTTCAAATATATTGTATTAATTCTGAATTATAGTCGATAGTTTTTCTAAAATACTTAAATTTAAAATATTGAATCAGCCTAAAGTGGGAAAACAGTTAAAAGCTAATGCTAGTTTCTGGCAACCCTACTGGTTAGGTAGAGAGCTACACTCGAGTTTGAAAATTTAATCTAGTCGCGTTTGTTCCCACTAATTGGTTTGTTTTAGTCGTATAGTTAATACCGCGGCGCCGCGCACTCCACACCGCTGCCAACTGGACACTGGACAGTATTTCTCGCTTCATTTCACTCTTCTATCGCTGAAGTTTACTACTATATTTCTAAATATAAAAGTCTTTCGTCATCCAAAAGGTTTATGTTATCTCAACTGCGTCAGTTAAGAACGTCACATTTGTAGTTGTAGTTTTTGAAACTTGAATTGGAAAATTGGTTTTAAATAGGCTCTGAGAAATTAATGCTGACACTTACCTAGATTGGTAAAATTTATATTAATTTTATATAATCCATCTGGGACAAAAAATGTATTTTTTTCTGTATATTATAAAAAAAATGGTTTCTCTTTAAGTCTCCAGCACCACTCCACCATCTGAAGATATTCTAAGTTCAGTTATTCGGCAGGTGTGGTTCCAAAACCGTCGAGCGAAGTGGCGTAAAACGGAGAAGTGTTGGGGCCGGTCCACCATCATGGCGGAGTACGGGCTGTACGGCGCGATGGTGCGGCACTCGCTGCCGCTGCCGGAGACCATCCTCAAGAGCGCTAAGGACAACGACAACGTCGCTCCGTGGCTACTCGGTTAGTAACAAACACATTTTCCTTTGACTACAACTGTTCTCAAATACGACTCTTGTCGTAATGTTTTATGATGGGCTCGTTGGCGCGGTCGGTAGATCACCTGCCGTGCGCATCGATGGGTCATGGGTTCGAATCTCACCGGGACGACACGTCCTCTCGTCTGGTAACTTAGCGCATTGAACGAGTGGGAGGAATATCGGAATTCCGACCGGATAACGAACTACCGTTCATAGATGGAAAAACCGTGAAGTGCATATTGCGCGTTTCGGTTTCAGTCTATGGATTTCAGAATGAGTCTGCCTCCTACCGCACCAGGGACACGAGAATTCACTTTCTTTGATATTGAAACTAAGTTAATATTGAAGTAATGATCTTTGAGGACATAGGTATGTTAGGTACATACATATGTTCCTTAGCTTAGAATAAAAAAATAGTTTAGGTTTCCAGTGTCTGATTCTCAAATGCCTGATAAGTATCTACTAATTAAACTATCTAGTGTACTAACTAAAGTCAATAAGCGGCGAAACAGAGAACTGGCGTGTGTAATGTTGCCGTTAGAACTTAGGATTTTTTATATTAGGATGGGACAAGCAACATGACCTAAGAACCTTGTCTGAAAAAATATCAATTACAAATATGGACTGACTTTATGGGCTACCTGGCATCTCACAGCTGATGGCTTACTAGGTTCTCACCAGAATTCTGCTTTTTCGAAGTGTACCTATATGTATTCGTTAAATATATTTGAACATTAAAGTAAAACAGAGCATGGTAATTACCTATTTAGTAATGGAACCAAGGTAAGCTGATCGGTAGATATTTTTGTGCGCACCTCAGTTGTCCCAACAATAGCCATCTATATAGCGTAAGACTTATAACATAGTTAAGTCAATAGATACTTTAAACTTTAATCTTATTAGTAAACTTAAGATTAATGTTTCTCTAATAGACTTTAGATCTTTTAATATCATAAGTTATCGTAGCCAGTGCCTACGAACGCGTAGACTCTGGGTACTTTGTTATTGTATCAAATGTATGATGTGATGATTTTGTTGAAGAATCGAGCGGTGAGTCGGGCCGACCGTAGCGCCCCGCCCAGCCTGGACCACCGAGCGGTGAGTCTTACACTTTACCTTTGAACTACTCAGACGAACCACTAATACAATAATTAGCTTCAACAAAATCATCACTTAATCTAATTAGTTACGATAATTAGCATTCTCCTTTTCTCTTTATGATGGTTTTTAAGATGTTTTGTAATTAATAATAACTTAATATGTGTAGTGTTTAAATAGACCACTGATCCTCGTTCACTCAGTTAATTTCATTTTCTAACAATATTTTAGTTCACTCGATAGTAAATTATCCTTAATGACTCTTAGTAACAAACTTTTTGCTAAAAGAGTTAAAAATATAGATTATATATTCTATATTACTAACTATTCGTTGTTTCTGACGTTATTTTTTTGATATATGTATTTTGATATTTAAATAAGAATATTTTCTAAGTGCAGCAAGTGTTACGAATAAAAGCTTCAAAGCGATGTCTAGAGATGATATTTCTAGTGGAACAAATGTAACGGAACAAAGCTGAAATTTTTAATCACGCTTTCAAGAAATGCTCATTTTTCACACTTGTCGCGAACAGACTCGATGTACGCTTTTTGTGTTAGTGTTTAGGGTTACATTGAATATTATACTCGTACGTGTAACCACAAGATGAGTTTACTGTTGGTGTTTGTACACAAAAGATGAGCAGACTTTGATACACGGCTGCGCTTGAAATACAGTTGAAGTGCTGTTGATTAAAAATAGTTTTATTACACGTATTGTTATCAATTAATATGAAATCCATGGTAAGCTCTTTGTCTGAGTCTATTGTTGTTCAGAAGCTGTTATCTTCACTCCAAGTGAGAGTTCGAGCTAAGCTGTACCTACTGCATAAGATTTTTCAAATAATAATAAATTCCCATAAATTGGGCACATTTCAGCAAAATCCAGAACTCGAATAGACATTCCTAAATATCATAGGAATGCTGATTAATTAAGCTTGTCGTCAGTCATAAGGTAGTTAATCAAACAGGAATACATGGACTAACAATTTCAGCATGAATAAAACTGTTCAAAATATTGATAGTAGAAGCAACTTCACCAAAAACAAAGCATCAAATCGCAGCGGTTACCCGGCGGGTATCGCGGACTCACACAAATCATTATGAAGAATGCAGCGATATGCAAACAGCCTGCGAGCCTGCGCGCGGGGTCGGGCCGGGCGGGTGCGGGGGGAGCGCGCGGCGCGGCGGGCGGGGGCAACCAACATGGCCGCCGTTGTCTAAGGCTTGATTAACGCAGATTTAAAGGGCTGGCGCTTTACATATTAATTATATACTTACTCACCTGCCCATGTAGCGCCGCGGCCGGCTCGTGGAAGGGTTGCGTTTGTTTTTGCTTTTTTATAATTTTACGTTTTCAAAATGGCTGCGCTCGTCAAATATACATAAACGTAACGCATCGTTATGACTTTTTATTAAAAACTTTTATACATATTAATTGATTTATGGTTTATATAGTCGGATAAGTAAAGTGGAACTTTCAAAACTACTTACGAGTACATAAAACCTTCTATGACTATTAGAGGAACAATGACATATGGGTTCCTAAGCAGATATGAATTAAACAATTGAACACGTGTATTTGTAAATATACATAACTACCTGCACTACATATATTCCTATGTTCAACAGTGGACTTCCTATGTCTGAAACGATACATTCCTTAGTATTTTCTACGGAGCTGAAACCTGGTGCCTCAAAAGTTGAGACATAAGCAAGATAAGCACTATTGAAATGTGGTCTTGGAGACGAATGCTAAAGATTCCATGGACAGCCATGAGGACAAACGATTTTACAAAAGCTCCACATCAAAAAACGTCTTACCTCAACTAAGCTTCATTAGACATATCATGCGATCACATATGCGTGAGTTGGAGAAGCAGGAGCCGAATTCAAACACAATGGTCTAAAAGTATTCTAGAAGCAACAGAAGAAATTCCACAACGATCTATTGAACTGGCGCAGGACAGGAGCAAATGGAGACAGCTCACATGTGGACGCGATCCTCATTAGTGAGGGAACGACACAGAAGAAGATTAGTTAATATCAAAACATGAAAAATGTTCCTTTCCACGATTTTAACTTGAAAATTAAATAAAAATATATGAAACACGAGTCACGTCATTGTATAGGTACATACCTATACATTATACATACATAGTTTTAGAATGTGATACTATAAGTATGATTTCAATAAGCAAGAATATGAAGTACTTTTAATAATATTATGAAAATAAAAAATTACGATACAGGATTCTGTTTCTGAATACATTTACTAAGTACATTGAAGGACGCCTCCACTTTCCATGTTATCTTATTATTATTTATTTATTTAACTTATCCCTATCACACATGTATCTATGCAGACGATCTCCAGATATAAACACAATCTTCTCATGAGGGCCTTTAAGGTATTCAGAATATTAACAAGGGTTTAACTGCAATTGTAGAATGGAGTACCGCTCATGTTCTAAAAGTTAATCCATCGTAAACTCAGTGTATTATTATTAGTAGTTCACAACTAATTCATAAAATGTGTGTAGATAGAACTTTAACTCCTTTTAGCTCCTCTTTTAAAACTTGAAGGTATTTCTTAATCTTTGGCATTCTCTTCCCACTGAAATCAGAAAGGCTCAAACCCTTCAAGCTAATAAAACTATGCTTAATGAATATTATATAATATACACATATATCTCTGTTGCGCATTTTTTAGTTCATTTTTGTTGATTTGTATTTATTGAGCAAATGCTAATGAATTTATTATATAACTATAGAACCGCCTATTTTACTTTATTAGCAAACCAATACAACCTGCATGGAAGAAATCGCTTTTTAGCGATAAGACCGCCTATGCCTATCGATAACAAGCATGTTATTTTATGTTTCTATTAATGTTGTCTTAAAATTACATATTAAAATACAACCAATTTACTATAATTTTTAATCCTAGTGATATCATACAACCAAAATAATCAAATAGGAATGAGCAGGCAGACTGCGTTAATCCGCCGAGTTACTGAGATGCCCTCACCAAAGGCTCCCAACGCATCAGTAACTTATCCCAGATATTGACACACTCACTGACGAACAAGTCCACTCGAAATTCTGCCCTATAAAGTCTAGAGCAATTTCAAAAGTCAAAAGTGGATGACTCCGAGCCACTTTATAAATGTTGAAATCCATCAAAAACTTGAAACGCCACAAAGTCCCCGGAAGCGCCAATTATATATCAATCAGTGATAAACAAAAAGCCTCGTATTATGACATTATCCAATCGAGTGGAGTGTGCAGCGCCAGCGCCGAGTGCGCAGCGCGGAGTGCGGAGCGCGGAGTGGTGCCTCCTCCGCTGATCAAAGAGAACGCAAATGGATCAGGACAGGCATCTTTCTAAATTATCAACCTATTATACACTTGCTTTGTGCATCACGCTTTTATCATGTGAAATGACACAACACTTAGGCCCAGTGTACACTGTAATGCGCTTTCGAAATGACAATTACGAAGCAACAGATCTGATGCACTCGTTTAGTATACATGAGACTGCGCTTCAATTATTTTATTAATTTATCTATTACTATATGTATTATTTCAACGCAATTAAGTGTTCTTAAATATTTATTTTTTTAATTTAATTTTGTATTTATTTTTTTAATAACTAAACAGAAAAATAATGTGTGTACATAGTTATTTGTTTATAATCCACTAATCATTAGTTTAAATTATCAGTTTTAAGTTTTATTTACCGTAAAGAAGTTAAGTATTGAATGGATCCCTGCATTTTACTATTAACAGTGGACAAACATCGTCAAATCCTAAATAAATTACCACAAGATATTTAAATAATTAACTCAATAATTTTGAATTGGTCCAAATAAAATCCAATGTGTAGTTGGCGGTGTGTATAGAGCCTAACTTTCGCGTTATGAAAATTTGGTACCTACAAGAGTACTAAAGGCTGGGTGCTATAATAGGGCGTGTTCTTTGTCGCCGCCGCAGCCGACTGCGACCACGCGGCACTTCACTAAATGGCTAAAAATGATCACATAGCGCATTACCAGACGCTTTTTTGTTATTTTCCTTCACATCTAATTGCCTCTACATCTACGTATCTTAAGTGCAGAGGGCCTAGCACGAACAACTTGCGAAAAAATATTCGTATCGTCGAGCTGTTATTTGTATGAAATTTCAAATGATTTCTCATACAACTGACAGATGGACGATTCGAATACTTTTTCGATAGTCGTTCGTGCTAGGCCCTCTGAAAAGTATTTGATGTTGGCCAAAACGTACCTACCTATAACTTGAGAGCTTCGGATAGGTACCTCTCTGTTTTCCTATCAATTTGTTTATTCTCTATTTAAAAACAAGAGAGACTGGCTGACTGTCCGATACAGGTACGTATGGGTGGGGGCGTTGTCTCCAGTGTGCATCTCTCATCTTACACTAAGTGTTTTGAAGAAGAAGAAAATTGAAAAGCATTTTTCATTTTCCTTATTATCATTAATCGGAATTTGACTTATAGCCTAAGTTTTTTTTTATGGATATCGATAGACGAGCATGAGATTCACTTGATGATAGGTGACACGTCAGCCACAGAACATCAGTCAATGATGCGCCGTCGACCTACTTCGAGCATTCAGAAATTTTCATTTCAATTCAGAAAGACTGAAACCGAATTTCGATATTCCTCCCACCCGTTCAATATCCGGAGTTACCAGACATGGGAAGACATGCTTTCAGAAAATTATAAACATGTCGTCATTCAAACCCACGACCCATCGATGCGCACGGCAAGTGTTCTACCGAACGCGCTAACAAGCCCGTCAAAATCCTAAGCCTTTGTACTAATAAGAACACATCAATAATTAATGTTTTCTATACAACTGAAAATAAGAGAAAAGTATTAATATCGCTGAACTAAGAGCAGTTAGAGTTAAATCAAAGTGATGTATCGCCTCGCTCGTCGCCCGTAACAGAGAAACTTTGAGAGTAACTCTAATGCGATCTGCGATTAGATCTAGTTACCTCCTCACTACCGACTGTTTCTAAGCGTTATTAAACTCACATCCAGCTTACACACATTACTGAATTTTCAGACTAAAAAAATACTATCTGCTAGTGAGCAAAAATTGACTTCAAAACGACCGCTACGAAGAAATGCTTCAGATGATAGGTATAGTTCAGTTCAGTTTTCGGATTTCTTAGAAGTGTGGTTTAGGTATAGTAAATATTTAAATTTTTTGTGACAAAACGATCTTGCCCGAATGCATTCAAATCAATTCAAATATTAGGTACCTAGGTGTTTCAGATAATTTCTTGGATCTTTCTCTACCTCAGTCTTTCTGGATCTTTCAGTATTCACCAGATCGTATTTACATTTCAATGGGATCACCGACCAAATATTGGGAACAAAATAAAAATCATATAAATCGGTGAACATATTCCGGTGTAATAATTTTTTAAATTGGTCGAGTAGTTTTTGAATTCGTAATCGTAATTAAGAAACAACAAATATTTCCTCTTTATAAAATTAGTACAGATAAGGCTTGTAAAACCTATTTTACCTGTGAAGTTAATTCAGAAATATTGTCAGTACTCCAACACTCTAACATTCTCCTAGCAAGGAACTATTAAAATATTATAGCCGTTTTTCCGATGCTCTTGGCATCGGAAAAACGGTATAGGTCTACCGATATTATGAAGATACACACCTATACTTACCATATACACCTATACGATTCATTTTCAGAAGGATAGACATTAGACATCTATTCAAATTATTTATGTAACATCTAATCTGTTTATGAAATAAAACCCCTTTTAAATCCGGTGTCGGTTATGTAAATGTAGAAATGACAGAACGCACTGGTGCCGGCGCCTGGCCGTGCCATAAACACGAGGCCACGGGCTGGGTACCGATTAGGTATTCACTATTCACATCGGTTGCCGCGTGCCGACTGACACGCGGATGTAAATATCTCGTAAAATCCTTCCTTTCGATATTAAACAGACGAGTTCTTAATAAAACTGTGTTTTTGAACATAAAAGAGTAATATAACTAGACATAAAACAATTGAAATGAATTAAAACACTGTCTTGTTATACCTAAAACAAGTCTCGTTTTGTTAGGTCACATGGCAATAAACTAAAAATCCAAAAAGCTTTGTTTTTTTATATTTTGCTTAATTTTCATGTTTGAGATTTCGATATCGTTAAGCTTTTCTACTCTAACTGGCGCGGGAATATTATCACAACTAGGGAAATGCCACGCCGCGCCATGTCGACGGGCTCGTTGGCGCGTTTAATAGAGCACCTTTTTTTATGTTAGGTATCGACAGACCAGGATGAGGTTCATTCGATGGAAGGTGATATCTCAGCCACTGAACATCAGTCAATGATGCGCTGTCGACCAACTTACTTCGAGTATTCAGACCTATCTTGCGCCCCGATGGGTTGTGGATTCGACTCTCGCCGGGACGACATGTTTATAACTCTCTATAAGCATGTCTTCCGTCTTGCCGAAATTCCAACCGGGTACCGAACCACCATTCACGTAGCATAACACGTGATATCTCAGTGTAGAGCGTGGTACCTACTGCACATTTTGCGCTTTGTATAATGCGCTATTCTCACTCGTAAATAAGAGTGAAATAAAAAACGAAGTTACGCCATTACTCCTATGACTCAGATGTATGCACCATGAATATTCATAATGTAATATCCAACAATGCAATCTTTCAAGCGATCATCATGCTATTTTCTTTAATATGTACTAACCTAACGTTGACATAGTATTAAAATGTAAATATATGTTTATTCTAAATATAAATTCCGTCCACATACAGATTAAAACATTTCCACAAAAAAAAAAAAACAATTCTCACATCATGATTGAACTTTGCGAAAACCACAACCAAGCTAAAAAATACTGGCTTCACACGATTGTTATCGAGTTTATTTACACAAACCCTCAATTAATTTGGAGAGTAAATATGGTGAAAAGTGCGAAGATCAAAGATACGACAGTCGACGTAATGAAGTGTGGTTGGTATACAGTAGCAGTAGCAGTAGGTACGTGTCGACTTCTATTAGCGCGATCCGCCAGCCCACTTCATTATTATTCCAACAGGCACGGATTCATTACTATCTATGAGAGGCTTCCTTCTCGACTTTTACAGTCTAGAAGGAAGATTATTACACATGCCTACTGATACACTACATAGCGCACATCTTTCTTTTCTAATCTTTTGGTTTTGTCCACTTTTGACAGATGAATAATGCTCACTTGATGATGATACCTGAAACACACTAAATATATCCTCTTCTCTTATAATTAAGTACTTCAAATATTCAGAAATCACATCAGTGCCCTCTGAAACTTTTATCAAACCATAAGTTCGAATAATACAAATTATTAAATTATACTAATTGTATGTAGTACCTACCTACTTCGTGAGGTACTTGTATGGCCACAACGAGAATTCAAACATAGTTGAGAAAATACCCGCACCATACAAGCAATAATTACTCGATCGGTCTCTACTTTCACTTAATCCGTCCCTGTAATACGAGATTACAGCATTTTCCGATCTCCGTACTTGAAGTGTGAGCGCATACATACATCGCAAGCGATCGAACGTGACGCGGTGAAGCCTTCTAGCTGATTTGGTTATCCGGGTTAGAGTCGAGTGATGAGGATTTGTGTTTGTAAGAGCTTTGAGAACCGCACTGCGCTAACTGGATGTCTTAAAAGGGCTCATACAGATACCAGTCATCGTATAATGTACCATAATCTATGCAACTATCTTCAAACAATATCAAAAAATCATGTTAAGCAGTTGCTTCTCAGGCCAACATTATGCTGAGTTGACCTTTTACTATAAATACCCTTTGATTATTTATATGTCTAAATAATCTAAGTAAATACCATTTAAATATTTCTATTTCTATAGCTCGCCTTATCGTTAGTAGATAATAATAGATAGATACCTCCTACGTGTTAGTACATATGAAAGCTAAAAATGTGTGCAATTTGTATAAATTAATGGTGTCTTAATTATTGTTGTGATAATTTATTTTATTTCAAGTTTCCATAAAGCGCCAACAAAGGATAATTGATTGAATAATGATGTTCTCTATCTCTTATAACTTACCTATGTTAAGTTAGGTTATGGGTAAACTGGTTGCCTGAAAGCTATCACTTTTAGTGACCGTCGCTTTTATATAGGGTAAAGTCAGTCGGTGTATGTTATGAATGTTGTCTCTGTTGCGTGCAGGCATGCACCGCAAGTCTCTGGAGGCGGCGCACCACTTGAAGGAGTCAGGGTCGGAGCGCGAGGGGTCGGAAGCGGAGCCCGAGCGGGCGCCCTCCGCCTCGCCGCACCGACACGATGTTCACGACCACCAGGTAAGCCACTTCTTATTTCAGATACCAAGTGACGAACTACAGGATTCTTTTTTACTGTGATAATTCGGATAAGTCGAACCTGTTATCACACCTGTTACCTACCTACCTACTTGCTCTTAAATATCAAGAAATGAGTTTATCTTTTCGGTGGTGTTGTAGATTCAGATATTTCTGACGATGACATTAGAGGATCAACTTGTATATTATATAATAAATATGACTGAATTACCCTCATAATATTAACTAAATCTAGGAAGGAATGTACCTACCATGCATCAGGTGCACCCATATTACACGTTCGATGTAGTACATTTAAATGATTTTCCTACTGTTTTGAATCACTCAGAAAGAATAAGATATTTTAAGCAGGCTGTACATGTTAGGGTGTACCTTACAGGTTTGCCTATACAGTTGTATTTTACAGGTAGGTAATCTTGAGAGAGACATATTGTTCGATCCGATTTGCAAACTTGTCGGCTGTCAGGTATACCCTAACGTGTATGACATATCATTAAGTAGATTCCCAGCTACCTCCCTAAAATAATATCGTTGCCGTTGCTTGACATGACGACAATAACGCGGAGAACAACAATTCTCATTCTGTAAAGAATGAAACTTTTAAAAAATGTTCACAAAGCTCCATCTCTAACGCTCGTTCGGCCTGAACGTTTCCAGGCACAAAGTTCCCCGGGCAGCAGCACCACCGCCTCCTCCTCGGCGAAGGGCCGCGCCTCCCCGGACGGCCGGGAGCTCTACGAGGACCCCGAGGCCTTCCGCAACAACAGCATCGCCTGTCTGCGGGCCAAGGCCCAAGAGCACCAGGCGAGGCTGCTCTCCAACAACCTGCTTCTACAAGTGAGTCCTTTGCGTTGAACTACAGGGTTTCCGTATAAAACTAACTTAAACTCATTGAGCCGCTGTTAGACGTAGGTACCTTTTTTAAGAAAATATCCTCATTGAATATATCCCTTAAATATTTGTCTTCCACCTTACCAACCGTCTGCACAGGCTTCCTTCATCCACCAATCTCAAATCCAATCGATAAATATGATTTTAAAAATTCAAACATTTACCCATAGAGCAACACGGGCTACCGGCGAACCGGAGGGGAGTAGCCATACGCAGACGTTCCCCTCTGTCAAAGTACAAGTCCAAATGGTCCTATGCGTACAATAAAACTAGTTGTAGCCACACTTTTCACTAGACTAAATCCAGATGCGCGACTGAATCGACCTCCTAAAAAAATGCCGAATTGTTTGTGTTTCTTGTTGCCAAAAAATATCTGCCACGTCAAATTTACAAAAAGATAGCATTATCTTTCATATGTAGGTATTTTTTAATCATATTATTACTATTTACTTCTTTAAAACTTAAAAAATTACAATATTATCGGTCGTGTTGTTTCGGATTTTTTTACCAACACAGTCGCTCGACAGATCCGCGTATTGTATAAGCCCTCATACAATACACGGATCTGTCGAGCGACTGATCCGAGTTTATTTCCGAGAAGTCGCTGTCACCGAGCGATAGTGTTGTTGTCGGATTGTTTTAAGTTATCGAAAAAAAATAGCAAAGGAGTCTTCTATACAGAGACAGTTTTGAGATTAAATTTTCTGATTCAAATATTATATTGTGATAATATAGTTATATTGTTAAAATATAATATAATACTTACGCGCGTTAGCACATTTATTAAAATCACTTAGTGTAAACTTCAACCATAATGTTTTTTTTATTTCCTAAAAATCCAAAGGATATGGAAAATTGTGTAACCCAAATTTAATAATTGCGATATGATCTAGAAAAATGACATATTTTTAATCTTATAATATAAAAAATCAGCTCAATTCTCAATCTGGGAGAGGAGAAATATGAGAAATATAGTTTTCCTGAGATTCTCGATTAATTGAATCGATTACACAATCACAAAAAAACCTTTGGACAAGGTAATTAACTCAAAAGTAATTAAATGCACTTTAAATACAATATATTGCATATAATTACAGTTATGTTATTAAATAAAATATAAATTATTAATTAAAGAAAATTAATATACATAATTATCGATTTTTTATCGATTAAAATCGATCTTTTATTTTAGTCTGTCGTTGGCATGCCGCATGACAGTTGTTTACTCTGTGCTAATTCGTTTCGTGTTTTCTACGTTTTGAGTCAGCGGGGTTAGAACGCAAGACGCAAAACGATTCGAATGATCGTCTCGCTTCATTGTGATTGGTGTAGAGATCATTGTGATTGGTGTAGAGACTCTCTACACCAATCACAATGAAGCGAGACGATCAGTCGAATCGTTTTGCGACTTGCGTTCTAACCCCCCTGAGTGCTTTCCCGATTGTCGTCATTTAGGAATTGTTACGATTTGACAACTACAAATATCATTGATCACAGATTTATGATATATATGTCAATTATTGATTGTAACATAACCTTACTTTTACAGTTTACTACTTAAAACTCTAATAACTCGGCTCTCAGATTGTCAAAACTAATAGAATTTTCAACGAAGGACTGTTAAGTCTCAATCTATTAATTCACATTTTTTATTTCATATTGTTACATTGGGGGCCCAAAGTTGTTAGTAATCGTTTCCATCTCCGTTAAGGGATACATGGAATAAACATATTTTGTAATTACGAAGTATTTTTCAAATTATTTCTAAGATTTTATTATACCTATACCAACTCATGGTCCACTCTCCGTGACCTGCTACGTGCGCATTACCCGACAAGTTCATTTTTATTATTGTAGTACGTAATAAATTAACTCCATCTTTAAAATAAATAAATTAATTCGAACTTATAAACCTAATTTCCCAAACCCAGTTCTTGAAATTATCGATACTGCGTATCGACAGTTGTTGCAACTACGGCTAAAAGGACTTGTCAGTGTAGTTGCGCCATTTAATTATACTGTTATGACACGGAATGTTTAAATGTGTGTGTGAAATTGTTAGTGTATTTTTTAATTGTCACGGTGTGAGTTTCGTAGTGACAGACGATTGCTCGTGTGTGCGAACTTGAGTACGCACACATAGCGCAGGTTTCCCCCCGCAAAAAATGACAGATTGTTTGGTATCGGTAACGAACGCTATGGCTACTCCCCTCCGGTTCGCCGGTGGCCCGTGTTGCTCTATGCATTTACCTAACCATCGATCGATCCAAGAATTGAGCCGAATTAGCATTCATAACAAATGAACCTCTTGTATTATCAGAGTGGCTAGCACGAACAATTATCGAAAAAGTATTTGTATCGTCGAACTGTCATTTGTAAGAAATTTCAAATTATTTCTCATACAACTGACAGATTGACGATTCGAATACTTTCTCGATAGTCATTCGTGCTACTCGTAGACCTAATAGTGCGGTGATGCTATCAAACCGGATATCTTCTATAAGTCGTGTGTGTGTGTCCACAGGTGCGCGGGCTGCACCGGTCGAGCGCGCCCAGCGTGGACGAGGACGGGCCCGCCGACATCGACGTGGGCACGGAGCAGCCCCCGCCCGAGCCCGCCCGCCTCTACTGACCCCCCCGCCTCCACTGACCCCCCGCCCCGCCGCCCCAGGCCCAGTGAACAAACTGTTGAGTGTAATTATGTACATTGTAGACTTAGCCGTATTTAACGTTTCCCAGTTTTCGTGCAATACCTTTAGTTAAGTATTTATCTGTTTAGCGTTGTGTTAGCGTTGTATAAAGTTGCGGCGACTCGCCATTAGCACTAGCTGTACTTAATAATTGTAAGAATGACGAGAGATCGGCACTAATTATGTTTAATGTAAATGTTGGAGCCTAAGACGATGTGAAATTAGATTTATTTGTTATCGCAATGCCTTGCACAAAAAACGTGTGTAATAATTAACAAAACGGTTAATGTAAATCGAATAACCAACGAAATTTAGATTCTATTTTTAATTTTTAAATTGTTACCTACAAAGTTTATTGCGAATCTAATATTTTTATATTTTAAGAAAATTGCAAACATTCCATGTAAGATGAAATGTAATTTTTAATGTATATAATTTTAAACGTATAATGTAATTTAATTATTAAAAACAAGGTGGAAATAGATACTTACTTAAATGATATAAAGTTTCAGATATTTTTTCTGACTTGGTTGTGATAGAGACCGCTCTGGCGAGTTCTAGTTGAGATTACCTCTAGTACTTAACACATGGGTGTAATAAGTAATACAATGACAACTAGGAATTTAAAAAAAAAACTTATATTATTAGTCTCAAAAAGACTTTGCCAATGTACAATGACCTGCACCTCATCCATTCTTAGACAATCTTTTGTAAAAGTATCAATTACTACGTCTTCAGTAAGAGTATTAATTATCACGAACTACTTGCAAAATAGTATATCGTCGATTTCAAATGATATCTCATACAACTGATAAATTGGTGACCTGTCCCTTAAGTTTTCTACAAACCCTACACCTTAATCAAAATATGTGCCTTGGCCGTTTCGAAAGAGTGATGTAGACACTACAGAACGTATTTCACTAACTAGGCGTTAATTTTTTTGCAAATAGGTCCTTGAGTAACGAAATGGGCAAGACACACATACAATACTTTCTCGCAAGTTATTCGTGCCTACTGGTAACAGGGGCCACCGACCGATGGTATTTGATAGATGACCTATTAATGTTAATTTTGAAAGACTACTTTCAGTTTGGTTGTTGACAGTACATCGGTTTGTGGACTTGCAGTTGAAGTGTTTGCGGCTCACCTTGACTCACGTGCACCACTTGCAATCATCTCGATTTGTTATTTCATTTTCAAATTATACAGCGACCGCTGCCACCAAGCCCACAAACGGCCTCATCTCCTAGTTTGCCTCTAATATAAAACAGCCTTAGAATATTTCGTATCTCATAAGCTAGTGACAAGATAACATTTATAATAACTCGAAAGTCCCTTCAGTTTAAATGACGCTGTTTGGCTCGAGTTGAAAGTGGATTTTATTTATTTATTTGCTAAGGTGGATGAGGGATTAGAGTTTAAGAACACATTATTGGTTGGTGCAGTGATAGGTTTCTTGTCGATGGCATTTTATATCACCGCTCGTGCAGACACTTGTACATTTGGATATACATATTCAATATTCGACAAAATTATCAATAAATTTCTTAAAAATAGTGTTATGTTCTTCCATTAAAACTTCGTAGCTACTATAACTTACCTATGTATAATTTTATTTCTACAGCAACAGGAATTTAAAGCCATATTATTAGACAACAACGGTGGACCGTTCTTTGAAAAGGCAATGAAAAAACACGACATAATTTTTAATCTGTGGCAACACCCACAAAGCATTTCTTTCGCATTTCAAATGTAGTAATTTTTATATATCTACTTGATTAGTGCACCCCTTTCATGTAATTCTCACCAGTTGTTGACTAACTAATACTGGCCTAAAGTCACATTCACAAGGTATATGTATGTATGTATAATCTAAAGTTGCATAGACTAAAAATATTCCCATATTCGGCGTTGTGATAAATTGTTGTTTAGTCTTAAACCGCCGTACTCTTTTACTTATAACGACATTAATAGAACTAAATTGTAATATATTTATTGATTTACCACTGGAGACGCGACGACTCAGTGACGTCATCGTAATATAAGACTATTCCGATGAATAAACAATTGCGTAAACTTATTTTTGTTTTATTCTTACTCTCTTACCCTAAACCTTAACGTCGCTCGCTCGATGTATTCATTATATCTACACCTGTCACTTTCTATAGCTATCAGTGAAGAACAGGGTGACTTCGTATCTATCCAACTTAATGTCCCGTATGAAACTGTCACACCATTAAATAAAACACGTAACATAAAGCAACATGTAAATAGCACGTTTATTCAGTAAATATAGTCATAATTATCGACCCTTAATTCATAAATTTGAGATTATAATTTCATATCTAATGACAATTGGACATTTTCCGATACTAATTATTACTTTGGCTTTAGTTTTAGATACATTAAGACACCTGACTGTATCGCAGTCTCGCTAAAGGACAATAAAACATTACAAAAATACCAATTCAGTTTTACCACAGAACTCACGGACTATTTATTTTATAAAATCAACTTAAACTAGCGGTATGTACCTACTACCGAACCGATACGACATAGTTACCATCAAATAATGAGTACATAATGAGCCTAAAAGCTAGGTGGAGCCAGTCTGTCATCACCGGAAACATACGGCTGTCTCGCTCTTGTTTTTCGTTTTTTACTATATAAATCAATAAGACAAAATGTTCCATCGCAACTGAGTCCTGGCTGACTGTCGACATTAGATTTTGATTTTAATTCGAAGTATTTTTTATTTAAACTCAACTTACAATCAACACAGACAGACCGTTGTTACCTCAGGCGGTGTAACATCATCACATTTATGTGAAACATTAATAATCTTACCATATCGCGGCGTAAGAGTCATATAGACGTACGTTTCTAACTGAAATACTGTAACTATCCGCCCACTTAAACTTATATCAGCTTTTTGATACAGATACTATATAACTGACGAATAAAAAAATTTATATCGGTGTATTGGCATAATATTAAAGGTTTAAAAAAGTTAATTTAGTATTGAAAAAAACTATTTTTGGGATTTTTGTAGATACGTTCTTCTGGTTCTTACACCGCGATATATCGTTCAATACAAACTAAAAACATTACTGAATACAATAAAACATATGTAAACATTTTTATAAAAAATATTGCAAAAACATTTGCGCAAATATACAATTAAATTATGAAAATACATATTATAAATAACAAAATACAAATGCCTCATATACCTACATGGCGCAGGGAATTTTGACTTGAGGGGACTGCGACATTACCGGAGGTGGCGAACACTGTCGTCTGTTCGTCTTTTTTTTTTTTAAAATGAGCATATCGCACCTTCAAAATCAAACCATCTTGTGAGATTGTTCATCTTCAAAATACAGACACAACTTCAAAATATCAAGTTTATGCCGCTAGATGGCGCAGATGCAACTAGGTCATTATTAGGAACTCGTACACGTTACGAGAACTTTAAACGGAATTTCCCAAAAAACATTATTCTTTTAGGGTCAATTTAACCTCATGTAACTTCATCTACAAAATAAAATACTTTTGTTTTATAATATACGTGTTGCTAAACTTAATCTGAAGTTCGTCTCAATCACTTGACGTGAAATATCAAAAGCTCTGATGGTCATTAGGACACGAGTCGAGATCTTGGGGCTGAGGTTAAGTTAGATCAGTATATAAGGTTTTTGTCATATCACTACATCGTTTCATGTAGAGGCGGAGTAAAAAACAATATTCGACATCTACTGTGATATCCAGTGCCCCTGGTGTCTTTATTTCCCTGCGATATAATACCATAGAAAATAGATGTGCTTAGAAGCACAGGCCTCACAGCCACGCTTGGCACGGTATCTCTGGAGTAAGAGTAGTTCTTCCCCCAGCCGCTGCGGGCTGCTAGTGTCCGTGTGGACGACACTCTGACGTGGAGTCATAGCGCGCACTCTCTCGCACCCAGCCGCTTGTAGAGTGTTATTGCCGTTCGCGCGTGAGAGCGAGCGAGACAACGCGAGGGGAGGAGTCAGCGGACTGCTTAGATGTGTGTGTCACACCGATACATTGCCGCGCGCTCTACAGGTCAGAGTAGAACTACTTTTTCTGTGCCAAAAGTTTGTATGGGCCCGTTCTTCTATTCAAATCGATTTTCTATGATAATACGTAACTACACTGCCGCAACAATATTGTATATTGTATTTATCACACATATCATAACACAATGTTGTATCAAATCAATACAAGCTATAGATATCATATCAGATATATAAGTTCTAGCCAGTATATTATAGTTATACCTTATAAAGAGTTTCAAAATGCATGGCACATGTTAACAATAAATTATAATATAATATTATAACCTTATATAAGAACTTATTTGAATTATACTTAAATGCAAATATCGGTATTTTGCCTCGGAATCATAAATTACTCAAGCATTATTTGGAACCGCGGCTCGGAACAAATACACCTCTATTAGACAATATTAGGTGCTATATTTTCCTCGAGGAACTATTGCGCTCTTGACAAAGATATAAGAAATAACACGACACGAGTTGTCCGGCGCCGGATCGAACCCGCGACACGCGCTCTTTGAGCGTCTTTTTTGTTGTATCCACTTTCAAGTATTTTAGCATCGACTCGATATCGAGTTAATTTTATTTGGAATTAGCATTTTATTCTAGAAAAAAACAAAGCAAACTGCAACAGTTGGCTACACTAAAAATATTGTTATAAATCAGTCTTGGATACATAGTTTAATTTCGTATAGTCCTCTGATGTCAGTCCCCTGGTGTCAGTCCCCTGGTGTCAGTCCCCTGGTGTCAACTGTGATGACCGATAAAACTATTCATGTAATTTTAAAATTGTTGTTCATACAAACATTTCAACACTTCCAAAATACTTACGAAACCATATTTATTAAAACATTGAATCGTATTATTTGTCTTGGCACGTACTTTATATTATATAGATTAAGTAAAAATATATTTTTTAATTCGAGACTCATACAAGCGATCTGAAATACATTTCGTATTTGTAGTAAATATAAAACACGTACATATATTGTAAATAATTTCCACTCACACGCCCGTGTCCCCTTACAGCATAGATATTTTGAAAAAAAAACGGGACATAAAACCATTTCTATGTAAAAAAGAACACATTTTAGAACGTTTAGCATTATTTTCAATTAACGATTAAAAAATTAGCAGCATAAAATTAGCAGTTTGACATTAGCAGCTTGACATTAGCAGCTTAACATTAGCAGCTTAACATTAGCAGCTTAACATTAGCAGCTTAACATTAGCAGCATAGAATTAGCAGTTTGACATTAGCAGCTTGACATTAGCAGCTTAACATTAGCAGCTTAACATTAGCAGCTTAACATTAGCAGCATAAAATTAGCAGCTTGACATTAGCAGCTTAACATTAGCAACTTAACATTAGCAGCATAAAATTGCCGCTCAAACTATCTCGAGTGTGCACAGTTTGGCCTGTTGCGCACAGGTTAAGGGTTTAGGCCACGTCTATATATAATATCTAAACACGTAGTAACCGACAGACGAGCGTGTAGACACAGCTTATGTCCATTCGGTAGCAAAGCACACAGATGCCATACAAATAATATAAATGGTAAGCGCGTTATATGACGTCATTGCGGCTTCAAACGATCTAGATCATTCCAGACCGTCTGGCACATGTGAAGCGAGCTCTAGCATGTCCTAGTAGTCGGTCTTGTGCGGGCCCTGCATGTCCTCGGAGCTCTTCAGCATCAGGTAGTAGCTGTTCACGCAGAGGATGCAGTACGCTATGAGACCTGCGGTGGGAATTAGCAATATCAGTATCGGGTTAGTTTGGCCGCTTTCAGTGAAATCTGAATGCGCCTTTAAATGGGGCCGTTCAAATATTACGTAAGCAGATTTATTACAATTATTTACCCCCCCCCCCCCAACCCCCTTGTCAGCAAAAGGAAGCAAAGCTCTTACACCCTCCCCCCATGCTTACGTAAACATTTTTCAATTATAAATTTATTTTATCGATATTATAATTTTAAAAATAAGAAAATAGATTTAGGATAGAGATAAGACGTATGCATTATTTGCGGGAATCCCCGAAAATGCGTTTTCAAGCATAGACGATGTGAGGGTTGCTATTTGTGTAAAAAATTAAATAACTACCGATGACGTAATCATCATCTAGACTCCCCTACCCTCCATGTTAATTTTTTCATTATTTATTAGGTAAGAGAATAAAGTATATTTCATACCGCTAGTTGATTAAGGTATCCCGACTCCCTACCCAGACTTTGATTCTTTGTTGTATTTGGCATAAAAAAATACCCGGTGGTCCGGCTACTGGTAAAAATATGTAAAGTATTTTTTCATTATTCGTTTGGTATGAGACACCAAACTATGGAATGAATTACCACCCTCCGTGTACGACCTCGTTGGTTTTAAAAAGCGAGCCTATAAAAAAATTTGAAAGGCCGACAACGCATCTGAGACTTAAGTCGCGGATGTCCATGGGCGGTGGTGATTACTTGCCATCAGGTAACCCACCTACTCGGTTGTCCGCACTGTTATAAAAAAAAAAGTATGCGCTAATTATGTATTCCCGGGCGTATAGTGTAGTGTATAGTGTAGTGTATAGTGCAGTGTACAGCGCTCACCAAAGAACAGCAGCCCCTCCAGGAACGCGAGGAAGATGTCGGAGCCGGAGACGGAGAAGCCGAACGTCATGGACACCACCACGTACACCAGCGACGCCATGAGCAGCGCGCACATCAGCCACACCCACACGCGCAGCGCCCTCGAGTTGCGCTGGAATAGTTAACCGTTCACGTTATTTTTACTTTGTTACATAATATAGAATGGAAAATAACAGAATATATTCAGTAATTGTAACTCAAATAATGGAGTATTAAACCAAAATCGTGCCTCTCACTTGTCTTGACCTTATAGCTTTTTTTTTTTAATTTTTTATGGCCTGGTAACTTATAGTATAATCCTGAATAGTGAAAGTATAGTCATTTATCGTACTTTCAACAAATACCTCTGACATACAGACTTTAGATCTACGTCATAACTGGACGCTGTTAACCAATACAGTGTCAACCCACAAAATGATAAAAATGTAAATGTTGATACCAATCGCTTCCTTATGAGCTGGAGTACATATTTCAAAAGAGATATATATCATTTAAAACTAGTGCGCATGCACAATGCAAACCAAACCAAACAAAATGCAAAACAATAATGCACTTAATTCTATAACTTTGATTGCTACCAAGAAAATCTATATAGGTATATACATTTATTCAAAATTCAAATTCAAAATCATTTATTCATTTAGGTAACATAATGTACACTTATGAACGTCCATAAAAAATACATATTAAATGCTTCTAATTTTACATTTACCGCCAGTTCTCAAATCAAGGGCGTAGAACGGAAGAGAAGAACTGGCAAGAAACTCTTCGTCACTCTTTTTAATCGCCAAGTTTTTGTTTTACAAAATATTTGTAAGGCGCTGCATCCATTACACCATGTTCCACATGACATCTTTGTGTAATTAAATATAAACCAGAAAAAAAAAACAAAGATTTGTCCTCTATCAGCAGTAGGCATGGTGAAATACGCACGAACTTACATTCTCGTGGGAACAACACGCAAACATATAGTCAAACATGTATTTATTGTAATAATAATTACAAAAAACAATTATTTCTGTTATTTTTTAAAATAAATTTAATAAAACCTAATTAAAACTTCAAACTCAATTTTCTCAAAATGGCAACCGTGTGGATTGACACTGTATTGCTTAACCGCGTCCAACTTGGCTGTTTTCCACAAATAAATATCCTTATCGGCTCTCTACGTCAATACAACTGTGCAAATATTGCGTTGACTGTACATGCAAACTGATGGGAATTTATAGAGACGCTTTACAGGAAGTAAATGACTGATATTGTAATGTTAATCTTATCAAATGATAGAACTAGTTTGAATATTATACCGCAATATAAATAAAGGAACAATATTCAATGTGACCCGCGAGATTTTCCATCCAGTTTTATCGAGAAAGACGGACATTTTTAGTTAAACTTGGTATTTTTAATGCCCATGACTTCTCATCATCAAGTTTATATATAGAATTTAATATTTCATACGATCGATCTGAACAACACTGTAATATAATCACTATATATTATAAAACAAAGTTCTCCGCCGTCTGTCTGTCTGTTCGCGATAAACTCATAAACTACTGAACGTCTTTTCATAGGGTTTTCCCTTGTTTTGTAAAAATATAATATGCAAATTAAGAATGATACCTATATTAGCACATTCAAAAGGAAACCGGGGTTGAGGTCGACTATGATTCTGCCACTCGCTAGGCTCACCAATTCACTACCCAGACAAAACTAAAAGGCACTCACCTACTCAGTCTTCTGAGGTCTCGAAGGGCACAGCCAGCACTCGGTAATCACAATAGTCCACCCAAAGCCAACACACAGCTTCAGAATCCACGCGCAGAAGAGAAAAATAGGTTCGATGACCGCTCCTTAACGAGCCTACGCGACAACTAACTGCCTGCTCCTGCGCGGGGTGAGCGGGGACGCTGAGCAATGCATTCTGCACTGACCGGTGACGTTTCGGACGAGGCCTATAGTCTATCCAGGAAAGAAAAGGCAAAACCCAGCTTTTTGGCAGAATACTTAATCGGCCAAAACACCTGCCCCGGCTTGAAAGGATCTCTTTCAAATTACAATCACTAATAATCTACAAAAAACCTATAAAGAAGATATAAAGTAAAGAACAGTTAATAACAAGAAAACATGGATAGAACCTATACTCATGAGTTCTGTGATATAAAAAAAAATCAATAAGAAAAACAAAACAAATATAAACTATTCTTAAAATACAATAAAAGGAAACAAAACTTAAATCTACATAAGTATAAAAAAAAAAAATAGTAAAAAAATAGAGAAATTTATGTGAATTCATTGAGTTGGTAACGGACAAAGTTTTACTATAGGTCGCGTTAGTATACCATTAATTGTTTTCACCTGAACTACTCGCGTTTTTCTATCGGGTCCCGGAAACGTTTGAGTAATAATACCTATAGGCCAGCGTAAAGGCGGAGTATTATTTTGCATAATGAGCACTACGGTGCCCTCTTTTACATCAATCGCATCGGATGTCCACTTTTGTCGTTCTTGCAACGAGTGCAAGTATTCGGTGCTCCAACGACGCCAATAAGATTGCACTAATTTATCAAGCAGTAAGTATCTCGATAGAAGTTGCCCGTGTTCTTCCGGTATTATAGCTGAAGGTAATGATTGCAAAGGTACTTTATGTAGGAAATGAGCCGGTGTTAATGCCATTGGCTCCGACGGATCAGGGCTAAGACCTTGCACCAGAGGACGTGAGTTAAGGACGGCTTCTATCTGACACAAACCCGTTAACAATTCTTCATACGTTAATATCTGTGCACCTATGACTCGCAAGAGATGAGTTTTAAAGGATTTTACGGCGGCCTCCCAGCTTCCACCAAAGTGTGGTGCGTTAGGAGGTATCATTTCCCACGCAATTCGTTGATTTGCTAGCTCGTGATTCCATTTCTCAGAATGACTATCAGAAAGAAGAAATGCGTATAACTCGTCTAGATAAGCACGAGCGCCTATAAAGTTTGTGCCGTGATCGGAATATAATTTCTCAATACTTCCTCTACGAGATAAAAAACGTTTCAAGGCGTTAAGGAAAGAGTCTGTGCTCAAATCCGATGCAACTTCAACATGCACTGCTCTAGTGGATAAACAAATAAAAACACAAATATAAGCCTTCTGGCTTCTTACACCTCGTTTACGTGTTAGAGTTATATTAAGTGGACCACAATAATCCAAGCCCGTATGAGCAAATGGTTTGGATATTTGCAATCTACATTTTGGAAGATCAGCCATGATCGGCGGAGAACAAATTTTAGGGCGTGTCCGAAAACAAAAGTTGCAAGCGTGAACACGTGATCGAACAATATTTCGACCAGATAGGATCCAGTAACGCTGCCTTGTTAGAGAAAGCAGCAGACTTGGCCCTGTGTGACAATTCACGCGATGCATATTATCTACGATCATGTCTACTATGTGGTCCTTTTTAGGTAATAAAATCGGATGTTTATGATCAAAAGATAAATTTGCCCTTTCTAGTCTACCACCTACGCGGAGAATGCCGTCTATCAATATCGGTCTTAATTTTTGGATTGAGAAGCGAGGTATCTTACTCGACATAATATTCTCAATTATGTCAGCAAAATGTACTGACTGTAATGATCGAATAATCGCTAGTTCAGCTTCGTCTAGATCTTTACCTGTTGGAATACCACGTGTTTTTAATTTTTTAGCAAACCGTAAAATATATGTCACTATTCGAAGTAATTTCGGCCACTGCGAAATTTTCTGTGCTAGTGTATATATTAGTGGCTTTTGAATTTCTACTGAAGGCAAAGAAATAACCTTAGCTTCAGGGATATCGGAAGTATCGCATGGTTTGAATGGCTGAATCGGCCACTGTGCAATATCTTTTGACACCCAGAGTGGGCCTTTAAACCACAAAGGATGTTTAACTAGTTGAGATGGAGTAAGTCCGCGTGATAAGCAATCTGCAGGATTATCCTTTCCTATAATGTGATAAAAATGAGCAGCATCCAGATTTTTCTGTATTTTTGCGATTCGATTGGCTACAAAAGTCTTCCATCGATGCGAACTTGAATGTATCCAGTGTAACGCAACAGTGGAATCTGAGAATGCTAGAACTCGATCAACATTACATCGAGCACTATATGTATCAAGAACGGTCTTTACCAGTTTGGATAGCAACAGTGCTGCACATAACTCAAGACGAGCTAATGAAACGAACTTGATTGGTGCTACTCGCGACTTAGCACAGATAATATTGATTTTTACCTCATTCGATGTTCGAACTCGCAGGTATATTACCCCTCCGTACGCCTTCTCACTTGCATCCGCGAATGCTAACAAAGTTGTTTCACAACCATCGAGAACGCCTAAGTGCCTAGGTATATTTAAGTTTGTTAAAAGTGGCAATTCCGTTTTGAATAATATCCACTTATCAATGATATTTTGCGGAGGACACTCGTCCCAGTCCAATTTCAGTTCCCACAGATCCTTAATTAATAACTTGGCATATAGAATTACAGGTGCTGCTAAACCTAAAATATCCCATAGTCTGGCAACTGTAGACAATATGGTTCTTTTAGTGCATTTATTTTGACAAGGAGAAATCTCAAAACACAAGCAATCGTCTTTCGGTATCCATTTTACGCCGAGAATTTTTTGACTCGCTTCATCATCAAACTGAACGGCATGTGGATGTAAATGAGATTCAGGTAAAGAAGCAAGCAAATCTGAAGAGTTACTGGACCACTTAACTAAATCAAAACCCCCGGCTTTAAACATTCCGATCAATTGCAGAGCTGTATCAGATGCTGTTGTAACAGATTTTTCACTGGAAACCACGTCATCCATATATAAATCGCGCTGAATCACGTCAGCTGCTAAAGGAAAATTTTTTCCTTCATCATTAAGTAACTGTTGAATTGTTCGTAACGCCAAAAAGGGACTAACTGACAAACCGAAACACACGCGCTGAAATTCAAACAATTGTAATTTATCGTTTAAATCAAACCGATACAGAATACGCAGATATTTATGATATCTATTGTTGACCAATATTTGTAAATACATTTGTTTAACATCTGCGCAGAAGGCGACAGAGAACAGTCGAAAATTTAGAAGGATCCGGAAAATATCATTTTGCAAATTAGGACCTGCATGAAGAACATGATTCAAGGACAAGCCTGTATCCGTGGCTGCACTTGCATCAAGTACCAGTCTTAACTTCGTGGTAACTTTATCATTTCTTATAACACCATGGTGAGGTATAATGTATCCCTTATCTTGAGACTCAAACTCCCCCACCGGAGTTAAGTAGTCATTCTCTAAGTATTCTTTTATAATTTTATCATACGCATTGCGTAGTTGTGGAGACGCTTGAAACTTACGCTCTAAAGCAAAAAACCTTTTCTCAGCAATGCCTTCGGAACTTCCTAAAACGTTTGGATCCATTTTAAATGGTAGTTCAACAGTATATCGTCCTGTTGAATCTCGAGTGACAGTTGATTTGAAAAATGATTCACATTTTTCTTCCTCCGAACTTAGTCGCTTCTGTTCACTTGTGGGAACTTCTTCTAGCTCCCAGAACTTAGTGACTACTTCATCTATACGATGCCCTGAAATAGCACAACAAGCAATGGTTTTTATGTTTTGTTCTCGAGTTACTGGTGCTTCTCCCATCATGATAAACCCTAGGGTTGTTTGTACAGCATCAGGACCATTTATAGGAGACATATTCAACACACCGTGTATACGACCAGGCAGGAGAAGTTTTGTAAATAACTGTGCACCAATTAGCATCTCAATATCACCCGGGGTATTGAATGTGTCGTCTGCAAGAGGGACACTTGCTAGGTACGTCATTTGCGAAGTGTCTATGCTCGCAGTGGGCAATTGATCAGTTATATGATCCACTACCAAAGGGCAGATCTTATATGACAATTGATTGTTGAAACGGGACGAAAATTCTATTTCTACAATTCCCTTGACAGGGTTGGAACCACCTCCAAACCCTTGAACGGCCGCTATTGATGTGGTCTTGCGAGGCATTAATTTTAGCCTATTACAACAATTAGCCGTAATAAAATGGTTTTGTGATCCATTATCTATAAGACAACGGACCAAATGGCACTTGCCTTGTGAATCTACAACACGCACTCTCGCAGTAGATAAAATTACCGTATATGACGTAAAATTAGCCGTCGGATTCTGCATGGAACATAATGAAACTCCCATCTCCGATTTGTCACGTGGGGTATCATTATCCTCGATAAAGTTAGCACAACAATCCTCATCTGAACCCCTTACCTCAAAACGATCAGTGCACACAGGCAAGGATGTACTAGGCTGATTATCACCAAAGTGCAACAAAGTATGATGCGTCTTGGATTGACATGAATTACAGTTGGCCTTGATATTACACGCATTAGTTTTATGAAATGTACTTAAACAATGTACACACCCATTCAATCTTTTCACTCGGTTATAACGATCTCTTGCAGGGAGTTTCAAAAATTCCGTGCATTTGGAATAATTGCTATGACCTGCAATACCACATAAAGGACATTGATAGTTGTCCGCAGAAGCTACAAAGGATTTAGTGTTTTTTCCGTAACTAAACCTAGGTTTGGGAACCAATAACGGCGAGTTCTTGGATACGCTTGTAAAAGTATCACCTGCGCGTTCTAAAATTTTTGCTTGTTCCCTGACAAATTTACATAAACTACCGTATGTAGGTATTTGTGTTTCCCTTACGGAATTCTCAAATAAGCGAGATGTTTCATAGTCAAGCTTGTTTATAGCTATGTAAAAAAAAACAAAATCTAATTTATTTTCAATTGATAGTCTTTGAAAAGCGGAAACTGCAACACCGAATTTATCTATAAATTTATTCAAACCCTCTGCTGATGGTGATTGCATTTTTTTTAATTGAAAAATTTCATTTAAATATGCAGAACCTAAGGAGCGAACGTCTTGGTATTTTTCTATTAGCGTATTATAAATTAAGTCATAGTTATCCCCCGTTGGTGTTATACCCGCGATGCATTCTAACGCCTTTCCCGTAAGTTGACCACACAAATAATAAACCTTTTCATAATTTGATAATTGAATATTGTAATGTATCGTATTATTATAACATTCAAAGAATAAGGGCCACGCCTTTTGATCGCCACCGAACTTAGGCAGTTCTATTGGTGGGAGTTTTATTTTGGGTAGCCGCAACCTCTCTGATGATTGGTGATCAGATTGAACAGAACTCTTGGCATTAATTAATTTAATTTTACCTTGTATCTTAGTGTACAATGTTTCAAATGCTTCCCAATTTTGAAAAGTAGGTTCAAAATCTGGGTCTTTCTGTATTTTAAGAAGATTTAAGTCTTCTACTTCCTTCATAAACTCTTCGCGTAAAACCTCTAAATTACTAGAACAAATAAGAAAATGCTCCTCATTTTGTTCATTATCTAAAGTCAAGGAGCTATCATAAATAGTTTGAATAGTTGAGAAATAGGACCGCAGTTTTGCTTCTGACATCTTAATACGAACATCTGATTTATTACTCATATTTAATTTTATATTTTACGTAATTAAAAGAAAAGACAAATAATTATCTTATAAACGCAATTCTATAATTTCATACGCGTAAAATCAAACGAAGTCACTAAAATGTTGCGCAATATTACGCAATATACAGTATATTACGTTTATGACTGCCTACCCCCAACGTTAACAATTAATTGATATACTTATACCAATTCGAAAACGTAAGTATTATTTATGTATATTTACGTTTAAAGTTATTTCAAACAAATAATGGTATAATTATACGACATATGTATATTAAATACATAAACTATGATATTTATTTATTACGATGAATGAAACCAATCATTCAATAAATTCACATATTCTCAATATAATTAATTATAAGACGTAAATATTAAGAATGTTAAATCTTGAATAAGTTATATTTTGTTATGAACAAAAAGAAATTAATTTCTATTAAAAACGCCTATATAAATTAAACTAAACTTTATTATAATGGACTGTAATTTAAAAACACTGTTGAAGAATCCGATGAGAAGTGACCAAAATGTTTTGTAAAAATATAATATGCAAATTAAGAATGATACCTATATTAGCACATTCAAAAGGAAACCGGGGTTGAGGTCGACTATGATTCTGCCACTCGCTAGGCTCACCAATTCACTACCCAGACAAAACTAAAAGGCACTCACCTACTCAGTCTTCTGAGGTCTCGAAGGGCACAGCCAGCACTCGGTAATCACAATAGTCCACCCAAAGCCAACACACAGCTTCAGAATCCACGCGCAGAAGAGAAAAATAGGTTCGATGACCGCTCCTTAACGAGCCTACGCGACAACTAACTGCCTGCTCCTGCGCGGGGTGAGCGGGGACGCTGAGCAATGCATTCTGCACTGACCGGTGACGTTTCGGACGAGGCCTATAGTCTATCCAGGAAAGAAAAGGCAAAACCCAGCTTTTTGGCAGAATACTTAATCGGCCAAAACATCCCTTATAGATATAGTGATTTATGAGGAAGGTTTAAGTATATATTTTGTAAAGGTTATGGGTAAATTGATTGAAAAAGTCAAGCCGCCTGGGAGCTTTCTTCAAAAAAGCTGATCCCTCATCCTTTAAGATATATCGATGGTTTCCGCAACAAATGAAAAACAAACAATTTTTGGCAAAAATGACTTTTTAATGCAGTATTGTTCAGTTTTCGAAGCTCTATCGAACCTTATATTTAAAATTGTGCCACCGTGAAAAATAAAGTTTTTACAAGTATAAGGAAAAAAAATATATAATGAATACCGGTGAAATATTTTTTTTAAACGTTTTTGCTCATTGCCAAAAGTATGCTAAATGGAGATACGCCCTTGTTGTGGAAACCATCGATATCAAAACATTGCACGGTGGGATATTCCTCTTTCGTTCAATGTGATATGTCGCGGACGAGAGAAGACTAACTAAGATGTATGATATTGTGATATATTATATCTCAACATCGACAATATTGATAGAAAAGACATCTCGATCGACAAATATATCTATTTTTGATATTAAAAGTCGAGTTTAAAGTGTAATTGTCATGTTAGACCCGGAAGAAATAAAGAGACAATCGATTAAAACACGAGAAAATTTTGTCGCGGTTGTCAGGCCAGGCCGGCAGTAGTGTGGAGCCCACCGTGTAGACGGCGAGCAGCAGCGTGGCGGCGAGCAGCACGTGCGCGGCGCTGAGCGCGGCCACCGCGGCGCTGATGCCGTACCAGGCGGAGTACACCCGGTCGCCCGCGTCCTCCACCGTGCCCACGTACGCGCGGAACCCCTCCGCGTACACCGCGCTCACCACCATCAGACTGAACGACGTAAGCTGAACGACAAACGAATAATAACGACACTAGATATTGAATAAACGTACGGCTATTTATAAGTTTTTTTTGTCGAATTGACTGTTATCAATTAAAATTACAGATTATTATCCTCCAATTCTTTACAAAAACCTGTATAACTAGAATAACTAAGGCCGGATTTAGGGGGCTACAGCCTTGGAGTCTCCACAATAGAGGGTCCCCACAATAGAGACTTCATGGAAAAAAATATCCAAATTCCGATAATAATTAAACACTAGTAAATAACTTTTATCAATTGCTTTATTTCAATTTGTTTCCCTGTTTTACCTTTATCTACTGTACAAACATGATTATTGTTCTTAAATAATTTAAATAAAAAAAAATCTTTTTGTTGGAAAATAAATGTAGGGCCCCACTAATTTGTTGCCCCAGGGCCTTTAAGAATCCGGCCCTAAGAATAACTCACCAAATGTATGTATCCAATGAACTTAGATCCAGTTTCGAGCCCCATGCAACAACAGAAGGACGTAATGTGCGGTACCGCCATCTCTGTGGTCGCTGACGAACTGGAAGTAGTCAACATGATCAATGATAACATTACACGGAAGTCAGATATCTCGTTTGTATGGAAAAATGTACCTACATATAACTGTTTGGTATAATAAACAGAAATCACTTGTAGCCACTTTCGTTTTATGAATGGTAAAACACTATATTGCTGTAGATTTTAAACGAGGTCAAACATGATGAGCAGAATTGAACCTACCAGTTACTATTAACTAATTACCTAGTTTTAAAGTAATCCTTAACTGAGGTCTGTTTTGTGCAATTTATATGGGGGAGATGGGCAGAGGGTGCCGGATTATTGGATGTGTCGGTCTTATGAAATGCCAGATTAGTGAGATTCTACTGTATTAATAATATGTTATTGCTTAGCAAATAGTATGACCAAATAGACCTTCAAAATATCCTAGAAGAGTTTTTAGATTCAAAACCAAAGGATTTTTGGATCGATGGGATTCAAGGTTGGGGTGTTGGGTAAGAGTTTTAGAAGAAGAAGGAGAGTATATTAGTGATTAATATGATTTAAATTAAGTATTGTTTAAGGAAAGTGTAGTTTGTGTTACAAGACTTTCCTAGCAATCCAATATATACAGTTTGTACGAGGGTGAATCAAAAAATTCTTGGAATCAATATTAAAAAATGCAAAGATTTAAATAATAATATTTTATTTTTCTACATAATCTCCCTCCAATGCAATGCATTTAGAATAACGCGTTTCTAACTTCCTTATTCCTTGTGAAAAAAAAATATTTTCTTGACTCTCGAAAACGTCCTCTACGGCAGCTATAACCGCGTCATTATCGTGAAATTTTGTTCCACGAATTTCCTCTTTTAATTTTGGAAATAAGTGAAAATCACTTGGGGCTAAGTCCGGAGAATATGGTGGGTGGTCAAGGAGATTGAAGCCAGCACAGCGGATTGCGTTGAGCGCAACTTCCGATCGATGAGCAGGAGCGTTATCTTGAAGGAACAACACGCCCAACGACAGTTTTCCACGACGTTTTTCTTTAATCGCTTCATGCACTTTCGGGATAAAATTTGCATAATAGGGTCCAGTAATCGTCTGGCCTTTTGGCATGTAATCAATAAAAAGGATTCCTTCACTATCCCAGAACACAGAGGCCATAACTTTGCCAGCGGTAGGAGCAACTCGAAATTTCTTGATGGATGGAGAGGATGGTCGTTTCCAAGACATGCTTTGTCTTTTAGTTTCAGGATCAAAATGGTGGACCCACGTTTCATCCATGGTGACAAGACGACGGCAAAAATTATCCGAATCACGCTGGAACATTTCGAGATTACGCTTGGAAATTTCCAAACGTCGCTTTTTGTTTTCGTCGGTTAACATTCGTGGCACCCATCTTGCAGACACTTTTTTGAACCCCAGTGAATCAATTAAAATGGATTGAACGCTACCAAAAGATATCTTTAGGATCTCAGCTATATGTTTTATAGTCATTCTTCTGTCTTCCAAAACCAGATTCTCAACCTTTTTGACATTTTCTTCTGTAACGGAGGTTGAAGGCCGCCCAGAACGCGGGTCATCTTTACAGCTTGATCTACCTCTTTTAAATTCAGCCACCCAGTACGCAACCGTAGAATAGGGTACAGCATCACCCCCTAATGTCTGCTGAATGTCCAAAAAAATTTCCTTCGTAGACATTTTTTTCAAACTGAGATATTTTATCACCGCACGTAACTCACTTTTATCCATAATTTTGACTTTTTAGCAACTCGTTGCACAAAAAAATTTATTACATGCGAACGAACTGACAAAAACAAGTGACAGTCTGCATAAATATAGTGTGATAGACACTCTTTAATTTGAATATCGAACTTGATCCAAAAAGGTTTCATATATATGCACTTCTAAGAACTTTTTGATTCACCCTGGTATATACGAGGGTGAATCAAAAAATTATTGGAATCAATATTAAAAAATGCAAAGATTTAAATAATAATATTTTATTTTTCTACATAATCTCCCTCCAATGCAATGCATTTAGAATAACGCGTTTCTAACTTCCTTATTCCTTGTGAAAAAAAATTATTTTCTTGACTCTCGAAAAAGTCCTCTACGGCAGCTATAACCGCGTCATTATCGTGAAATTTTGTTCCACGAATTTCCTCTTTTAATTTTGGAAATAAGTGAAAATCACTTGGGGCTAAGTCCGGAGAATATGGTGGGTGGTCAAGGAGATTGAAGCCAGCACAGCGGATTGCGTTGAGCGCAACTTCCGATCGATGAGCAGGAGCGTTATCTTGAAGGAACAACACGCCCAACGACAGTTTTCCACGACGTTTTTCTTTAATCGCTTCACGCACTTTCGGGATTAAATTTGCATAATAGGGTCCAGTAATCGTCTGGCCTTTTGGCATGTAATCAATAAAAAGGATTCCTTCACTATCCCAGAACACAGAGGCCATAACTTTGCCAGCGGTAGGAGCAACTCGAAATTTCTTGATGGATGGAGAGGATGGTCGTTTCCAAGACATGCTTTGTCTTTTAGTTTCAGGATCAAAATGGTGGACCCACGTTTCATCCATGGTGACAAGACGACGGCAAAAATTATCCGAATCACGCTGGAACATTTCGAGATTACGCTTGGAAATTTCCAAACGTCGCTTTTTGTTTTCGTCGGTTAACATTCGTGGCACCCATCTTGCAGACACTTTTTTGAACCCCAGTGAATCAATTAAAATGGATTGAACGCTACCAAAAGATATCTTTAGGATCTCAGCTATATGTTTTATAGTCATTCTTCTGTCTTCCAAAACCAGATTCTCAACCTTTTTGACATTTTCTTCTGTAACGGAGGTTGAAGGCCGCCCAGAACGCGGGTCATCTTTACAGCTTGATCTACCTCTTTTAAATTCAGCCACCCAGTACGCAACCGTAGAATAGGGTACAGCATCACCCCCTAATGTCTGCTGAATGTCCAAAAAAATTTCCTTCGTAGACATTTTTTTCAAACTGAGATATTTTATCACCGCACGTAACTCACTTTTATCCATAATTTTGACTTTTTAGCAACTCGTTGCACAAAAAAATTTATTACATGCGAACGAACTGACAAAAACAAGTGACAGTCTGCATAAATATAGTGTGATAGACACTCTTTAATTTGAATATCGAACTTGATCCAAAAAGGTTTCATATATATGCACTTCTAAGAACTTTTTGATTCACCCTGGTATATACATATTGAGTAGACTAGATCTATTATTATAGATATAGTTTCAATTAATAGCGAATGTTTATTGTTTAGTCTATCATTATATCTAGGTTAATTTATATGATAAGAAACACAATCCTTATCTTATACCTTTAAACGAGCAATTCTTGTATATATATATATATATATAATTGGAATCTCGGAATCGGCTCCAACGATTTTCATGAAATTTCGTATACGGGGGGTTTCGGGGGCAAAAAATCGATCTAGCTAGGAATCATTTCTAGAAAATGTCATTTTATTCGTGTTTTATCAACTTAAAAGAAAAATTACTTTTCCTGACATCTATCGGCGAATAGTAATACTATGTCATTTTATTCGTGTTTTATCAACTTAAACGAAATATGACTCTTCCTGACATCTATCGGTGAATAGTAATACTATTTTTTAAAACTAGGTCTAGACAATGTCATTTTATTCGTGTTTTATCAACTTAAAGGAAAAATTACTTTTCCTGACATCTATCGGCGAATAGTAATACTATGTCATTTTATTCGTGTTTTATCAACTTAAACGATATATGACTCTTCCTGACATCTATCGGTGAGTAGTAATACTATTTTTTAAAACTAGGTATCATTTCTAGAAAATTTCATTTTATTCGTGTTCTATCAACTTAAACATAAACTTATTTTTTTTTATTCGAAGAATAATAACAAAAAGGTGGCGTTTGATTTTTTTAAATTGCTTTAACGACACAACAACACTAAAGCTATTCCAGCAGATGGCGTTGTTAAGTAACACGAAGTCAATGAGTGTTTGCTTTGAGGTTAGACTTGATTTTATTACTATGTAATTCGTACTTAAATTTTCCAAAAAACACAATTAATAAAAAAAAAAATACCGAGCAAAGCTCGGTCATCCAGGTACTGTGACATTATGAGACAGCTCACCATATAGAAATTAATAATATATATTCAACCAACTTATATTTTCAACAAAAAAAATACTGTCAGGTCCGCCTTTTTGGTGCTCACAGGATGCATATAGTCAAATGTTTAAATTGAATAGTATGTAAGCATTATGTATGTATGTATATATTACTCCTTAACTATCTATTGATAAAACCTAGAAAGAATAAGATGAACTTTATTATTACACAGACATAATAAGAACAACTGAATTCAATTAGATTCTTAAAATAAAGATAAAACTCATCCAAAATGAATATGATCTTGAAAGTTAATTATAAGCTGTGCTCACTCTTAATGACACTAATTTATTTAATAGGCTTCAGTTTTGGTAGTACGACACATTTTGTGCTGGAGATACTTTTAACTTAAAAGTTCTCAAAAATAATAATAGTGTTAGTGACAAATTTAAATAATAGTTAAGTTTCATAGAAATAAGTTTAATTGTAACACATAAAAAACATTAGATATAACTGCATTTTATTTTAGAATATAAGATATTAAATTTATAATGTTTATTATAAGCTCAAATTTAAAAATATATTGATTTAAAATAAAGAAGTCAGATTCTAGGTATCTTCTTCAATACACACAACTGGCTGTACCCACTCACACACGGGTGCCGCCAAATCGGCGATGTAAATAGATATCAGTTGAAGAAGCAACATCTCAAGCAATCAAGCGTGTGTAATTTCAAAACACCTTAAAGATAGAATCCCTCTCCCCTATATAAGTGTGGGCAGACAAAGGGGCCTAAATAAATTGTATGCAGTTTTCTTCAAGTTTTTAAATATTTAAACTGATTTTGTGACACAACAACAAAATAAATTAATAATTAATAATTAAATCATTTATATGCAACCTGAATAACATCCTACTGTAAAATAGCAAAAATGTCAAATGCAAGTAAACAAAAGTAGATTAAGCTGCAATTATTATTATTATTATTATTTTCGCCCATACTTAGGGCAGGCTAAAGTCTTTTGACCATACCGCCTAGTCTTACGTTATATGTTTCTTTAATTCATAAAGCTGCAACTAATTGTCTTTTACTTTTTAGCCATTTGGCTCCTAGTGAGAAACTACTTAGTTTCACACTAGGAGCACTTAATGTCTGTTTTTATTGAGGTAAAACAAAAAAAAAATTGATATTCACTAATGATTTTAACTGCAACTAGCTAGCTTAAATCACATTTCTGAATATTTTGTTAGTATTGATTTATAATATGAAAATTGTTAAATAGTGAAATTGGTTTTTTCTTAAGAACGTAATGAAATACCTACTTGTAATTTGTATATGTACATGCGTCACTGCGTGTTACAATTGTTATTAATGATGAACCAATTTGATAGAAAAACCGTTCAAAATTAAGAAAAAAAAATCAGTTGAAATCTATCGCCAAAAGCTTAAGAATAAAGAAAATCCTATTTACATACCTTCCAGGAAAATAACTCCCCTCTCCTGGTATATCACAATACTTAGATTAAATAATCAAAGACACAATACTTGTAATAATACGTTTATTTTAGCTACTTCCAAATGTTAATTAAATAATTAAAATATAAGGAAAATAGTCAATTGCAGATAGTACTGTTTAGTGTTTTCAGTTTTCACAATTCACAGAAGACAGTGTTGCCAGCCCGTGCCAGGTCAATTTTCCATTTTACTCCATACTAGGTCTTAATTTACCTGAGAATTCGTTTTATGTATAAAAACAAATTACCCTAAATAAAAATGCCTTTTCATGAAAAATTTATTATATCGCACCTACGGTGCAACACCGTCACTTATGCAAATGATGTAATTTTTCAGGAGAAGCGTTTGAAAATTCGACATCATATTATTATGTATAGGTAATATTGATTAAAGAAATAGACTGGTAATATTTAAACTATAATATTAAACTTCATGCCAAAGTAAAAACAAACATCTTATAATTTTGTAATAAATAATTATAATCGTTTAAAATTTACAACCCTCCCAGAAGTGACGTTATGGCACTAGAAAACAATTAGCTGGGCAATTGTGTCGTATTTTTAAATTAATTTGATTCAATATTCTTTTTCCAGGTTGTTGGATTACGAGTTCGCTTTTTGCCTCTTGTCTTCGTTATATTCGTTCGTTAGGTTGCATAGGTTGGTTGTGTTCGTGGACAAGGCTATCATTATTAGAGTTATTATTTTCAGAATGAGAATCACTGTAACTGCTACTTGTGCTGTCACTGGAACTAGAACTGGAGCTACTGGATGAAGACGATCTTGCACGGGAACTAGGTCTATATTCATCACCGGAATCAGTGCCGGAGAAATCGCCTGTAGGGAAGTCAATATCATCTCGTTCATTAGATTCATTAGTGTCGGCTAAAATAGGCGAAGAATAACTAGTGTTGTCTTAAGTAGGATTATCCTGCGCTAGAGTAGGGTACTTGGTTCATCTGGGATGGCTTGTGCTGCTTGTCTGTCGGAGTTTACTTAATGTGACGACTCTGTATCTGGTTCTAAATATTGCACATGTTCCTCGATCCTTGTCGTATATTGGGCTTGCATTTCAACGGAAGTTTGGCTGCCGCTTGAAAATGCAAGCAGCACAAATTTTTGGCAGCGTTGGTTTATTTAGGATCTGAAAAGAAACCAATAGATTCATAGGCGAGCTTTACCAACGAGCCATAAATCGGCGGTATTACTCGCCCGTCGAACAACCCCTCTTAATTATTGTTATAACAATTCCTAAAGTTTTCCCCAGTGCCCAGGTATTGCATACAAAAAAACCTTACTTAATAATCAATTTAGAAATCATCCTTCCCATTAAAATAATATTCAAAATAAATAATATGCAACGTGAAAAGCATTCTGAAGCAATAACATCATTACTTTATATTAGTTAATTTTCTAAGCATATTAAAAACATTAAACTATACTATTCTGGATATCTTAATTGTAAATCGAATGTAATTTTTTATCGTAAAATGGGTATAAGAATTGGGGAAACAATGTCACTACATACACAAGTGACTGAGTTATTTCAAGAAACAAATGTCACAACTAACTTAAGTGTCGTTATTGCTCCGAAAAACATAAAAATAAATTGTCACAATTACCTTTTTGACGTTGTAGCTCCAGAAAACTTTAAGTTATGAGGGGGGCCGCGCACAACTGACCAATAATACGTTGATTCTCCCAGTGGCGGCTAGATTCCCTCCAAAACCAAAAGACACAACTGCCCTCTCGCGTAAAGTATACACACTACACATGCGACAATTACGCACCCAGTAAAGAAGCATATTAGCCATTTTTTCTCATACTCAAATCAATTTTGACAAAAATTGCATAAGTGACGTTTTTGCACCGTAGGTGCGATATATTATTTATTATAATAGGTGTAAATTCATTTTTATATATATATATATATATATATATATAAATGAATCCCTATTTCGAATCCCCTTGGTCACGGCATCACGCGTGAACGGCTGGACCCATTTCGCTAATTCTTTTTTTGTTGTGTTTGTAATTATCAGGAGAAGGTTCTTATGAAATAAAATAAGAATACTTAACCACCATATTAAATTAATTCGAATGTAACCATAGTGCTTTTACAATGGGGATGTTGACTATTTTTTGGAATTGCTTTTATTTTATAGATACATCCTTTCTAAACACGAAAAAAAAAATCTTATAAAAAAATATTACATATTTAATGCATATTTTAATAAAAAATACGTAAATAAAAATATTTTTCAAAGATTCCCGCTAAAACGCTCAAAACGTCACGTGACGTCACAGACCGATAAACAATCTCGCTCGCGTTCGATCAAAGTTAGATCTTAACAAATCTTTTCACTTCTCACGAATAAATTCGGTCTGTGACGTCACGTGACAGTTTGGAGCGTTTTAGCGGGAATTTTTGAAAAGTATTTTTATTTACGTATTTTTTAATGAAATATGTAATATTTTTTGATAAGATTTTTTTTTCGTGTTTATAAAGGATGTATCTATAAAATAAAAGCAATTCCAAAAAATAGTCAACATCCCTATTCAAACTTTTTTGATGTAACCTTATGGCGTTTGACATAACATTGACAGAATGCGTGCTGCAAATATCGTCAAAAAGGATTGAAATCAACATTAATAGGTAAGACAGGACAACGTTTGTCTGTTCACCTAGTTTATTATAAAAATAACATTAGCTAAGTAAAAATATTTATTATTGTGTCTAGTCTAGTTATAGTGTGGGAGCAATTTCGGTTGCATACACTATATCTATATATAATAATCTATTGTAATTATTCTTAGTGATAGATTATTTTTAAATGAGGTTTTTACGATTAAGGTTGTGAAATAGACATTGTACTGTCACCGTGCACTCTGATTACGTTAGCACTAGTTTTGAAATCCTTTCCTTCGGAATATTAATTACTCCAAAAAATACCCTAGAAAAGTTCATTCCCTAGAAATTACCCTGTCGGACCACTTTTACTCTAAATGTAGGGTAAATGATCCTAAGTTGGCATCACTGCCAGAACACCAACACACCCCACAGACAGAAAAGAAATATGTCAATTGTCAAATGTAAATTAACAAGAATTTTTTTTTTGGTTTGGTAAATACATTTGACAACCTCTACGAGTCTACGGTCTACCTTAAAAATAGAGATGTAGGAAGTGTAGGTATATTAAATTATTTAATCTACAGTTCAAAATGCAAAATTTTGTTAATTATGTTGTAGCGACATTTACAATCTGCGATTAGAATCAATACGAATAACATCTCGATTCTCGACATCAAGTCAGTGGGTCGACTGGTCGAGAATCCTCCGACCTCCACCATGTACGAGTATATAATACAAACATATACACTCCACTGTGGTCAACACTTTACTTTCCGATTGATGTCACTGACGCTACGAGCGAATTTCGAAGTTCGAATTTTATTATACAACACGAAAAAGAAAAATCAGAAAACAAGTTACATACTATATCATGTGGTAAATGATGCAACACCTTTTTATTTCGTATTTAAATGCTTTATGTGGATTTAATTCAAAAGATCTATGTCTACACTCTATATATACATGGCGGATTTATTATACATTTCCAAGGTATAGGCTTTAGGTTTAAATTTCAACAAAAAGCTATCTTTAATATCATATTGGATGATCAGAACTTTTCACTGGATAATACATTCTAGCCGAGCCTTGAAAACGAGCTTCATCTTCTTCATACATTATCTCCTTATGCCGACTATGGGCCACGATGATGCAGTAAACTGAAATGCCTGCAAGAAAAAAATAGCAATGTAATATTTATATTCAGGGCTTGCTCATACATTTGATGAAATCCATATTGTAATTCCACATAATAAAATCAGATGCTTGCATATCATTATTAAAATATTTTTAAGAGATGAATATATAGTTATGTAATGTATAGAAAACTACTCTCTTCTGAATAAGATGAGATATCTATCCGATCCTATCATCCAATCCCGAAGGATTGGATTGTTTGAGTAGATAATGACTACTCGTAGAGTATTCAAAGCTTTTGGATGACTTTATGCCACTCCAAGGCGGTAATTGGAAAGCTATTTAGACGGAAAGATATTGGACGTGCGAAGCCGGGGCGGATCGCTAGTTATATTATAAATAAGGAAGCACTCTTGTTAGTATCGTCTGAAGTTAGCTTTGTTATTATGGGTCCTAAAGTACTTTTAACAATGGAAACAGTTACATTATATGAAGACAGAAAAATTATCACTCACAAGCTCTAGCGAGGTGCACGGCTATGACCACGGCTTCTATCTCGAGGATTTCCCCAGAGTCCTGTAGGATCAAGCTGATGCCCGTGAGGCACATCAGGAAGAAGATCGCTGTAAGGATACCAGTCACTATCGTCCAGGGAAGCGTAAGCGACGCCAGCTTCTGTAAAATATCGGTTATTATTTTTGGCGCATTGAAAGAAAGAACAAGAGTTTATTTACAAAAATCACCTGACTTTATAAGCAGCTACAATGAGCAGAATGGAGCATAGGAGATGTATGCCGCTGACAGCAGCCGCAGTGACGTACAGCACGTAGCGGTGAGCCGACACCGCGCCTCCCCGCCCGATGGGAGCCAGCGTCACCAGCAGGCAGTATCCGGTTAGTTCCAGCAATGCCCATACCTAGAAAAGGGCATAATCAATAAAATTTAAGAGATTGTGTGTCTCTAATAGAATGTTGCCAGAAGGGCATAGATTTCGCGTACTGGTACTGAAATAAAAAAGCCATATATTTCTTGCAAAATAATTACAGCAAATAAAAAACCTGTAGACCGTATACATATTTCTAAAAAAAAATCCTAATTTCCATTTTTTTTAATTAATCATTTTTGGTTTTGTTTTGCAAGAACCCCTGTTTGGGTAAAGGCTTCCTCCAAAGATGCCCATTTTTCCCGGTCTTGTGCTATATGGCTCCAGTTTGGGCCGGCGACTCTTTTAATCTTGTCTTCCCATCTGGTCGGTGGTCATCCTCTATCTCTGTGCCCTTGAGGACCTCTCCTCTCTTGTTTTGGATTGTCTATGGATTTCCAAATGCTCTAATTGTAAGTAAAAAGTAGGTCGACAGGGTATCATTAACTTCTTCTTACCATCAAGGTTAAAATTTAATCTGTCTGTTTACCGCTACACAGGGCAACAAACTTTCATGTAAATACGGAAAATGCATTTAGATTGAACCTTGTAAAAGTTCAAACATAGAGTAGGTATTTTATAAGAAAAATACTGCACAGGTGTATTTATTTACGAGCAACGCACCCGGCTTCACACGGGAGCAATTTCGATATACTATACCTACACAAAAAATATCCTATGTTACTCGCTGATAATCTAGCTTTCTATTGGTGAAATAATTTTTAAAATTGGTCCAGTTGTTTTGGAGTTTATTCATAACATACAGAAATACAAAAATCCAAAAATTAAAATCTTTCCTCTTTATAATATTAATATAGATATACGAGTAGATTAAGGTACATAACATAAATACGATAAATAGAGTGCTCGATAATAATGTGTTAAATAATTATATATCAGTAGACAATATTATTTACAATTAAAATTAAAATATGTAGACATTTTGAGTTTATCCAACGAAAACGCAACCTCAGTTTCTAATTCCCTGGTATTCTATATATGTACCTATATACAATGTATTTAGTGGCCGACATTCTCCTCTTATCATGAAGCAATAATCATATCAAGGTTATCGCATCATATTACAATATGGAGTAGTTGGTGCCTGGTGGATACACTAAGGTGACCTTCGCACTGTTAGACAGGTCTATACATAATATGGAGATAGAGAATGAAGTGGGGTTTAAAATTGGGGGAGCGTCTATTCTTTTCTTGACTGGACAATGGGACGTATGTTGTTTGTATCTTTGTTTATTTATAGGCTTGTCTGTTGGTTTATCACCTACTTAAATTCCCTTCTTTGACCCGCTGAATCTAAATCATGACAGTTCTTTTGCATCTGCTTTGCACTGATTGTGTCGTAGATTCGATCCCCATTAAGGTTACTTGTTTATGTTTATACTAACTTTAAACGTGTTATAAATCTCAAATTGAAAAGCCGATGGTTCCAGCGGTTTACAATCTGCATGTGACCAAGCTTTCATTTGAAATACTTAACCCTCTTTTTTAAAAGTCAGTTAAATTCAACATTTTTCTAATCTTCAGCATCGAGGTTATACAATTAGAATCCAATGAAAATAAGAGCCGATGAAGTCGCGATAACAATGTTATCTTTATGTATTCAAGTAACAAACCTTGTAAAAGTTATTGTTTGAGGAACAATGCACCGAGATGTATGCTATTCCCTTTGACATAGTATTAACTTTCATCAAAATCGATTTAGTAATTCACAATTATTGCTAATATATAGGTACAGATCGAATAAAGTTATCCAAATTATTATTTTTTTTAGTTTAAAAGGTGTTAATTAATCACTTGAAACTTTCCAATTTCAATTATTCAATCCAGCAATTTTCATTCATATTATTGTTAGTCAAAATCAAATCATCCAGCACTCGTCAGCTGTTCTGTCCATGTACTATTTATATCTGCACCGTAATGTAAGAATGACGTATAACTAAACAATATTTAAACCTATGACATTGGAATCTATATATATAAATATATATAGATTCCAATGTCATAAACTTTTTTTTTCTTTGTTATCGATAAACTTGAAAACTACTGGACCGATCGGCATGATACCATGACCATTCGACGCGGAATTAATTGTAGAAGGTTTATTTTAGTTTATTAGGCTATTCATTTTTTGAATTCCATCAACCCTTTACCATTTTTTTCAAATTTATGTGGATAGTTCATATTCGTCTATCCTTTACAATTCGCCCAGCGAAGCGGGCGGGCGGGGACGGCTAGTATAACATAAATTTCGTATAAATTGACAGAATATAATATTTCGAGAAAGGAATAATAAGTAATAATAATGCGAGTTTCAAAAGAAAAATTTAACTTATTTGACGTACAATATTATTGTTTAACACAATTCAAATTTAAATTCAAAAATCATTTATTCATTTAGGTAACACAATGTACACTTATGAACGTCAATAAAAAATACATATTAAATGCTTCTAATTTTACATTTACTGCCAGTTCTCAAATAATTATATAAACCGTATATAAACAATATACATACCGTATAAATATACGCTATAAGCAGAGTCCCGGTGTGCAGCGAGGCACAGAAACAACAGTTTTTAACCATGGGCACTCCCATATTTCACTAATTTTCTCGTTATCATTTCACACGTCTCCATACAATCACCGGTGAGCTAATACTGATAATGTTTATGATACAATTTTCTGCAGTAATACCTTCTAATCTAAGACTTATCCGTCGAATATTCAAAATACACATACAACCACTTAGCATAACTTCGTATTTGTGTGAATGTGCAGCGGACTCTACAATCAGCATAGCCTCAAACTGCAACAACAGCGCTAAGCACCAGCCTTTTCTTTTCTAGTAAATCATTTTGCTAATATTCCAAGTTTAAATGCTAATATAGACGTGCGTTTTAAAAGCCCACAATGCATATTACATTTTGGACATGAATAGTGGTGACTATCAGGTAATCCACCTATTCATATGTCTATAATAAAAAATAATAATAGACAAAACTTTATGAATACTGTAAAGTCGTAGCAGCTCTATAGTTCGGATAAGAAGTATTTGTCTCTATAGGTAGAGACAAATACTTCTTATCCGTACCTTATCCATGAATCATGATACAAAACACGATACACCATAATTATATATCTACTCAATATATGTGATATTTAAATATCGTCGAAATTTCCGCCTAAGGTTCTTATTATTTAATAATTGTTTGTTATCGATATAGAATATAGAATAAAGCCCAAGTTTTCAGTTCGTGAAAGAATGTTTCAAATCTATACAGTAATTGTAGCGATTGCAAACAAACAAACTGACAATTCTTCTTCTGGATTTGGCGGTTGGCGAAATTGGTAGTTGCCCGGCGTCATGTAGGGTATGTTATCAATTCTACAAACACGATAATATTATTATCAATGATTGCAGTCATTACAGATTGATATATCAGTTATAGGTGTTAACTAGATCAAACAGAACCGTAAAATCAAAGATTTTAGTTAAGTAACTAACTATACGTTTCTTAAAGATAAATCGATTTGCTACTTGATATCACCTAACTAATATAATTTTTATTAAGTCCAAATTTTTATTCACATAACATTTGAAAGAAAATGTGTCTACCCGTGTCAAGTTGTTGCTGGTGTATAAGTTTGAGTATTGGCGCCAAAATCGTAGCCATCTTAAGTTTAGTAAGTATTCAGAAGATCGCAAGTGATCACTTCTACTCTGTGATCTGTTTTCTTCTTCTTTAAATTTAATCAATAAGTTGAAATCCTTATTTTTAACATTTATAACCAACCTTTTGGAACGTTTGCCTTAAACTTAAATTTTTAATAAAATAAAAATGTTAAATTTTCTTATAACCGTTAGTAGTACCTATATTAATCGATATAAATAAAAATCAATGTATGTTAGTCCTCTATGCCCTCTTAACTTCATCTTCTTGTGGTGCCTTTCTATTACTGGAGGTCCTTCAGTCTCGCGAAGCGTGTCTCGTCCTGTGCTAGATGCAGCAACTCCTCTGCAGTCGTAATACCCATCCACTCCCTAACGTTACGCAGTCATGATTTTTTCCTTCTACCAATACGCCTTCCCTGGATCTTACCCATAGTAATAAGCTAAAGGAGGCCACCTTAATTGTTCATCAAACCATGATGAAATTTTGGTGAGTTGTTCTGCATACGCCACGATGATTCCTGGCAAAAATATAAAATTATATGACCCAACTTGTTTTCTCTACATAACATTGCAACACATGTCGGGGTACAGCTAGCAAAAAATATTAATAAGTTTCTGTTAAAATATGTTGCAACTGTGTAAATCCAGGATAATCATAATTAATCTCCTTATATTTTTTAGGTAAAATATAGGATTATAATAATTGTTGCAGGTTGCTTCAACATGCACTTGTCTAGTATATGGCACAGCGGCCATGTTGCCGAGGCCAGAGAACGAAGTGAGAAGAATTAGCTACGCGGTCGTGGCGGTCGCTGCCGTCTTCAAATTTATCATGGCCTGCCTCATGGCGTATGGTGCTTTCCAAGTTAGTGCTTTTGCAAATATAATAGATTTTACAGCGGCCTTTTTATAGATACAGAGTACAATATAATATTAAAAAGTTTAGATTTTAAGAATTAAACAAGCTGACGATCACTTTAATACCTAGGCTACTGTCCAAGTTACAGGTGCTACAACTGGCTCTACCACAGAATTTCTTACTTTCTTTTGTAAACTGTATTTTTCTGAATGAATGAAATGTTTGAGAAAAAGTTCTGCTGTGAAAAACTTCTGCACTTTTTAACCAAGCTAGGTCAACACTGAAACAATGTTTTGATTCTAAAAATCTTTCTGCATAGCAGGCACTCTCCAAAAATTAGTTCTTTTTGCTATTTTCGAACAAACCTACTTTTTACCCTGATTGATACTTTATATTGAAACAGTGTAATAGAAGTAACATTTAGTAAATAAACTGTCTTAATATTTTAGAAAAAGCCAAAATTCCTTCTTCCCTGGTTACTGACTGCCTGGTTGTACTCCGTGCTATTGATAGTGCTGTCGTTGTTCGGAACTATTTTGATATCTCTCAAGGTTCCGAGAGACATGGAGACAATGTCTGAGGTCAGCACAATGGTGTCAGCTTATTTCATTTATGCGAGTAAGTCATTTTTACTTTTTAAAAGTAGTTATGTTAGTGAAAAGAAAGTACCAAATTCTATCATTTATTATTAAAAATATATAATAAATAAAAGGTTCTCCATTGGATATGATACCTGCGATAATTATATTATTAAGCCATCAGGTACCTACCTAATCATGAGGTGCCTAGCTTTAAAACCTTTGTAGTCTGGTTGTGAGCCATATTGACCGATTCCGTGGGACGTAGCGCATTGCCTATGTCCTATGGCACTGGAGGTCGCGAGTTCGAATTATACAATACTAGCGACCCGCCCCGGCTTCGCACCGGTGCAATGCTGATACTAAATACACTACAGAAAAACTGTTATTATTATACATATAAACCTTCCTCTTGAATCACTCTATCTATTAAAAAAAACCGCATCAAAATCCGTTGCGTAGTTTCAAAGAATTAAGCATACGAAGGGACAGAGAAAGCGACTTTGTTTTATACTATGTAGTGATTACGCTAAAATAGAACGCTACACTTTTCCCGATTTTGTTAACAGATATAGTTAACAGTTCGACATGTTTAATGTTTGTATAATCTTACCCATAAAGAAATCCTAAGTCCCTTAGTGGGACATGGGGCAGACACATTTTGTGTAGACACAAATGATTCCTGAAACAGATTTAACAAAATTCTTTTTTTTTACAGGCAGGCGATTTACGTCTCGCCCTGCTCAACTTTAATATTTTTAAAATCTTGTTTCCCAAGAACTCTAACCGAGAGTTCTGGTACTTAACCTATGCCTATACCTCTGAGCCACTGAGTACTCCGTTATCCGTAGCTCAATAAGTATATGAGTACATTAATAATTACGTACGACACATCGTAACGCGATGCAATTAAAAAAAACATTTATCAAAGGTTATATTGTCTTTTATTAACGCGAGTATCACACATTTAAATAAAATACTGTATACCTACAAGATTAAAACGCGATTTATTATTTATATTGTTTAAATTATTTATCCCGACGTTTCGGATGCTTTTCAGCAACCGTGGTCGCGGGGAGACATAATTTAAACAATATAAATAATAAATCGCGTTTTAATCCGGTATACAGTATTTTATTTAAATTTATCAAAGGTTTTTATATTATATACTTACAAAATTTATTTTTACAGTGATTCTGTACTACTTTGCATCTGTTGTGAACAGCAGAAGAGAAGAAATGATTCAAGAAGGGCAAATAAAATTTACGTACGTTTCCCATCGCCTCGTCGGTCGTAAAGTTCTTCCGAAAATTTACCCATAGTACCCAGTACGTTAAACAAAAACAGGAAAAAACTGAGGTTCTAGTGTACCTGTGTTCATTTAAGCTTAAGTGACGAGGAAAAGAAAATATTTGAATAAAACATTTAAACCGTATTTCTACACTTTTTTTTAAATAATAATAAAACACATACAAATATTAAAACATCCTATATTTAGTATGAAATGAGTAATGAAATTGTAAGGTTTTTTTGGTAACAGTATCAATCTCAGCGTTTGGCTGTTGACGATGGCAAGCCAGACATTCAATAAGCGCCGGTTTACAGACTGGTCCTGTCTCTTTATGTATGTAATGTACCCATTTTACCTAAATATTACACTATTAGTCAGTAGTACACTATCTTTACATATATTACTGCACCGTCACACTATGTGTGATTTGGTCTGAGTAGTGAGTTACGGTATGCTGATAAAAAAAATTACTAAAATTCCCGGAATCTTTTGTAGTTTCGGAAATGAATTGCATATATCGAGATAATTCATATTAGTGTTTTTTACAAATCTAAACTAATATTATAAAGAGGAAAGATAATAGTTATGTATAATACTCCAAAACTACTAAACCGATTTGAATAATTTTTTCACTCATAGAAAGCTTCCCGTGCATAGCCGGAGGGTGTTGCTAGTGGTGAATAATTAATATAATAGGCATCTACCAAAGATACCAACTAATCCATAAAATTAAGCTTTTTTGTTTTTACTTCTCATAATAAATTAAATAAAGTAATCACTAACGACCACAAAAACAGATGCTTCACCCATTGATATTATACTGAGTTGTGGTTGACAATATTTTCAACGGGTACAGCAGCTGATATAAAATAGAGTAAGAATAGGTTCTAATTCTTAGTTCTATGAATACGTAAGTAGATAGGTATACATTACTTTGGGGAATTAATTACAAAATACAAATAGTATTGACTCCTACGGTTTGTTTAGGTAAAATGATTTTCTGCACTCTACTTAAGGGCTGGTCTCACCGCTTGCTGATCTTTATCTTTGAGGAAGACAAAAAAATATGGTCACACTTACTGTTCACAACATTTAAATTTTAAAATTGACATTTGACACTTCGCAGTACGTTGTTACTTGTTAGCAAAAAAAAATATCAACGACCAATCGTAAATCAATATTGTCTGTTTACAAATTGTAATATAATAGCCACTCTTTGATTATTTAATATAAATAGGTAATAGTGATGGGTAGGACAAACGAAATTGAAGTGTTTGTATGTATTACCTCATTTTATGAAATGAGTTGGGACATTGTACCACCTCATTTGAGGACCTCATTTTGTACTGTTAGTTCCTTTATGTACGATACGTCATACGAGTGGTTGTGACTTTTGTAGTGAGGTGAGGTGACTGAGGTTGCCACAGGACAAATGAAGTACCTAACATTTCTTTTGACATTTTAAATATATTATTTCTATAAAACGTACATTATTTTCAAATTAAATATTATTTTGTGTTGCTATCATTATATAAAAAAATTAAAAATATTAATTATTTATTTAAGCAAAATTATTGTTCTATAATATGTAATTTAAAAAGTTAAAATATGATTGCTGTTAGGAAAAGTTAAAATATTAAGCAACGCTATTGCTACCTATATAGATAAAAAAATATTAATCCTAATTACTATTAATAATTATAATTACCTATTTATGCATACAAATTACAATAATGTCATGTTACAATCACCGTCAATTCACTTATAAATATAGCTTCGGTTCGTTATCAGTTGCTCATCAGAATCGATTGTCATTGTCATGCAAAGAGTAATTGTCATGTATGAGAAGAGCGAGTAAGACAAAACGATTCATTTCAACCGTTCACTCATTCATCTTGACGTACACCTCACCGCCTCAATCACTTCATCGCCTCGCCCGCGTTCCAAGTACCTCAACGAGTTTGAAGTGGTACAAAATGTATGTTTGAGGTGTTGCGACATTTCACAAGTTTGAGTGTGACATTTGAGGTGCCTCTTGTATGAGGTGCGCAACGCTAATAGGTAATCAAAGTAGCCACTATATTTAAACAAAACATAATACTTATTATTTATAAGCTGTAAGGAAATATACTCATCGAATATGCTCCCACTTCATTTATCATTCACTAAACGATAGAGGAGAATAGCGGCTGTGTTTTAAAATACAGAACAATGAAGCTATTTTTTATTTCTTTGTTGTTTGCTTTAACTGCGGCTAGAAGGCATATCCGAGCTGATCCTGGCTATGATTGTCAGTACTGCCAGCCAGAACAAATACACATAGCTTTTGGTGGTAAGTACATTCAATTAAAATAATTACTTCTAATAAGTCTTTGTTCCATTTTCCTTGAAAAAAGTATCACTATACATAATACTTTGATTAATATTAAGATGACCTTTATTCCATTTTTTTACTCATTGTTTTTGTTCTAAAAAACTTAATAAAAAAGATATACTTGACAATAGTCATAAAAAAATTAAAAATGCATCAACATTAAAAAAATACTCTCGCATTGATAAAGCCACACAATAGCACAATGTTTTTGATTATTTATCTTAATAATAACTAATTTAAATTGACTTAAAGTAATGAAGTAAGATAGTGTCTACACAATTAACATAAAGGCACCTTTTACCAAACGATTAAGGGTGGCCACAATAATTTATATGTATTAAGTAAATATAAATTATTATTTAAAATTCTTCACTGATTTCAAATTCAAAACGGACAATTTATTTTGATTAATTTATTAAATAAATAGTATATTTATTATTGCTATTGAAAAATACATCACCCATGATGTCATGGGTACATTGGTACGTACCAAGACGTACTCTACCCTATTTCTGCCCATTAACTATCACTGAAAAAATCTTTGATCTGTATGTATTTCTAAAAAATAAATAACTCAAATAAAGTTATTACAATGACAATTAACTATTCCAATCATAAACAAATTTCATATTTTTAAAGTATTAATTTTAAGGTTTTGATTGATCAACTGAAGTAAGATGTAGCTTCCGAGTGTAACAACAATATTTTTCTCTAAATTAAAGACACTTGATATGTTTTTTTTTCAACTAGTTGCAAGTTTAGCCATTATTATTTACATTTTAATTGTAAAAATACATATACAATTATTTTCTACATAGATATTCACTAAATAATAAAATGGTCAGATTTAGTCAGAGGTAGCTGGTCGGTAAAACTAAGGATATATCCCAACAAAGTATTGAACCAGATTAATTATCTCTCATAAAATATCTAATAATTTGTTGTCAATTTTGAACAATATCAGCTGCTGATAACTAATCAGTATAATTATGAGGACAAATATACAAAAACATTGATAATATGGCAACTGAACTTGTTTTTGTAACATTTGTTTTTAATTGCAATGAACTGAAGTAAAATAAGCTTGACAAAAATAAACCTTATTTTATATACAGCATGTTCCACTTCTAAACATCTGTTACAATGCTAAGATTTCTAACTAGACTAGACTTCTAGAAATGCTACTTTTTTTAGTGACAAAAAGCATTTAGTCATTAATATTTATTATATTTTTCAGATAAATCTAACTATATAGTGGTGACATGGACGACATTCAACGACACTCACGAGTCCCGCGTGCAATACGGCGAGGGCGTAATGGATCTCGAAGCGACAGGCAGCCGCCACCGTTTCACAGATGGTGGGCCACTGCGAAGGCACATGTGGATACATAGGGTCACCCTGCCTGATCTCAAGTTTGATACTAAATATGGTAAGTTAATATGACCCTTATATCTAACAACGCTTATACAGCACACTGGTACCTGACCAACAAGAAATAAAAAAAAATCATTAGACAATATTGCTTTTGTAATTATTCGGCATAGCGTCCATTTGTAAGGGGCACAGATTGCTCAATAAGAAAGCGAAAAAAAATTATCACTGATATCACGACTGATGTAGTTTTAAAATATTTTTTTTAAATGTACATATATGTTTTATATCAGTACATTATTTATTATATAATTATTTTTAAGACTACTGACGATGATCACTACCAGTGTATTGAATAAATAACGAGATTCTAACGGCACACTCTATAAGGCCTCAATGTACCAAAAGGATCATAAAGATGTTAAAGGGGGTAGAAGAAAGGGAGGGAGTTAATACATTCAACATATACAATTAATAATGAGTAAAGTATCACTACATAGTATAAAACAAAGTCGCTTTCTCTGTCCCTTTGTATGCTTAAATCTTTGAAACTACGCAACGGATTTTGATGCGGTTTTTTTTAATAGATAGAGTGATTGAAGAGGAAGGTTTATATGTATAATATTAACAGTTTTTCTGCAGTGTATTTAGTATCAGCATTGCACCGGTGCGAAGCCGGGGCGGGTCGCTAGTATAATATAATTAACGACATCTAGTATAGGTCGATTTTAACTTTCCTGTATATTTTAGACAGGCGACTAATTATTTATGTTCCAGTGTATCACGCGGGGTCGGTGTACGGCTGGTCGGAACTTTTCTCTTTCAAGACTCCTCCGGAAGGAGAAAAGTGGGTGGTGCGAGCCGCCATTTATGGTGATATGGGCAATAAGAATGCTCATGTGAGTTTATTGATATTGGAAAGGGATATTTCAGTGTCATCATTCACATCTAATCAGGAGGAATAAGATAGTTGGTTTAACTTGGGTATAACCAATGTTTGTCATTTGTACATCAGAATATGAGTATTAGAAAATTGTATTTCAAATGTCTTACTTATTAATGCTATCAGTAATTATTACACTTTGTCACTTTCTCATTGAAATACTAAATTACATTTGGGTCACCGAAAATTCTTCGAAAACAATTCATGGAATTACAATTTATCGAGCAACAATTCTTCGAACGGTAATTTCCTGAAAAACAATTCGTCGAATTGCAATTCATCGAAAGAAAATTCATCTAATTACAATTCGTCGAATGAAAATTCTTCGAATGACAGCTTTGCAGTTGAATTGTTTTCGGTGAACAAATAAATAGCTTGCCGAATCGATCGTTAGATAAACCAACTGTGAAATGATATTTTTGTAGGCTGTATTGTTTAACATTGTTTTCCTGCACTTTTGTATTTTCGTTATATTATATTCTTTGCATTTTTAGAGACTATTTAGACGCCAAAGAACCGAACAGATTACCCTAATGATATTCCGCCGGGGGGCAGCTGAATTTTTTTTATTAATTCACTCATTAATGAATCACCACCTAGGTTAGGTTATGTTGGTACGGTGACCACCGCGCACCAGTCGAACGAGTGGAGCGGTGACGCGGCAGCGGCCGACAAGTGCCAGAACCGAATCTTACTTATTTCACTTGGCAAACTTAGGTTAGGTTTAATAAAGCCAATTGAAATGAGTAGGCTTCGATTTAACTGAAATGAGTTTTTCGAAAAATTGTCATTCGATGAATTGCCATTCAAAGAATTGTTCTCGACCAATTATTTTCGACGAATTGTTTTTCGGAGGATTACCGTTCGATGTTTATTTTGTTTTTTCGATGAATTGTGTTCGAAGAATTGTAATTTAAGGGCCAAGGCACACCGCTACTTTTATCATATCGATACTGCATCGCGTTTCAGCTTTGCATCGACCGCCCTAAAAGCGCCTTGGTTACTCTCGTTGAATTTTATATTTTTTATAATATGGCATCTATATTCGTCGGATATTAACTGAAGAAAAACTTTCCAGTCATTGTCATACCTCCAAGACGAAGCCGAGCGCGGGCACTTCGACGTGATCCTGCACGTGGGCGACTTCGCGTACGACATGGACACGGACGACGCGCGCGTCGGCGACCAGTTCCTGCGCCAGCTGCAGCCGCTCGCCGCCGCCGTGCCCTACATGGCCTGCCCCGGGAACCACGAGGCCGCCTAGTGAGTGTGAGGGGGGCGGGCGGGGGACCCTCTAGGTGGGAGGAAGGTGCACGTCGGCGACCAGTTCCTGCGCCAGCTGCAGCCGCTCGCCGCCGCCGTGCCCTACATGGCCTGCCCCGGGAACCACGAGGCCGCCTAGTGAGTGTGGGGGGGGCGGGGTGCGGAGTGCGGACGGGGGACCCTCTAGGTGGGAGGAAGGTGCACGTCGGCGACCAGTTCCTGCGCCAGCTGCAGCCGCTCGCCGCCGCCGTGCCCTACATGGCCTGCCCCGGGAACCACGAGGCCGCCTAGTGAGTGTGAGGGGGGCGGGCGGGGGACCCTCTGGGTGGGAGGAAGGTGCACGTCGGCGACCAGTTCCTGCGCCAGCTGCAGCCGCTCGCCGCCGCCGTGCCCTACATGGCCTGCCCCGGGAACCACGAGGCCGCCTAGTGAGTGTGAGGGGGGCGGGCGGGGGACCCTCTAGGTGGGAGGAAGGTGCACGTCGGCGACCAGTTCCTGCGCCAGCTGCAGCCGCTCGCCGCCGCCGTGCCCTACATGGCCTGCCCCGGGAACCACGAGGCCGCCTAGTGAGTGTGGGGGGGGCGGGGTGCGGAGTGCGGACGGGGGACCCTCTAGGTGGGAGGAAGGTGCACGTCGGCGACCAGTTCCTGCGCCAGCTGCAGCCGCTCGCCGCCGCCGTGCCCTACATGGCCTGCCCCGGGAACCACGAGGCCGCCTAGTGAGTGTGAGGGGGGCGGGCGGGGGACCCTCTAGGTGGGAGGAAGGTGCACGTCGGCGACCAGTTCCTGCGCCAGCTGCAGCCGCTCGCCGCCGCCGTGCCCTACATGGCCTGCCCCGGGAACCACGAGGCCGCCTAGTGAGTGTGAGGGGGGCGGGCGGGGGACCCTCTAGGTGGGAGGAAGGTGCACGTCGGCGACCAGTTCCTGCGCCAGCTGCAGCCGCTCGCCGCCGCCGTGCCCTACATGGCCTGCCCCGGGAACCACGAGGCCGCCTAGTGAGTGTGGGGGGGGCGGGGTGCGGAGTGCGGACGGGGGACCCTCTAGGTGGGAGGAAGGTGCACGTCGGCGACCAGTTCCTGCGCCAGCTGCAGCCGCTCGCCGCCGCCGTGCCCTACATGGCCTGCCCCGGGAACCACGAGGCCGCCTAGTGAGTGTGAGGGGGGCGGGCGGGGGACCCTCTAGGTGGGAGGAAGGTGCACGTCGGCGACCAGTTCCTGCGCCAGCTGCAGCCGCTCGCCGCCGCCGTGCCCTACATGGCCTGCCCCGGGAACCACGAGGCCGCCTAGTGAGTGTGAGGGGGGCGGGCGGGGGACCCTCTAGGTGGGAGGAAGGTGCACGTCGGCGACCAGTTCCTGCGCCAGCTGCAGCCGCTCGCCGCCGCCGTGCCCTACATGGCCTGCCCCGGGAACCACGAGGCCGCCTAGTGAGTGTGGGGGGGGCGGGGTGCGGAGTGCGGACGGGGGACCCTCTAGGTGGGAGGAAGGTGCACGTCGGCGACCAGTTCCTGCGCCAGCTGCAGCCGCTCGCCGCCGCCGTGCCCTACATGGCCTGCCCCGGGAACCACGAGGCCGCCTAGTGAGTGTGAGGGGGGCGGGCGGGGGACCCTCTAGGTGGGAGGAAGGTGCACGTCGGCGACCAGTTCCTGCGCCAGCTGCAGCCGCTCGCCGCCGCCGTGCCCTACATGGCCTGCCCCGGGAACCACGAGGCCGCCTAGTGAGTGTGGGGGGGGCGGGGTGCGAGTGCGGACGGGGGTCCCTTTAGGTGGCTCTACTCTGCGCTCGGAGAAACTGATAGCGCAATTCAGGAGTATTGACGTCTTTATTTAATTTTTAACTACTGGTTTCAGGAATTTTATTATTGTTGTAAATAAAAACGTTTACTGTTCTCTACAAAAAAAATGATGCCAGTGATCATTCAAGTCAAGTATATTTTATACTATACATTTTTTGATTATTTAAGACGCGTAGTATATTGGCGAAAAGATACTTTCTGAGATTAATTACCGCCTCTGTTTCAGCAACTTCAGCAACTACCGGAACCGCTTCTCGATGCCGGACTACCGCCGCTCCGAGAGCATGTTCTACTCGTTCGACCTCGGGCCGGTGCACTTCGTGTCCATCTCCACCGAGTACTACTACTTCCTCGAGTTCGGCCTCAAGATGCTGTCCGCCCAGTTCGACTGGCTCCAGCAGGATCTCAGCGAAGCAAATAAACCAGAGAACAGGTGGGTCTTTTTCAGTCGACGTTTTAGGCATCCTGAACATAATTTATAATAATAAGAATTTTTATTTGATATACATACACACAAACAAAGAAAATAAAAATTATAGGTTAAAATAATTTTAATTTGGTCTGTGTTTTACGGGTTGATTGACGTGAATACATGTAATTTTTTTGATTCATGACACTTTTTCGGCGAAAATAACCTAAAAGTAAAAGGAAGAAAAGCATTATACAATTTTTTTTTATGTTAGATATCGACAGACGAGCATGAGGTTCACTTGATGGTAGGTGATACATCAGCCACAGAACATCAGTCAATGATGCGCTGTCGATCTAATTTTTACTTCGAGCATTCGGAAATCGATAGACTAAAACCGAAACGCGCAATATGCATTTCACGGTTTTTCCATCTATGATATTTTTCTCACAAATAACGTTTGGTTACGCGGATCTTTCACACATGCACGGTCGGTCGGAATACGTGTGTGTGTGAAAGATATGCGTCTGTTTGAGCTGTGAGTTACCGCGCGGTCCGCAGGGCGCGGCGGCCGTGGGTCGTGGTGTTCGGCCACCGGCCCATGTACTGCAGTAACGAGCGGGACGACTGCTGGAACAACTTCCTGCCGAACCGCGCGGGCCTGCCGCTGTACGGCCTCGGTGAGTCGGTCAGGCTCGGGCTCGTCCGACCGTATAGAAGCTTCCGGGCGTTAACTAACGATAAAGCTAAAATGAGTTTACACTTGAGTAAACACAAATCAAAAAACATTTTTTACACACACTTGTTCCACATCATCTATTCATCGCAGCTTTGGTCTCCCACGACTTCTTCGACCATCAGGGTGCCATTCAAGCAAGCGGAGAAGAGTGTATGTTTCCTCCATACGCATAATGTGACCAGCACATCGGAGTCTTCCCAACTTAATAGTTGCTATAATATTGGGTTCTTCGTAAAGGTAGTAGAGATAATGGTTGAATCTTATTCGCCTCACACCATTGTCCAGCACCAAAAATACGCCTCAGAATCTTCCTCTCAAATACAAACAGGCTGTTTTCATTCTTTTTACTGACCTACTGATTTTTCACCTACTGATTACTGAAAAATCTTCAAACAAAATAAGTTGCGGCACAGGCATATTCCATAACTTACCTATCTCTTCCTTTGCCATTCACAAATGAAAGTGTTTCCTTCCACATTCAGAAAAGATATGACATTATAAGTTAATATGAATGAAACGATATACATCCAGGACGAATGGAACCTGAATAATATTATAGAGCCACAGCTACATTGGTACTCTAACTCTGAACAATTGACCGACATCCCTCTTTGGACTCCTGTCTATGGCTTCGGTAAGTGAAAGCTATTGCTGAGCGGTAGTCAGGGGTATTTAAATAATTGTACTCAAATAAGAAATAAATTTGGATAGAGCCAGCTTAGCTTCTATACGGAGGTATATGCTTTGGGTTCATAATGCTTCGATAACAGCAGTTCTCCAAAGGATAGGTGCCGGGCCTGATCTTCTCACCTGTGTAAGTAGAGGAGTGAGTGGTGGAACTGCATTGCAGGGCGCGGAGGCCGTGGGTGGTACTGTTCGGGCACCGGCCCATGTACTGCAGCAACTCGGACGACATCGACTGCAGCGTGGAATACACGAGGAAAGGGCTGCCGTTGTTTGGAGCTTTTAGTAAGGCTTTCGTTAACTAGCATGGTCCGATGGGAGGCATTTAGATGTTTCGCTGTACAAATAAATTATAGGTGCTTCAACCACCTTTTAAACATAGGTGAAATGGCTGCTGTCATATAGTGTCAAGTACTGTGTTTGATTTATTTTGTTACACTACTGTTTTATGCCCTTAATACATTATAACTAATCTTCAAAGTTTCACCTAACTTCTGTCCCTTTTTTTTAAATAATACCAAGCTATGGAATATTTGTGGTACCCTCTTTTTTGATAGCCTATATTATTCCCGATTGTGGGATATTGACAAGTATATCCTAGAAACTGCCATAAAACCATAAATTAATTTGTTTTTGATGCGTATTTTGAAATAAATAAAAAATATCTTGTGGTGTTACAAATATGTTGCCTGTTGGTCTATTTTATATTCATGCCTACACTACACGGACCTCGAATATTTACCTACCTTTTTTGTAAGATAATACAGCTGCTGTTTTACCTAATTTAATAATAATAGTCAGTCGTTTAATTTTTTTTTTACAATATCTCACCGGTGTCGTGTGGTGATGCGTTTTGTTTATTCTGGTCAGGTCTGGAGCCCCTGCTTAAACAGTTCGGAGTGGACGTGGCGATATGGGCGCACGAGCACTCGTACGAGCGGTCCTGGCCGCTCTACGACCTGAAGGTCTACAACGGCTCCCTGGAGCACCCCTACGTCAACCCACGGTTAGGCATTCCTTGCTATTGTGTATATAAAACTAAATCGCACCTTCGGTAAGATAAGGGTAAAAAAATAGCCCTTAATTAAAAATCTCATAAAGAAAAAGTAAAAATATTTAATAGCTGTACAAAATTATAGCTCTAATTTCCTGCAAAGGACGGAGGCAGAATAATAGAATTTAGAAATTAATGTAAAATGGCTCTCTTGTAAAATCGCAGAAAGTACAGTTATGCTTTTTTCTTACCGATTGGGTGAAATGTTATTATTAATACGTTTAAAGTGTAGAGAGTTTTATTTGGAATCTGGTATGTAGTGCAAGGTAAAGGTATGATGGTAAGTATAATATGTATGCACCTACAAAAGTATGTCTTTGTTCATCGAATCACGATAAACAGAGGTGTAGAGATAAGACAAATGTTGGCAACAACGAGAGGCCAGCTGCTATAACTATACTATAGCTATAACTACGAAATGATATATCTAATTGAATTGCCTCTGTGATTACGGCTGTATTTCCGTCTGTTTATTACGTTGTCTGAGATAAACAGTTCAGAAACAGAGAAACTTAATTTAATATAAAATGAAAATATCTTGAACCCTAAAAAATAACCTGAACTATTTGACCCTGCGATGTGTGAGCGCACTCATCGAATCCCACGGAAATTAAATATAAATTAATGTTTAAATCGGGCAAAGGGCTAACAGAGGTGTCTATGTAACTGATCGTTTAATAATTAATTATCCATTTAATATGTAACATGCAAATATACATATAGATTAGTAAATTATATACGAAAGTTTGAAAAATTAATAGTATAATTATCGGGTTGATAAATAAATAAATCATTTAAATTCCAGCTAAAGTAAATAAAAGCCTTGAACTCAATTAAAAATAACCGTAAAAGATTTGCCATTATCTAATATATAAAATTTCCATGTCACAATGTTAGTTACCGTACTCCTCCAAAACGGCTTTACCGATTTTTACCAAATTGTATATGCGTATTCAGTAGGTCTGAGAATCGGCTACTATCTATTTTTCATACCCCTAAGTGATAAGGGATGTTCACCCTTAAAAATTTTTTTTTTTAATTTTTGGGCGAAATTTTTTGTTTTTACTTTTTTAAATACCCTAAATTTTTACTTTTTTATAACCAACCCCTGCTTTTTAGAAATTATTTAAATGGCAAATCAACGTTTGCCGGGTCAGCTCGTAATTGAAAAAAAAAAATAGTGCCGCCGCTAACAGTGAAGTGTTTATTGAAGAATCTTATTGATATAATATACATATTAGGTAAATTTAATTTCATTTATTCTTTCGTCGAAATTATTTTGTAGCTATACATGTCTTTTTGTTGCATTTAACGTTGTGTTTAGATTTTATTTATGATATTATTAGGTTAACCATTGTTAATCTATTTCATTTATACATTTTTAGAGCACCAGTGCATATAATAACGGGGTCGGCGGGCTGTCAGGAAGATACGGATGGATTCAAACGTAAGTTAAACCTTACGCTATATTTTGAACTATTTTATTTAAACTTGTTATTACTGTGCATCGGTCTGAAGCATCGTTAACTGCAAAGCTTTAATTCTACTCTATAAAGACGAGTTGAACTTGATGAAAGACGTCCGATGTAACTCAAGAACGTTTGCTCGTTGGCCATTATATAACATAAACAGTATTAACTTTCCTGGAATATGTATAATTTCTTCTAAACAAGGCATAGCAGGGGGGTGACTCAATGTAGGAACAATGCAATACCTGTAAAACTGAAATCTTTTTTAAAGTGACCGACATCCGGCTCGAAAGTCCAATATAATACTAATAAAATTACCCCAAACTCAATACATTCTACGATACTCAATTTTTTTTTATTTTTTTTATTTGACGATAGACAGTTGTTTGGCTACTATCCCACCTGATGTTAAGTGGAGATGTAGTCAGGGTGGATAGATATTGTGTATTGACTAACCGTTCTCCCCCCCCCCCCCCCCCCGGCAGCCCGCCCCCCCGCCTGGTCCGCGTTCCGCTCGAGCGACTACGGCTACACGCGCTTCAAGGCCTACAACCACACGCACATTTATTTCGAGCAGGTGAAACACTTTTACTATTTATTATAAGACCCTTTTCCTTTTCATTCAAAAATATATTTAACTTTAGACTTTAACCTAATTCTTGGGTTCGATCCCAGGAATCAGATAAGAGATTTTACATAATTTGTTTAAGCGGTGAATGAATGAACGATAAATCATTTAGCAGTATAAAATTACTGAACTTATTGATAATAATTTTTAATTGATTATTTTAGTCTTAATGTTATTCAATATGTTATTAAATTACTAATAAAAGCCAAATAATAAACATTATGTCATAATTATAAAATTGTTATAATAGAAAAGGAATTTTTGTAATTTTAGCTGAAGATTTTTTTTAATAAAATCGTTTTCCACGTTCCACATTTTACAACTCTATACTCTAGTCATATTAGTTTACAAGATATACTCTAAATATTAATTTCTACCCTTATTACGTTTGTAAAGTGACCAAAGGTCAAATAATGTATGAGTGGCGCTCTACGGAGCGACACGAGCCAACTGTGTCCGGCGAGACATACATACATACATACACTGATGTCATATTGTTCACGATTGTTTCAGGTCGATGTGGACCTGCAGGGTCGCGTGATCGACTCCCTGTGGATCGTGAAGGACAAACATGAGGCCTATCAGTTTTAGTCGTGTATTTTGCGCTGAGACTTATAAAAAAAATTCAACGACTCATACATTTCGGAAAATGTTAATGAAACCGAAAACTATTAAAAAGCCATCAGTCACTCAGATGGAGTGAGCTTACCACGCGTTTTGTTTTATACTAATTAGAGGTTATTTTGATGAAATCCTTGCTTGAGTTATTTGTTCAAATATAAGTTTATAAAGTCTTGACGTTTTTGCTTAATCAATAGGGTCTATGTTTTTGCAATACTCTGTTAAATGCCTTTTATTTAAGGTTTGGATATAAGGATGTAAGTGAACAGGTTTTTTATTAAAAAAAATAATAAATACTACGTTTATTTTTTTTTTCTTTTATTACTTAAAATTAATATATTTTTGATACCTTTTTGTGTAGAACTAAGTGAGTTACAAAGACTCAAAATGGACGTGTTATCGTTAAAATTGCGTTAATAACTATACTTAATCAAATAATTTTTTATTTGCGAATTTTCGATTATGCCTAAAAGTGAAACATTGTGTGTTAATATTCAATGATCATATGTTTACAATCCACCCTAAAACTAAGACTAACACTTAACTTCAAGCTATCTCTATTTGTTTTTAATAAAAATGCATTTAAAGTTAACAAGAGTAATTGGTGCGGTCCGCCCCGGGCGACACAGGCGGGGGCGGCATTTCACAGGTAACGATAAAAAAGACTTTCTTCAACGTTTTTATTTTGTCAGTATATCACCTTAATAACAGTTTCTCTTTAGGTTCGTGTTATTCAATAAGAGCCCCAATTTTTTATAATCAATTGCAAAAACAAAGGTGCGGCGAATTTGGGATCCGCACCGGGTGCTAGTTATCTATGCTACGCCACTGCATCTACTACTTTGTAAAAATAACTTATAACTATAAGTAATGTTGCCAGAGCGCCGGTGCACGTGGTGACGGGCTCCGCCGGCTGCCGGGAGGGCCGGGACCACTTCCTACGTGAGTCTCATTTCAATCCAATACTCTGCGTGATATATCTTAATTGAAATGCTGATAATAATATTTTATTTGACAAACACATATACAACTAATTGTCATAACAGATAGGCCAGCCCCGTGGTCGGCGTTCCGTTCGCAGGACTACGGGTACACGAGGTTCAAGGCGTACAATGCGACACATATAAACTTTGAACAGGTAAGCTGCCCGCCTAACGTGAGAGATATCTCGCGGACGAGTGTAGGGATACGCAAAAATACAGTATCGATACTTTTGTTTCGATACCAAGTACTTTTGGAATCGATACTTTTGAGGTATCGATTCTTTCTCAAAGTAAAAAGACTGTTTTTCAGTTAATGAAACTCGTTGCTGCCGCAACGTCGAGCTGGAAGCAGCCTGCCTATCCTCGTTATATCTTTGAAAGCGTAATTAATACTGTAAGGTTTTTGTCGTTATTTACGATTAAGGTCAGCGAATGGACAAGATTATTTTCAAAGAAAGAAAACCTTACGCGGATGAAAATGAATTATAAATTAACAAGATTTACTGTGAAAATATTATGATAGTCACGTAACGCTGAGCTAAAAGCGATATTGTATTTTCCTTATCATTGATCACAATTCCTCCTTTTTCCAGGTGTCGGTTGACCTCGGAGGACAAGTGATTGACCAATTCTGGGTGGTCAAAGATAGCATGTAGTGTTCGTAAAATAAAATTGAAATATTACGAATAAAATATAATAGTGAACTTTGCTCTATTTATTTATTACCTATATGAAGACCTTTTCACAATTAATACTGTCAGGTCAATTGTCTATCCTTCACCAGTCACCGCGCTTCCTGGGACGCGATCCAGACATGTAGCGCCTACAAAATTACAATAACCCTATCCGCGAATCTGTCAAATTCTCTCGCCAGAACGCAGATTCCACTATAACATGAACATAACGAAATTAAAATAGAATAGACGGTGGCACGGAGGCGACTTCATGCCTTTATAGGCAAGACGTAAGTTATCTTGGCTTTTCCCACAATGGACGAGTCACGACCGGCCTCTCATTTCTTACAATCTACGGCTACAATCAGACATCAATAATCCTAATTCGCGCTATCGAAGTTTTTCAGAACGCTGCTTATATGTTTTATACACATAATATACATAGAGGATAGTAGGCATATACGTTATACAGTGGTGGTAGGTAGTATTTGTACTATAATCCAGATAACTATTGCAAGTAAACTCTTCGTGAAATTTCATTTCAGTCCACCGTTTCAATAATTTTATTATTTAATATGTTAGTAATTTTAGAAATGAAATACAAAAAAGTGATCGATTTTATTAGTAATGTTTTATTGAAACCACAACGCCTATAATTAATTGTGAGCTTCTAATTACTAGAATCACGTTTCATAAACAAGTTAAAAATATATAATTTTATATAAATTCAGCATGGCTGGTGTCTATTAAAGTTTTGGAATGTTTGCTTAAAATGTCTACCATTTTGTTTCATTTGTCTTGGATTCCACTTGGGTTTATAATTCTTTTTAATACCATGATTTTTAGCTGAGACATTTCTAAACACTGGTTTGTTGTTAGGTTGAGGTGCCAATTCAGTATACAACAAGTTTTGGAGAAAACTGCATTCTGGTTCTTTCTCATATATTACAGCTGCACTATTGAAAATGCCTCTAATTTTATGTGCTAATTTTGGATGGACTGCAACTGCACAGTTTCGGCTGTGGTTGAAAGGGTCTTGTATACACATTGCTGTCTCTATCCTTAACGGTGGGCAAATTTTCCTGCCAACATTTACACTGTACAAATGAAACTCTTCTGGTACATTTTCCAAACATATAAATTTTTCTCTTCCTATTAAACACCCTGTATACAAAGATATAACATGTTTCTCAAAATTAAAGTTATTGTAATATTTAAAAAACCCCCCCAACAATATATATACATTCTCATTATTGTTGCATTTATCAATGACTGAAGAGAATGCTGTGTTCCAATTGTCAACTATTTCTTCATCAATATTTTGCTGTAGAGACAATATAGAGGGCAGAATATTTTTTTGTTGTAAATAGAATATGAACAGCAGTGTTAAGCTGTAACTGGACATGAGGTTTGTTCCCGTGAAACAGTGAACTTTAGACCAGTACTTAACTAGAACTGCCAGAGGAAGTATTCGTTCATCACTAAATATCATTGACTCGAGAAGTTTCGAGTTTCTGATAGCAGCTCGAGTAGAAAAGCTGACATCGCAATTTGTATTGGTTGGGACATAACGGAACTGTATAATAGGAACTTTGGCTTTGGTGATAGCAAATATATTTTGAAACTTTCTATTTCTGCGGAGTATTTTTCGAGCTTCTATCACAAAGGTAGCCCTTGGTTCATCTAGCCACGGTGGAAGATTGACAAGACAATCAACGTCACTGTTACGTAAGGCAAGACCTGTTACTACTGATCCAAAAACCTCCAATTGAGAACCTACAATAACAAAATAATGTTTACTTATAAAAAAATGTGAATGTATGTAACTATTACATTTTCATGGTTAGACTAATGATATATCGTCGCTGCGCCTGACAAGTTCCATATGTGATTTTTGTATAGTTTTGGGAGACTACGAAAAACGTATTATTTATTCACATACGGAGCTTTTCTTACCGGTCAAAACATATATGGAATTAGTTAAACTCATATCCAGTTCGAATATCACAAAAATGATTTTAGTAACACATAGAGAATAAAACGAAGAGTATTTTTTGTGCGAAAACCAAAAATAAAAAAAAAACACATGGAATTTGGCAGGCGCAACGACGATATCTGGTATGGGGATGGCTGGTATGGAAAATACTTGGGCAAACCCTACTCTCATATATATTTGCAAATATGATTTACTAAAGTTGATACACAACTAACTTGATACAAACATATTATTACAAACCATATATTTTGCATAACTAAAGTAATCAATTGTATATAATTTAATTATATTACCACAATGTTAGGCACAAGAAAAGACAAGAATATTTGCTTGTGTGTTTAGCTATTAAATGAGAAATTATGAGAGTGAAATCTGCCCACAATATTTTATTTTTCAAATAACTGTTGGGAAGTAAAGGGTACTTTAAAAATCTTGAGAAATTTAACCCTAGGGATACAAAAACTATAGTCATAGATTAATTATTAATGGAAGTAAGAAATGATTTCATCTTACCAACAAGAACTAAATTACACAATACCTTTCCAAGTGTTTCCAAATATTTCTTGTAAGTCATTAAAAAGTATTTGTAATTTTTCTACATCCTCCCGACTCATTCTTATGTAGTCCAATACTTCCTTGAGTTGTGTATCAAAATCACCTTCAAAACTTAGAGGAGATATGTCTAAAACATCTGAAAAGGTTCAGAAATAATAACCATTTATTATGTGTGTTTCTGTGTTTCTGTATAACATTCATATATATATTTTTAAATCAACTTTTAAATTATAATTGAGTATCAAGAAACTACAATCTCAAATAATCAGAGCATAATAGTACATAACATTAAAAAAAGAACTAATAGTTTCTGTCATTCACTATAATTACCATGTCCTCTATGATATTCACTATTCATAGTTATCAATATAGTTATAATATTGTTTTCAAGATAAATTGGGTGAGGGAATTGGGATTTTCTAGGCAACAATGAGCAAAACAAAATTATTCTAGTAGATCAATAACCACCCAGATTCCCTAGGAGGCAGTGGGCAAGCATGAACCCCAATTTGACCCGAGCATCAAGCTGACTCAGCTGAGCTGAGACCATATGAGCCAAAATTAGTCCATTAGATTTTTTTTGTTAGTTCAATTGTCTGAGAAATACTATTGAAAAACAATATTCTATTTAGGATTTAATAATAAGTAGTCGTTACTATTGATATTAATTAATTATTAAAAAATTAGGCCTATTGAATATTATGAAGGCTAACAAATAATTTATTTAATAACAATTAAAAATAAAATTTACACAGTGTTCATGTGTTTTGTCAAAATGGTCATTTCACATTTGTCATTTGTCAATGTCATCAGCACAGCAGTGTTGCCGCTCATCGGCAGCCGCTAATCAATATATTATTGTGTTGCCGTACACGACTCGAATACAAAATGCCGTAACAAAAATTGCTGTACAAAATAATTATAATATTATTATTTATTTCTAGCACTCCCAGAGTTCACTCTTTGTTACCCATTCAATCTATTACTAAATGTATTTTCAGTAGCGGCATCTTAAAATTCTGACGGTTGTTTTTATTTTTAATAGGTTCTTAATCTGAGTGCCTATCATTACGGTGGTTCGTTCCACTAACGTTTTCCTCGTTTCAATAGTGTTTCGAACTTTTCCTTAATTCCTTAACCACACCTTGCCTTTCTTTCTCGCTTAATTCCGAAAATATTGCGAATTCATGCAAATGCAAAACAAACTGTAGAGAATCGCATGAACAAGAATTTAAGTCCCTATTATTTTTATTGGCAAGTTGAAAATGACCGAGCTATTAACGAAAAATGGTTATACACTTATACCTTTAAATCAAGATGGCGGCTAACGCAGGGATTAGGTACTTAATCTGAGGCAGGGATCGAATTTGGTCGCCATTTTGAGTTTAGACTCCAACTGACTCCCCCTAAAAGTGGTGCAATAAAATGTCTCTTCTGTCAATCTTCTGTCATCTACCTAGAATTAATGCAAGGTTCGGCCCTTTTTTTCGACCAACCCGACTGGGCTATTAGCAACTAGTGATAACATTGGATGACAAAGAAATTTTCTAAAAGCAGGTTTTCAGATATATAGTAACATAAGCATAATATAATAAAATAACAATATATTCTATTACCGTTATACCATTATCGGCCATAATCTGATTTAATCAGGAAGCAAATAAAAACAAGATTTTTAGAAATTCCTTATAAACTATAATTTATTGTATGACATAATCAAATGAAATAGAAAAGTAGCTTAATCTAATTTAAAAAAAAATGTATAAGCTGGATTTCAAATACAAAATATTTAATAAAAAAATAAACAGCTAATACATAACATACATTGTGTACTTAGTTTTAGCTTCATAAATTCTAATTCTATCTATTCTATCACAGACTAGACATGGGTAACACTGCGCTGCGCCGCGCAATTGCGCCGGCACGCTTCAGTGCGCAGGGAGAGTCAGCTCACACATTCATAATGTGTTGGTGCACGGCGCAGTACCCACTCACTGAGTGAACTATGTGCGTGGGGTTGCGTGCGTTTCGGAGGTTTCACTGCTCGCTTTGCGCGTCCCATTTTGTTGCGCCGTGGCGCAATTTTGAGTTGACTCAAGGAGCCGACGCACTACACTGCGCGTGAGTTGCTGAGTTGGCGCGGGGAATTTCGCTGAGTTACCCATGTCTATCACAGACCACAATGAGTATATTGCAATCCAGAAATTAATAGATAAAAATAACAGATGTGTTTTTTTTTCATTTAACACGCAATGCACATTGTAGTGTTTAATCTTTGTATAGACATGTTTACACTACATAATTCCTCTTCTCTATGCATACAATTAGATAGCTAACCGCGGAATACTGAAACGGTAATCAAAATTTGAGGGCTTCTTAAAATGTTTGTCTTTCATTATACCTTCGTAATGAAAGAGTTAGATATACTTTTAAGTACACCTAAATGTTGATTAGCGTTCGAGAATTCGGCCGGAAGACTTATATAAAACCATTAGATATTACTTTAACATGACCATAGAGCATGATCCCGGAAGCCCCATACCAGTATATATAATGTACTCTGTGCCCCAGACCTTACTTATTTTCTAATTGACAATAGAGTAGTATTCATATGTACAGTTAACGTATACACTATACATATCCTCTAGCTTGGGCCGACGGCCAATTGTCAGGTACCAGGTGCTCCAGATAGGTCAAAATTGTATGATAGTCATCAGACTGAAATTGATACTGCCAGACACCTTCTGTCGGCAGTTTTTATTGCCAGACACTAATAGTCCACTCGGCTATTTAAATATGCTTAGGGGATGTTTGGCCTCAACGATTGGTCTGGCAACTTAAAATATAATAGCCCCTAAATATCATAGATGAATATCAAGTCACAGACTGTTAGTAAGGTTGTGGTTTTTTCTCGATATTTTAAGTTTATAATATTCCTTACAACATACGTAAGAATCAGTAATTAGACTGTAAGTAAGGTTAGTCTACTCTATTGTACAGATTTTGTACATTACAAAATAAGTAAGGTCCTGGGGGCCCTGGGATTAGACTAAATGTAGAGACATCTGTTATTAAGATTCATGATTCATCAGGCACATCACTTATTGTACAGTTTTGTTCTACACTCATAGACAACTCAGTTTCTGAATTTAAATTACTGTCAACACTTTCATTATTCTTTTCACTACAATTTCTGATATCGTCACTTGGAGTGTTGTCATTATTCGAGTTCGAATTGTCGAGTTGGGGTGTTGTTAGAAAGGGCTTCAACAACACAAAGAACCAGCCCTTCACCATAACGATGAACATTTTACCAAACTCTTGGAAATCCGATTTGTCCCCTTCGACATATCTAATATCGACGGCTACATTTCGTGAGTCTCGCAGGAAACAGAGTCCCAGTTCCATCTTCAAAACATGCATCTCTTTATCGATATCGATAATTTCTTTCGTAATTCTAATCTGCTTTTCCAGAAAGGTCCCTTCCATATGGCTGTACACTTTGGTGAATCTTTTTCTCTTCCAAATAGCTTTAGTGAGGGTAAAGGCGTAGCGCTCGGTTTGTTTCTTAGCGTCGGGTTTCACGTCCGCTGGCAACTTTTCGAGCTTCGCGCGACAGATCTCTTCGAACAGCATCATAATCACGTTTCTGACTATGGTTTTCCAATCGTCCTCGACGATTTTGTCCAATTCCTTCGAATGTACGCTCGTTTTGAACACGGTGTCCGCTCTTATGTTGGGAATGATCGGTTTTTGTAACAGAATAGTTTTTAAGAAATTGGGGTAGCCAGTCGACTCGTCCTCGCGGTAGGCCGCCGCAGCGAAATTAAAGTACGCGGCGATCTCCACGGACAGCTTGTACCCCACAGACGAGCCGACGTTGTGGCACAGCTCCAGGGGGTCTTGGATGCACATCGGCGTCGTGAACTTCATCGGGGGGATCAGATTATTTGTCACGTTATGCTTGTAGAGATCCATCTCTTGCGGCAACGTATCCATGTCCGCGAAATCTATTTTCTTCATCGGATGCCCCATCAAAGGACAAACGACGAGCTGCTCGAAATTGAAATTCGCGTAATATTCGAAAAAACCGCCGAAGAGTTCCGCGACGGACGAAGTATTATCGGATCTGGGCAGCGACTGGGGGTCCTCGGTGAAGCCGGTGTTCCAGTCGTCGACGATGTAGTCTGCACAGTCCCGCTGGAGGGACGCCACGGAGGGCAGGATGGAGAGCTGCTGCAGGTAGAACACGAGCAGCATGGTCAGCGCGTAGTTGCTCAACTTGCCGGTGCCCGAGAGGCCGTGCACCTTGGCCCAGTACTTGACCGCGACGGCGACGGGCACCAGCCGCGGGTCCAGGTGCAGCAGGAACGCGATCAGCCGGCTGTTCCGCGCGCCCAGGAGAGTTTTGAAAGAGACGTCGCAGTTGGTTTCGGTGGGCACGTGGAAGAACTTGACGATGGGCGTGTGCGCTTGGGGAATGGAGTACACCTCGGTGAACACGCCGGGGTGCTGCTGCAGGATCCGCTTGGCCCTGCTGACGAAGTTGCCCTCGCCGCGGCGGGCGCCGGCCGGCAGCTCCACGAAGCAGTCCGCGTCGCTGCTCTTGATGCCCAGCCCCGTCGTGATGGAGCCGAAGGGCACGGCGCGGCACCCTGACAACAAACACTTTGTTTTGAGAAACTACTCGAAGGACAGTGAAGTCTTCTCATGTAACCCGAGCCAATGTATTTTAGCATAGAGCAGCAAATCCTTTTGGAAAACAAAAAACAGTCGAACCACAAGTGTGTGTATTGTTTTCCGCTTTCGGTAGACAATCTCTAAAATCTCGATTAATGAAGACGAAAATTCCAAATCTATATATATAAAAGAGATTCCCACCTATATAGTCACTCATCACGATATCTCTGGAACCATAAGGCGTAGCAACTTGAAATATGGTAGGAATATTCCTTTCGCCGAGTAGAGGTCAGCTAAGAACGGATTTTACGAAATTCAACCCACAAGGGGGGTTGCGGGGGCAATTGCTAGTTATATATAATTAATTTCGTGGCACAGATTTTCTTTTTATATCTGAACCAAAAATAAAATTATTTCTCACACTTCTTGTATCAGAATAAATAAAAAGGCATATATATACAATTGATATTAATAATATATGGATCAAATATACCTCTTCTTTGATTTTTGCAAATATGGGGAGTAAAGTAAAAGATGCTGAATATCTTACATACGAAAGCTAGTTGTATATTATGTAGTTCCTCATCGGACCCCAGGGCAACGGTATATCTCACCTGGCCACAACGAGCGCAGCGCAGTCTCCAGGTCCAGGTAGAGTGTGGAGATGCTGGCCACCTCCTCTTGGGTCAGCCTCACGGTGTCCAACAACTGCTCCAACTGCTGGAAGAAGTCTCCCGATAGGTTGATCTTCGCAGGCTCTATTATCATATCTGAAATTAAATAAGAGATTTAGTTTAATTATTACTGTCGGGGAAGGATGTGGTGTATTCAAATTATCAGGTTTTGGGTGTAATATGTCCATAGTGTTAAAGTGGTAATGAGGGGGCAGTATTGCAACAATCAGTACATAAAGAAGTTTTCAATACAATACTGAGTTGCTTGCTTTTGAATTTAGTTTCTATAATTTTTTTATAAAATGAAACAATATGAGCACAACTGTAACTGAGTAGACTCCAGTTTCAGAAGACCAACTCAGATCATTTAGTATTAAGATTTTTAATATTTTTTTAATTTCTATTATTGTATGTATTTAGGATTAAACTGTATTTAACCTAATATTTGTTTTCATTTGTTTTTTTGTACATGTGGCTTCCGAAATAAATAAATTTCATTCATTTCATGTCAAACGTCAATAGAACCGAAAAACTTGCGAAAATGAGCCAACTTCCTCTTCGCAAGTTTTTCGGAAAATGAACAATTTCTGGAGTTTGTTAAGAAATCTTGGACAGATGAAGATTGTAGTCATACCATTTGGTCCGATATAACAAAAATTAATAGATACTTAGAGATTCAAGATAATGGAATAGGAAAAAAGATGAATATAAAAGATTTCATACAAAGTGTGAAGCTTTGTGGAAGAAATGTTAGAGTTTGGGACTACATGACTGTTTATTTTTTATTTATGGCGAAGTGATTGGCACCAGTTAAAAAATCAATAGGTCTCTGGACTAAATATTAAAAATGTGAAAGTTTATTTTCCCCAAAGTGGGGCAAAATGTGTCCAATTTAATTTTGTGTTTATCCGAATGTTCTATGGCTGAGGTATCACCTACCATCTAGTGAATCTCACGCTCGTCTGTCGATATCTAATATAAAAAAATAAATAAATATGTAATAGAGATGTTATATTTTTTTCTTTTTATTACTTTGATAAGTAAGTAAGCATGCTCCCATTTAGACTGCACTTACCATCAGTTAGGATTGCGGTCAAATGCTCCGAATTTCCGAATGCTCGAAGTAAAAATTAGGTCGACAGCGCATCATTGACTAAGATATCACCTACCATCAAGTGAACTTTATGCTCGTCTGTCGATATAAAAAAATACTTATTCTTCATAAAAAAAAGATATATTTTACTTTACATTTTTTTTCGAGAAGTAAGTCTTGGACCTAACTGTATCTGTAAGTATCAGACAATGAACTCCGCTCTGTCATCGGTCTTACAGACCTGCATATTATTCATAATGTTAACTCACTTTTCTCTTTGCTCCTCGCAAATAAAGGCCTGATGATGTTTTCTTGCGGAGGCTGTTCGGTGTACGGCTTTATGGTCAGGAACGAGCCATAGACACAGACTTTCTTTGTAAGGGCGAGAGCATCTATCGTACCTTGACAGTCTGGAAATGTGATTATAGCGTTTCTTTTCAATATTTTAACCTTTATATCGCCATAAGCTGCGAAAACATACTTAAAGTCTTCTATTCTGGTGTACGGAGGATGCCCTGGAATTGAATACCATTTATTAGTCTTGATGCGATTGGATTTTTATTTAAATCAAAATTGTTGTGATATCAGTCTTCGATTATTTAATTCATACATTCATACATTACAAGTTCAAATTTAAAGTAGTTCAAGTTAAAAATAAAAATTGATGAAAATTAAGGAATTAGGTATACTTCTAACTTCAATAATGTGTGAACAGAACTATTGCCTAGTACGAACAACTCGCGGCAATATTCGTATCATCATTATATTTTTACGCTGTTACTAATGAGTAAGCAATATAAACGGGTTCACCCGAGAATGGGATGATAACAAAGACATTAAATATTACCAAACTCGCCATTTTCTTTAAATCTAATGCAGTTAAAACCGTTTATGACGACCTCTTTTAGAACAACATACCGGTGATATCGTCCAAAATCAAAGGTCGAACAGTACTTTGTACCTCGAAACATCATCGGTAGTTACGATGATGTTTCGAGTCGATGTAGTTATAACAGATTTTGATTGTACATATTTCGAACATACCTGAAACAATAACTTTCAACGGATCAGCGGAGGCCTCGTTCCGCGCGTCCCGGGGGGGCTGGCGGGGCCCCCGCCGTCCGGCTGCAGGCGCTCGCTGGGGCTTCACCACCGACATGTTTCATGGGTACAAGTGTTCACCTGTACAACAACGTAAATACACCCAATTACAACCCCATCACTTTTATATTATTACAACTCATAACTTTATTTTTTTAATCTTTATTTGCACAATTTTGAGTGAAAGTACATTTGGTACAATGATGAGATCACAAATATACTCAATTCTCCAATTTTGCCTCTGAGAGGCGTACAAATATAACGACGTCTCCTAATAAAATAAAAGTAAATAATATCATATTATTCATGCACTACGGTCAAAAGTTGACTTAAGTTTTTTAATTAATCAATTTTATAAAGTTTAGATAGAATATAGAAATCTATAGAATTTTAAATGCTTTTGAGTATACTTTATCCATTAAATAAATTTAAGTTTGACCCCCGGGAAACCCGCAATGCTATGTTAAACCCTGTCGATGTTATTACGGCCCGCCGTTTAATAAAAATACATTTTAGAGCTTACTTTTGAATTTGGTAAAAACACAATAACTTATTTTAGTCACGGACACTGCAATACTGACTTTTTTAAATTTTGTACTGATGACGAAGCCATTATCGTTTACTAATGGAGTCATTTAGTATATCGTCATAATTATCTAATTTCATGATAAAGGCCGTTTATTTTTAAAAGTAAAGCGTACCAACTTTTTATCTGAAAATAAATGACGTAAACAAACAAGATACGTTTATTATATTGTTAATGACAATAGCCATTCGTACCGTACTAATAGTTTAGTAAATAAATCGCGTTTAAATCCATTATAAGTCATTTTATATAAATGTGTGATGCTCGCGTTAATAAATAAACAATATGAATTCAATACAAGTGAAAAATAACAGAGGGTAGCTGTAAACTGGGTAACTGTAAAGCTTACGATCGCTTCTTTTGGTGCGGTTTCCTTTTTTGTTAATTGATGAATTTGATCAAAGCCTACAAAGGGCACCCCCACTGAACCTATTCCATGTTACTCAAAGAAAATAGATGTACATAGAAGCACAAGCCTTAGGCGCTTGGCACGGTATCTCTGGGGTAAGAGTAGTTCTCACCCCAGCCACCGCGGCGCTGCTAGTATATCCGTGTGAACGACACTCTGACACTTGTAATACATGTTCTTTGATGTTATTTACCACCACTTTAAGACTGTATCCTTGTTATATTACCCGTTTATTCTATCATAGCAATAATACGACAAAAAAGACAGACAAAGGCCTACCATGAACTCTTAGAGCAGGTGAATTTAACACTTTAATTAAAACTGCCCTGCTATTTCATACCATAAGTGGCAAAAAAGCAGGCCAGTCAGTGATCACTTGATGCAAGCCAGGCAGTGATCACGTGACGTCCCAAATCTTAAGTTCTCATTTACGATGGTGAGATACGTTGTATCATACGATAAACTTAATATATGTATATCTGATTTTTGTCACAAAAATCAAATATAACAAGTTCTACACTCACCCGATCCAAGGCGTTGAATATTGATGACTTTTAAAAAATATTCCGGTTTCAGATATCCATTCGCATCACCCTCTGTCAAAATAACACCATTCTCTGACTCGAAAAATTTGAGACCGTCCTTTAAAGCTTTGGCGAGATCAATATAAATCAACACTTGCACTCCTTTACGTATTCCACTGATGACATTTAGACCTTTAGCGAAATGGATGTGCTTTCTGCGCATGCGACTCAACCCTTGGTCCTTAATCATGTGCCAATTCAATAAATATGTTCCATGGATAACTGTACTATATTTAGGCTGAAAATTATAATTATTTTTGAACTTCATGAGTATAATGATTGGAAATATTTATTATTTGTTTTAGAATGACTCATATACATAAATTTACTTAATATTTATTTACGACTTAGCAACTATTCCTACACATATTTTTTATTAATTTATATAACTTCCTTACATAATATTATAAAACAAAGTCCTCCACCGCGTCTGTTTGTCTGTTCGCGATAAACTCAAAAACTACTGAACAGATTTACATAGGGGTTGCACTAATAGATAGAGTGCAACCCCTATGTAAATACCCAATTTTTACTTCGAACATTCGGAAGCACCCAATTTTTACTTCGAGCATTCGGAAATCCATAGACTGAAACCGAAACGCGCAATATGCACTTCACGGCTTTTCCATCTATGAACGGTTGTTCGTTACCCGGTCGGAATTTAGATATACCCTCACCCGATCAATGCCCGAAGTTAACAGACGTGGGGAAAACATGCTTACAGAAAATTATAAGCTATTATCGGTGGGATTCGAACTCACGAGCCATTGATGCACACGGCAGATGTTCTACCGAACGCGCCAACGAGCCCGTGAAAATCTACAGAAAAGTATGCCATGGCATATATCTATGGACTAGCTTGCTACGATCACCATCTGACAATCACCGTAGGACACAAAACATGTAGGCATAATATGCTCTACTACCCGTGTGAAGCCGGGGTGGGTCGCTAGTATTAAATAAATGTACAACTTAGACGTTGAAAAAGTAACTGCCGAGTTTCTTGTAACGTAAATTTAAATTTCTTGTAAGGTAGATTTAAATAAAAAAGACAATTCAAAAGTGCTTCACAAATGCTTATAAATAAGTATTTTTGTTTGAGTTTAATTAATTTGACAAACCATAGTGTAGAAACATGTGTAACCCGAGTAAATTATTATAAATAACATTACTTACTCAAAATACACTTATTAAGCAAATAGTTTAACATTAACATATACTTATCAATTCTGTAGGTAAAAGAGCCAAAGTATGTTTTTGTAGATATTGAGATCATATATTAATTTATTGAAATAAACTATTTATAAAATTTATTTGTGGTAAAAATACATCATCTTTCTAGAGATATTACATAAAGAGGCCAATTTTAGGTACATATTAATAAAAATTAAGTATTGTCAGTGAATGAAAAATGTAAAGGTAATCAATTGGTTTGGTGTAGGCATGTTAAGAGGATGGATGAAAAGCCTGTGTCTAAAATAGTTATGAATATTCAAGAGGATGCATATAAGGGCAAAGAAGGGCCAAAAACATACTGTGCTGACCTCAAATAAAAATGGAACAGGGCAAGAAAACTAATCACTGAAATACTGATACTGGTCTATTTTAGCACCATCCACCATATTTATTTGCAACGGCGGATCCAGAGGGAGTCATGGGGGTCATGACACCCCCCTGAGCTGGTTCCAGGACTTAGGTGGACCACTAATTGAACATAATGATTTTAATTTAATATAATATAATAATTTTGTATGATGGCAAATGTTTGTGCTTCTCTAGATGTCTTCAAGAGAAGATGGCAATATGTGTATAATGTATATGTACAAGTTATTTTGTGTTAAGTTTTTCAAGTTTACGTTAAAGAATATTTTTAAGTACAGTACTTACGTACATTAATAAAATACCTACTTTTTACTTGTATCTATTGTTATCAAAATTAAATTATAAGTTCTTGACTTGACCATGATTATGTGACCCAGGAGGCGCCAAAGCTGGATCCGCCCTTGTTTATATGTTAGTCTATACAAAACTTTTGATATGTTGTATCAATGCTTCCTACATCTCCTCATATGTGATACTAGTAAGCAAGAACTTATCACATAGAAAAAAATCAGTAACTGAACTAAATCAATATTACATAAAAGAATTCAATATGCAATTTTACTTTTTCATGTTCTCCTATCTCATGCCGCATGTATAAATTATATTTTTAACATCAAAAAATAAGGAGTTGGAACTAATGACTATTTAATGTTTTGAAAAACAGTCAGATATGCCTAACCCTAATCCCATGTCGCTGTTTTTACCACCCATAAACCCTGAACATCATTTTATTGTTGTCAACGTCATTTGCGTTTGCCGCTCATTTAACTTATATTATTATATAAGGAAAAATCTGAAAAATATTGCAGGTTTTTTTGGACTCCTTTTTCAATAAATATTATGTTAACAGTAGAATGTTTGAAAATCCTTTATTTTTGGTATAAATACAAAATTTTAAAGTGCATTATTAGTCAAAATCTCATACATTCTAGAAATAAAATATGAGAAATTTCAGTTGCGAAAACATGATTATTATTTTCCAAATTGAAAAAGACTAAATTTCAAGACCGGCATGGATGGAGTATAAGTAGGTAATGATAATATAAATGGGTAACAATAGGAAAAATCGAGTCTACAAAATGATATTCGATATTATGTTCATTTATAGTTTTATAACAGAAAATATATAAAATTACCAGCCATTACCTATAAATCGCAATATAAAGTTATTTGCTGGTTTACAAACCACCATTTTGCTTTAAAAAATTAAATTTTTAAACCTTTACAGATAAGTTTCTTTATGTATTTTAAAAGTAAAAAATAAATATTTTTGTGAAACTAACATTTGACCCACCTAAACAATAAACATGGGCCGTTTGTGCCCGCTTCAAAGTTGCTTGTGTAACCTAATGAGAAAAACCAGGTGGCCAAAGATATAGCAATGCTCAACGTTGAAAGATTATTCATGGACACAAACAAGCCATGTAGATTAGGGTTTAAAATACACAATTATATCATAGAAATGAACCCACAATAGATCCTTGCAGAATGTAAATACACACCTACCTCTAAAATAGGTGTCAACTCAGCATTGGTAATAAGTTGAATTGAGTGCCCTTGGTTGGCTTTGATTTCCCACAGTTTTGTTAAGGGGTTGCACCTCAATTTAAATCTTTGCTTCTCATTATTATTCACAACTCTTTCAACATCACCAAAGTTATATTTTTTGAATGTTTTATGTGCCAAAAGTGATAATATGGTAACGTAGCCTTCCTCACTACAACATTTTTCAACATTTTACAACAAGGAAAAATATTAAATATTGTAAATTGATTGAAGGTATTTACATACCTTATCTCACCTTCGCTAAGGGCGCCGTGTCGAAGAAACCAAGATAGCGACTTACTCAATTGTATGTCTTTCTCTTTGTTATTCCTGTAAAATATAATGTCAATTATTATAATAAAATATAACATCTGACAGTTACCAAATATCACAAAGGACACAAGCAAACAAGTCCCAAAATTGCATAGTTATTAGTTACTTGCCAGGAAAAACGTACATCTATAGAGATATCCAGCCACGTTACAAAAGAGAGTATAGTACCTAGTAAAACTTGAAATACTCGGTAAATTAGCATTCATAAATATGCCCATTCACCGTTGCCCATAATACAGCAAAGAGCAAAGCAAAGGAGCAAAGAGTAAAGTAAAATTGTAATAAAGTAATCTCGAAAATAAAAATTCAAAATGCTGTGGCCTGTGATGCCAACTTCTATAAAATATTCCCCCTAGAACCAACTTCAAATACATGCCCCCAAATATCGATTAAAAACCCCTAAAGTTTTGTTTTACACTCGGTTTGAGAGGTAATTTCAAATATGAGATAAATAGAAGTACATTCAAGTAGTATAAAATAGCTGTAATGACCTAATAATATTTATGATGATAACAATGAAATTCGAGGTTCGAGGCTTAATATAAACTGTGTAGAATCGTGCGTTTTCTCAAAAAAAATCTTGAATAAAGTACCCCCTAAAATCCCCCTAAATAAATGTACCCTATAAAAAAATTACCCTAAATTTGGGGGGAAAACCCCCAAGTTGGCATCACTGTCAAAATGCAAAATCGGTAGTGTTGCCAACAAGAAAAATCGGTATACGACATGGAAAAAACAATATTTGGACGCCTTTAACCAATACAGTGTCAACCCACAAAATGATAAAAATGTAAATTTTGATACCAATCGCTTCTTTACAAGCTGGAGTACATATTTTAAAAGAGATATAGGTATATCATTTAAAGCGTTATTTTACTCACTAATGATATTATTAAAACTATTCACAGTTAGGCAGGCTTACATATTATTATACTAAAATACTGTATACCGGATTAGTAGCAACCGTGGTCGCGGGAGACTGGGAGCCAGTCTCCCGCGACCACGGTTGCTGAAAAGCATCCGAAACGTCGGGATAAATAATTTAAACAATATAAATAATAAATCGCGTTTTAATCCGGTATACAGTATTTTATTGAAATGTGTGATACTCGCGTTAATAAAAGACAATATTATTATTATACTAGTTACCTGATAACTTAAATCAGCAAAAAACAATGTTTAACAAATCCAACCTATCAGTGGTGGCGTAAGACCTTAATTTTATGTGGGCAAGATTCATTTTGCAGGGCCCTCTGCCAGCGCAGAAAATGGGTGTTTATTGGCAAAACATTTTTTTGTCGCGTTCGCGGCTTTTAAGTAATGCATAAATTTGCGGGTCATGAGGCCGTACGCGGTGGCCCACGCGTTATGCCGCCACTGCAACCTAAATGATATTAATAGTCAAACACATGGAATATACCAGACAGATCGCTCAGAATAATAAAAATGTTCTAATCGTCACTCGTCCTATTAATGTAAGAAAATAAATAAAAAACTAAATTCTAATTTGTATAGACTGCAAATTTGCTCAGTAATTTCTTGGACACAAAGGTATTCCCCAAAATATATCGTTGATAATTGAATTCAAACTATTTGGCGGCTGTGAACATCGTACGTTTCGACGCGCAGAACGCTATAATAAGGTGTTTGCGGGACGTGGAAGTGACGCGCAGCGGGCGAATCGCCCCGCGCGCCCTCTCTTTTCCCCGCAGTCGCCTCATGCGTCTTAATTCTTTGTGTGAGTGACGTCGGTATACTGCACACACGTGCACATTTCTATCTAACTACAGTCGAGCTCTTAAGAGTTAATTATTAATTATATTGTTATTGTTTCGTTTTTATTGTTATTGAATGTTTAGTTTCATCAGTTATTTATTTATGTTACATTTTTGAAGTTATACTTCTTTAGGCGCGTTATGAAAAAATGATGAGAGTGAAATTTTAAAATGCGCGCGCATCTGTGACACAAAATTAACATGATGAAGTTGGCTACAGATGACCTGCGCGCGCACTATGTCCCAAAAAAACGACATGATGAAGTTGGCTACAGAATAGAATTTGATTGATTTTAACATTTTGCTTCGATATTTACTGCAGTTTTGTTTTTTAAAATTTTTCTTCAGACGCCAAAGAAGTATAACTTCTAACGCGTATACATAAGTACACACATACCTTTTTTGTTGTGTTAGCTTGATTGATTAATAAAAAGGATAGAGAATAAGAAGACAAATTTGATTCAAGCCAAGAAAAAGAAGGAAGTTCTGTGGAATGTATAAATATAATGAATACAATAATTAATAATAGTTTGTATATCTCATACAATGTTTTTTTTCTTGCATCCTTTGATTTAAGGACTATATTCATCTAATCAGTATTTTAAACAATTCGCCAGATACGAATCTATAAGTAACACATATTTTGTAATAGCATTTCGTAATTTAATAGAAATTAAAATAGAGCTAAATAATTTTGGACTTGATTATACCTGCGCGCACTTGTACTTGCTACTAATTTCCAGCCGCCAAAAAGTTTGCATCGGACTATACCCGTCGATCGAAGTTTCACAGACTAGTATAAACTATAAATGCGACGTTTGAAGTTTGAACAGTAAGGGTTGCGAACTAGATTTCAAGAATGAGTCATTCAGGCCATAGACATATAATAATCAAATAGTGCTAGATTTCCTTGGATTTCCAAAAATAGTGCATGCATTTTTAATTTGAAATTAAGTAGTACATATAGTTCTTGCCTATTCGCTTAACAATATGTTGGGGAATTTCATATGTGTGGCAACATATCAATCGACAAGCAAATGAAAAGTGCAAACAAATGAAGCAGTATTACTTCGCCTTTTGGCGTGGTCCGATTTACACTCACAGTAATAATATCACCCTCACAGCTGGGCCGAATCGTTAAGCTTGCAAAAGAGATTTATTGTTAGCGCTTTGAGTTTCATGAGTAATATTGGCGTGAATTGGAACGCGTCCAGTTGACATTAATTTACGGGAAATCCCCTGCGATAGAGTAGCAAAGTATAAAGCTTATACGTTTTGTTAAGCCCAAGTGGCTACGTCTTTATCTGCGGTATTGAAAATTAATTGGCATGATCGCTATTTAGTGCTAGATTAAGTGCTAGGTGCTGTATGTTAGATTTCAGTGCTACACTTAAAAAATGAAAATAGTGCTAAATCTAGCACCGAAAGTGCTAAGCTGGCAACTCTGGTAAGGAATCGCCGTAAATAGGGATGAATTAAAAATTATTGTCTATCGAAGTGATCGAAGTTAAAATATACTACTTGTCAAAAATTATACAGTCAACCACGGTAACTTTGGCTCTCTTTGGATAGATTTTAACATTCTTGCCAAAAAATAGTCGAGCCAAAGTTACAAGGATAATAAGGTAACTTTGTCATAAAATCGAAAATCTAAAATAGGGCTGTCCAAGCTAGATGGGATCCCTAGCCAATCAAGAGGACTAAATAGATTGGGGGGCTACAATATATTAACAATTTACAAAATATCGAAGAAGAACTTCTAGATGTTGTAATTCAAACAATAAAATAAACAATAAAGATTTTGCCTGCGACTCACTAGTCTATGATTTGGACAGCTTTGATCTAAAACCAAACAAAGCAATATCAAAATTATACAAACTTCCAAAAATATAAGGTACTGAGAGAAATTGTAAGTGTCCCTTGGCATATAAGGAATGACGACATTCACCGAAATATGAAGGTGGAGTTTGTCTCATCCAAAATTAAGAAACCTGTCGAAGCCCTCCAGAAGAGGCTTTACCATCACGTGAATGTCGAGGCCATTCAGTTCCTTGACCACACAGACGTAGTGCGAAGGCTTCAAAGGACAAAACCCTTCGAATTAGTGTACAGTGATAGTGAAAAAATTTATGCTTTGCAAGGAACACAACAAATATGTGTCCCCCTATGATAGAGACAATAAGAAAAGTATTAAAGGACTATCTTAGTAAGAAGATATATTTTAGTTAATTTAGGATAGAAATAAACTGTTTATTAGCCTAAAGTGATAGGCTAGATTGCATGTGCTCACTTGGTAGTACTTAAAGCACTACACTTAGTTATTAAATAAATAAAAAAAGATTAACGAATTAACGAAATTATAGGAAAAAACTTGTATTGCGGTGATCACTGTATCTCAACAGAAAATTTTCACAAAAACAACAAAATTTTGTTCTTCTATGTACATGAGATGTACATCTATGTTCTTTTTGCAAATAATTAAGTACAAAATTATAGATTATTGTTAACAAATTTATTTTTTCATACATATTTTTTTTATATTTTTCAGTAGAATAGTAAAAACAATTTCATTATTATTCTACAATCTGCATATTTATTGATTATCAATAAACTTATTTAATTTTAATTTCAATCATATTTTAATAATTTAAAAAAAAAATAAAATAAATAATTTCACTACAATAATATTGAAAAAAATCAATGAAATGTCTGTCATAGATATGAAATCATAGACTCAGGTCAGCTGACACAAATTTTATCATCGGTCTTGTGATAAGTTGTGATACTCCGCCATTCTCGGGTCGTCTTTTCCATCTTTCTTGTCCCGTGAGTTGAATTTTTTACAATTTCGTTTTTGAATTAAAGATTTTTATTCTTTTTATTTGTGCCTGTATTTGCTTGTGAATATTTACTTTAATTTGGTATTTGGTAAGCTTATATCTACTGAAAATCTCTGATTTTTTTTGACTACACCTTGCTATCCTATTCGATTTCGTTTGGGCCTTTATTTCTTATTAACTAATTTATTACTTAATTTGTCCATTGAACTACTCCAATAGTTTTATTATGGTGTTAAATATTTCAAATGAATATCGGCTTACTTGAATCATGTGATATTCAGGTATCATAGAACAATTTACTATTTCTTTGATAACTCTTAAAACAACTCCCTACTGCACTAGGTTCAGATAAGTAATGTAATTTTGTATTATGTCAGGTTTAATATATAAAATAAAGTACTTTTTTATTAAGTCTTTTTGACCATTGCTCTTAATCCCAAAACTTAGATATTTTTAATGCATATATCGCACTTTGAAAACAAAAGTGGCACTATACCAACTATATCTAACAATTTTTTTCCAAAAAACGTAATTTTAATTTATTCAGAGTACTTTAAAGTGAAATAATATTTTTCTTAAGGTTATGGGAGTGTTTCAGTTGCTATTTTATAATATTGATCATAAACCCCTATAATAACACTAATTAAAGAAAAATATAACCCTGAACTATTCTAAAAAATAATCACAATAAAATTAATGAAGGATCTGGAGTATCATGGAGTTTAAATAACAAGAAACAAATTTGAGTTAAAATTTTATTTTCTTGAACTATTTTTGATATAATTACTTAAATATAGTCTTCATTTCTGTGAACTTATATCCATACAATATATTCCATATTCAGGATTAACTTAAGATTCCGTGATTGATAGATTTGTAAGATAGGGTTTTATAAGGGTATAAGAAATTTCAAGGCATTAATATGGAAAAATCTTAAAAAAAAATCAATTCATGATTGACATTGATGGATAGATCAGTTTCAACTGATAAAGATATGATCAGCTGATATATCAGTTAAGTCACAGCACTCAAGTCATATGCATCCATTTTAAGTACATATATTACACATATATTTTTGTTTCATTTTTGAGTTACTGTACTCAAAATATTGTATTTTTAATATTTGTATTGGTAATTTCCAGATATATAAGACTTATTATTTCAAAATGTCTAAGGGCAATTTGAAGACGATTGCCAATGAGGAGAATGAGGACAAGTTTGGATATGTATTTGCTGTGTCTGGACCCGGTAAGATTATTATTTTAATGATTAGTTCACATGCAGACATTTGATAGATTTTTGTTTTTAATTACTATCATACTGATTATATAATTTAAAACATGTTTTTTCATACCATATATTTTGTGTAGTCGTTACGGCGGAAAAGATGTCCGGATCGGCTATGTACGAGTTAGTACGTGTGGGTTACAATGAGCTGGTCGGAGAGATCATTAGGCTGGAGGGTGACATGGCCACAATTCAGGTAAACTTATAGTGGTTATATTAGGAGAAACTATACATATATAACTTAACAACTGATTACATATTAATAACATATTTTTTTACGCATATTAAATGGTTAAACATTAAATATAACTCAATATGATACAGGTGTATGAAGAAACATCAGGTGTCACAGTAGGAGATCCCGTACTCCGCACTGGCAAGCCTCTTTCCGTAGAACTTGGACCTGGTATCCTCGGATCCATCTTTGATGGTATCCAGCGTCCTCTCAAGGATATTCATGAGTTGACACAGTCCATCTACATACCTAAGGGTGTGAATGTACCTGCTCTGGCCCGTGAAATTGACTGGGAGTTCAATCCACTTAATGTCAAGGTTAGTTAAAAAAGCTTTTACATTTGATATTGAACTAAATATATAAAGTCTACCAGTAATTAGAAAAACCAATTAAAAAACCATGAATTATTTAAACAACTTTAATGATCATAGAAACAGTTCTGAGGCCCTCAATTCACCCATACATCATGCCTCGTTCCCATCAGGGTACGCACAGATCGCTTCTTCCACTTCATCAATGGTTTCCATCATGCCTGTCGGTTTCAAGTACCTACTTTTGACCCGGCCTATTTGAAGAATATCCTTTTTGTTTCCCTACTCTATCTATCCTCATTTACATCATTAATCCTCAGCAGAGAAGGCATACCGTTGCTTGTCATCGAGTGCCACTATGTTGTTATAATGAGGAACATATCGGCAGGTGGGGTCGCACATCACGGGCGGCGACCTGTACGGCGTGGTGCACGAGAACACGCTGGTGAAGCACCGCATGCTGGTTCCGCCGCGCGCCAAGGGGACCGTCACCTACATCGCGCCCGCCGGCAACTACAAAGTCACCGTACGTGTGTCGCTTGTTTTTAATATATTCAATACTAGCAAATTGCCCGGGCTTCGCACGGGTGCAATGTAGATGTAATAATAGCAAAGCCTGAAAATCGCTGATAATATCTCCCTGTTGAAAGAATTTTTAAAATTGGTCCAGTAGTTTTTAAGTTTGTTACATACAAAAATATAAAAATACAAATCTTTCCTCTTTATAATATTAGTATTAGTAAATTAGTAATTGAGTATATTAGTATTAAAATATAAAAGCATTGTTACACCTTTCTAGCAGTTGTTCCTTCTTGATGCGAAAACATTATCTCTCATTTAATTTTTTCGAGACTAATCTGGCTATCGATTAAAAGAATATCAGTTTAAATGTAATAACTTTTACCAGAATAAAACGCGATTAATTAATATATATTATTTAAAAAAAGAAAAGCAAAGTCACAGTCATCAATCATTTTGAACCGCTTAAATAATAATAATGTCAGATATTAAAATGAAATCACTTACCGGATTGTTTTTCCATTTTCCGAGTGCAAGCTGACTGAACGGTGCCAGCAAGCAACTTTGATAGGAAGGATAAATAAAAGTTATTTCTTTATATTCCACTACGTGCAGGACGTGGTGCTGGAGACGGAGTTCGACGGCGAGAAGGCGCAGTACTCCATGCTGCAGGTGTGGCCCGTGCGCCAGCCGCGCCCCGTCACCGAGAAGCTGCCCGCCAACCACCCGCTGCTCACCGGCCAGCGCGTGCTGGACTCGCTCTTCCCGTGAGTGCTGGTTCTGCTCCTGGGTTTCAATACCGGGGAAACAAGATTTAAAATAAATTGTTACATTCGGGCAGGGCATAGAAGGCTGGTCATCTACTTGCCTGTAAAATAATAATGATCAGTGAAATCGACACAGAAATGGGTCCACCGGGAATTCACTTATTTACTCGTTCTTTAACGACTTCTCCACACTTTAATGTGGTCTGTGTGTCCGTCTGCCTCCTACACCGTATCATACCAAGACCATGCTATGAACATGTCAGGTACGGAATGAAATATCATGCCTACTAGAACGTACATCAGCGTCGGTAAAATATTATCTCGGTGGTACGCGACGATGTTATTCGAAGACGGAACAAGAACAAGCATAGTCTTATACATTTCAGTAAAAAAATTTTTTGTTGTAAACAGCCTAAATGAATAAAGTGTCAATCTATCCTGTTAACGCACATTACGCATATTACGCACGCAGTATAAAGAAGGAGAACACGCGGCATATCATGTTTCAAGCAAAATTGAGCTTTAAAGCTATGTTAAAGATTTAATTTAATATTTTCCGTTTGATGATATCAGTTTCTTAATTTTTTTTTATGTATGTTGGATTATGTGTTCAGTTGTTATGTCACTCCAAGCGAAACTGAGCAGCCACTGAAAATCAGCGCCACACCATTGAAAAATGATGTGGCAAATGCTGAGTGGCTGTCTTTTTTAGCCATCTTTATTCTATTTTGTTCTGTTTTTATTGCTATTATTAATATTTTAGAATTTTTATAAATTTTTATTTGCTCTTAGAGCGTGATTTTAGCTAAGTTAAATTTTAAATGTGTTAGTTTTAAGGACAAGTGTTTTCTATGTATTTTTATTTTGTTGTGGCTAAATAAAGCAATTTTGATTTGATTTGATTTGAAGACATGAATTTAAGTTTAGTTCATACCAGGGACTGAACACCGGTTAATTTACTATGCGAGTTATACTGGTATAATAAAGGTTTTTTTTTATATTTACTGAAAAAAATTACTGTGGTAATTTAATAATAAATTAAGTAGTTTAGTGTGTATTACTCTCCAAAACTAATATCATGGTATCTCAGTCAGACACGTATTTTGGAAAATAAAAATTAACTGGTTTCAGTCCCTGGTTCATACTCATACACGTTGTATAGGTGTAATTTCGGACATGTTTCGTGTATATTGTATGAGAGCACGTTTGCTAAGTCCTACTGCTACCGGTTCCAGCTGCGTGCAGGGCGGCACCACGGCCATCCCGGGCGCGTTCGGCTGCGGCAAGACGGTCATCTCGCAGGCGCTCTCCAAGTACTCCAACTCCGACGTCATCATCTACGTGGGCTGCGGCGAGCGCGGTGAGTGTCCCACCACCGGATAATGAGGAAATATTTTTGAAAAAACCCAATCCTTATTGAGCAATAATGGGCCACCCAATACTTTTTATACGAGCTCGCTATTTTTAATTTCTTTTTATATTCTTGCAGACAAAGTTACAAGCAAAATCTAATTTATATTTCATTGGTTCAAAGGTAAAATTCACTAAATGAAATTTTGAATTTAAAAAAAATACTGCTTATTTTAAGAGTAAATCTACAGTTAGAATGAAGAACTAATTACGTATTATGGTCTTAGTAATTTGTTCTCATTGTAGATGTACGCTTAAAAAAAGTAATGATTGCAAAATCATTACTTCAATTTTACTCAAAGCGACAAACAGCTCTTCTAGTCCTCACACTGTTCCCTACTCTGTTCTTCATGTGTTTTATGTGTTTTTCATTAGTTATTTATTGTTATTTATTGTTATATATTTTGATTTTTGGTATTGTGTTGTATTCTATATAAAAAAAAAATCCAGGTCTTTCAATTCGAATTAGTTTATATGTATAGCTTATTATTATTATTATTTTTTTTTTTTAACTATCTTCCACTACTGTCTTCTGCCACACTGGGGACTACTGAAAATCAGCGTCAGAGCTTATGCTCTGACATATGCTGAGTACCTCCCCTTTTCGTGGCGGCACTTTTTTCTATACTTATTAATTGTAAGTTTATATTTTAAGTTGTATTATTTATGATGTACTTTTACTTACTTCTGTGCCGTCCCGAATAAATGTATTTCATTTATTTCATTTCATTTCATTTCAAAATTTTTTTTTATTCAAAAGTACATTTAGTGAGATTTATCTTTGAACTGATGATTTGTTTAACGTTTTTTGTTGTACGTAAATGATAAAAACGAAAACAATTCAAATACGAAAAATGTAAATCAGGTAACGAGATGTCGGAGGTGCTGCGGGACTTCCCCGAGCTGACGGTGGAGATCGACGGCGTCACGGAGTCCATCATGAAGCGGACCGCGCTGGTCGCCAACACCTCCAACATGCCCGTGGCCGCGCGAGAGGCCTCCATCTACACCGGTTTGTTGACTTACTTCACAAGGTCCTGTGGCACCTGAGTGTTCCGCCAGCCAGCCTCCAGTGTCTCGGAATTGGACTGTCAATTTGTTTAGTCAAACACTCAGAATGCTTTGCGAAGCCTTGCCATATATGTTATTATCAGTGAAACACTTTCACATATAATTATTACTAGTGACATGCCTCGGCTTCGCACAAGTGCAATGTAGATGCACTATATACAAAAAATAGCCTATTTTACTCTCTGAAAATATAGCTTTCTATTGGTGAAAGATTTTTTAAAATCAGTCCTGTAGTTTTTGAGTTTATTCGTAACGTACAAAAATAATAATAATAATAATCTTTATTAATTACTGCAATTTTTATATAAAATAATTTAAATCCAGATTCCTGAAATAGTTAAAACTGTGTTACAGGAGTCTGTGCCTTCCCAATTTGATCAGTAACTTCTTAAATGCTATAATAATACAAAAACGGAAACACATTTCTTACTACATAATCTTATTACATTTTAAACTAAAGCAATAGATTAATAAATTACAAAAAATAAAATTTATATTATTATTGTCTATAGAAAATTACAATTTTTAAAGTTGAATAAAAATATATTTAAATACAAATCTTTCCTCTTTATAATATAATATTATTAGTATTAGTATAGAAGTATAGAATATTATATATTGGAGTATTATCATCCAACGCCGTCCCCCAGGCATCACCCTGTCGGAGTACTTCCGGGACATGGGCTACAACGTGTCGATGATGGCGGACTCGACGTCCCGCTGGGCCGAAGCCCTGCGTGAGATCTCGGGTCGTCTGGCGGAGATGCCCGCGGACTCCGGGTACCCGGCGTACCTGGGCGCGCGGCTCGCCTCCTTCTACGAGCGGGCCGGACGGGTCAAGTGTCTGGGGAACCCGGACCGCGAGGGTGAGTGCTAGCGATGAGATATACTTGCAAAATTCGATACCAGGGCTTCCAAGTACGAGTCCGTAAAAAAACCAGGGTCGAAAACCAGGTTTCATAATACTTGCATAGGAAAACGAACCGTAACGCCATACAAATAATGAGCATAATCGCATCTGCAAGAAAATACTTTAAAGGTATAAAATACTTGCATAGGATTATGCTCCTTATTTTTAAACAAATACGGGTCGTTTTCCTATACACGTATGTGCAAAATATACTATAAGTGTGCAATTGAGTGAACCAATAACAAACGCCACACAGATACGTAAGATGACTTTGACAGATCACAGATGACAGTTGTCAGTGTCGCGAGCATTGTTTAAATGTTTGCCAAGTAAAAAATGATTATGTTTTCTTAAATAAAATGAAAAAGTATATTATAATATTATAATTTATTGTTAGTTTTTAAGCATCCAGCAAACATTCATATTCATGAGTAATATTCTACTGAAAATGCCAATGTTTTTCGTTTAGTTTTTGCTACCTTGACTTCTTATTTAACAAAATGTTATTTATCATTTTTTTCTCTTTTGCCACCAAATAAAAAAAATCGTTAACTGGGAAAATAAACTACTATACTCGATCTATAAAATGCATATAATTTAGTTAAGGCTCGTGTCTAAAGGAGCGATACTGAGACTGCCTTTCTTCTTTATAGTAAAAAATACTTGCATAAGAAAACGACCCGTAATGCTATACAAATAATGAGCATAATCGCATCTGCAAGAAAATACTTTAAAGGTATAAAATACTTGCATAGGATTATGCTCCTTATTGTTAAACAACTACGGGTCGTTTTCCTATGCACGTATTTTATTATTACGTATTTGCAAAATATACTTTAATAAAATACTTGCATAGGAAAACGAACCGTAACTCCATACAAATAATGAGCATAATCGCATCTGCAATAAAATACTTTAAAGGTATAAAATACTTGCATAGGATTATGCTCCTTATTATTAAACAACTACGGGTCGTTTTCCTATGCACGTATTTTATTATTACGTATTTGCAAAATATACTTTAATAAAATACTTGCATAGGAAAACGAACCGTAACTCCATACAAATAATGAGCATAATCGCATCTGCAAGAAAATACTTTAAAGGTATAAAATACTTGCATAGGATTATGCTCCTTATTTTTAAACAACTACGGGTCGTTTTCCTATACACGTATGTGCAAAATATACTATAAGACGTGTGCAATTGAGTGAACCAATAACAAACGCCACACAGATACGTAAGATGACTTTGACAGATCACAGATGACAGTTGTCAGTGTCGCGAGCATTGTTTAAATGTTTGCCAAGTAAAAAATGTAAAAACTAAAGATTATGTTTTCTTAAATAAATTGAAAAAGTATATTATAATATTATAATTTATTGTTAGTTTTTAAGCACCCAGCAAACATTCATATTCATGAGTAATATTCTACTGAAAATGCCAATGTTTTTCGTTTAGTTTTTGCTACCTTGACTTCTTATTTAACAAAATGTTATTTATCATTTTTTTCTCTTTTCCCACAAAATAAAAAAAATCGTTAACTGGGAAAATCAACTACTATACTCGATCTATAAAATGCATATAATTTAGTTAAGGCTCGTGTCTAAAAGGAGCGATACTGAGACTGCCTTTCTTCTTTATAGTAAAAAATACTTGCATAAGAAAACGACCCGTAATTCTATACAAATAATGAGCATAATCGCATCGGCAAGAAAATACTTTAAAGGTATAAAATACTTGCATAGGATTATACTCCTTATTGTTAAACTACTACAGGTCGTTTTCCTATACACGTATGTGCACAATATACTATAAGACGTGTGCAATTGAGTGAACCAATAACAAACGCCACACAGATACGTAAGATGACTTTGACAGATCACAGATGACAGTTGTCAGTGTCGCGAGCATTGTTTAAATGTTTGCCAAGTAAAAAATGTAAAAACTAAAGATTATGTTTTCTTAAATAAATTGAAAAAGTATATTATAATATTATAATTTATTGTTAGTTTTTAAGCACCCAGCAAACATTCATATTCATGAGTAATATTCTACTGAAAATGCCAATGTTTTTCGTTTAGTTTTTGCTACCTTGACTTCTTATTTAACAAAATGTTATTTATCATTTTTTTCTCTTTTGCCACCAAATAAAAAAAATCGTTAACTGGGAAAATAAACTACTATACTCGATCTATAAAATGCATATAATTTAGTTAAGGCTCGTGTCTAAAGGAGCGATACTGAGACTGCCTTTCTTCTTTATAGTAAAAAATACTTGCATAAGAAAACGACCCGTAATGCTATACAAATAATGAGCATAATCGCATCTGCAAGAAAATACTTTAAAGGTATAAAATACTTGCATAGGATTATGCTCCTTATTGTTAAACAACTACGGGTCGTTTTCCTATGCACGTATTTTATTATTACGTATTTGCAAAATATACTTTAATAAAATACTTGCATAGGAAAACGAACCGTAACTCCATACAAATAATGAGCATAATCGCATCTGCAATAAAATACTTTAAAGGTATAAAATACTTGCATAGGATTATGCTCCTTATTATTAAACAACTACGGGTCGTTTTCCTATGCACGTATTTTATTATTACGTATTTGCAAAATATACTTTAATAAAATACTTGCATAGGAAAACGAACCGTAACTCCATACAAATAATGAGCATAATCGCATCTGCAAGAAAATACTTTAAAGGTATAAAATACTTGCATAGGATTATGCTCCTTATTTTTAAACAACTACGGGTCGTTTTCCTATACACGTATGTGCAAAATATACTATAAGACGTGTGCAATTGAGTGAACCAATAACAAACGCCACACAGATACGTAAGATGACTTTGACAGATCACAGATGACAGTTGTCAGTGTCGCGAGCATTGTTTAAATGTTTGCCAAGTAAAAAATGTAAAAACTAAAGATTATGTTTTCTTAAATAAATTGAAAAAGTATATTATAATATTATAATTTATTGTTAGTTTTTAAGCACCCAGCAAACATTCATATTCATGAGTAATATTCTACTGAAAATGCCAATGTTTTTCGTTTAGTTTTTGCTACCTTGACTTCTTATTTAACAAAATGTTATTTATCATTTTTTTCTCTTTTCCCACAAAATAAAAAAAATCGTTAACTGGGAAAATCAACTACTATACTCGATCTATAAAATGCATATAATTTAGTTAAGGCTCGTGTCTAAAAGGAGCGATACTGAGACTGCCTTTCTTCTTTATAGTAAAAAATACTTGCATAAGAAAACGACCCGTAATTCTATACAAATAATGAGCATAATCGCATCGGCAAGAAAATACTTTAAAGGTATAAAATACTTGCATAGGATTATACTCCTTATTGTTAAACTACTACAGGTCGTTTTCCTATACACGTATGTGCACAATATACTATAAGACGTGTGCAATTGAGTGAACCAATAACAAACGCCACACAGATACGTAAGATGACTTTGACAGATCACAGATGACAGTTGTCAGTGTCGCGAGCATTGTTTAAATGTTTGCCAAGTAAAAAATGTAAAAACTAAAGATTATGTTTTCTTAAATAAATTGAAAAAGTATATTATAATATTATAATTTATTGTTAGTTTTTAAGCACCCAGCAAACATTCATATTCATGAGTAATATTCTACTGAAAATGCCAATGTTTTTCGTTTAGTTTTTGCTACCTTGACTTCTTATTTAACAAAATGTTATTTATCATTTTTTTCTCTTTTGCCACCAAATAAAAAAAATCGTTAACTGGGAAAATAAACTACTATACTCGATCTATAAAATGCATATAATTTAGTTAAGGCTCGTGTCTAAAGGAGCGATACTGAGACTGCCTTTCTTCTTTATAGTAAAAAATACTTGCATAAGAAAACGACCCGTAATGCTATACAAATAATGAGCATAATCGCATCTGCAAGAAAATACTTTAAAGGTATAAAATACTTGCATAGGATTATGCTCCTTATTGTTAAACAACTACGGGTCGTTTTCCTATGCACGTATTTTATTATTACGTATTTGCAAAATATACTTTAATAAAATACTTGCATAGGAAAACGAACCGTAACTCCATACAAATAATGAGCATAATCGCATCTGCAATAAAATACTTTAAAGGTATAAAATACTTGCATAGGATTATGCTCCTTATTATTAAACAACTACGGGTCGTTTTCCTATGCACGTATTTTATTATTACGTATTTGCAAAATATACTTTAATAAAATACTTGCATAGGAAAACGAACCGTAACTCCATACAAATAATGAGCATAATCGCATCTGCAAGAAAATACTTTAAAGGTATAAAATACTTGCATAGGATTATGCTCCTTATTGTTAAACATCTACGGGTCGTTTTCCTATGCAAGTATTTTATTATTACGTATTTGCAAAATATACTTTAATAAAATACTTGCATAGGAAAACGAACCGTAACTCCATACAAATAATGAGCATAATCGCATCTGCAAGAAAATACTTTAAAGGTATAAAATACTTGCATAGGATTATGCTCCTTATTTTTAAACAACTACGGGTCGTTTTCCTATACACGTATGTGCAAAATATACTATAAGTGTGCAATTGAGTGAACCAATAACAAACGCCACACAGATACGTAAGATGACTTTGACAGATCACAGATGACAGTTGTCAGTGACGCGAGCATTGTTTAAATGTTGCCAAGTAAAAAATGTAAAATCTCAAGATTATGTTTTCTTAAATAAAATGAAAAAGTATAATATTATAATATTATAATTTATTGTTAGTTTTTAAGCATCCAGCAAACTTTCATATTCATGAGTAATATTCTACTGAAAATGCCAATGTTTTTCGTTTAGTTTTTGCTACCTTGACTTCTTATTTAACAAAATGCTATTTATCATTTTTTTCTCTTTTCCCACAAAATAAAAAAAAACTTTAACTGGGAAAATAAACTACTATACTCGATCTATAAAATGCATATAATTTAGTTAAGGCTCGTGTTTAAAAGGAGCGATAATGAGACTGCCATTCTTCTTTAAAGTAAAAAATACTTGCAAAATATACTTTAAAAGTTTAAAGTATAAAATACTTGCATAGGAAAACGAACCGTAACGCCATACAAATAATGAGCATAATCGCATCTGCAAGAAAATACTTTAAAAGCATAAAATACTTGCATAGGATTATGCTCCTTATTAGTAATTAATTACGGGTCGTTTTCCTATGCAAGTATTTTCATACTTGCAAGTTTTTCCCGCTCGCACCAGGGCGCCCTACTTCCAAGCAAAGCCCTGGTTTTAAAACCTGGTGGCGTAAATACGTCTCATCTTTAGTGAGTGCTGGTGCTGCTGCGGGTTGAGGTAGACGCCTGTTGAAGGCCCGTCCATAAAGTACGCCACACCTTAAGGTGACACTAGTCGACATTTTTTCCATAGAAATTTCGGGGGGGTATTACTCAACTATTTAGCACCGTACATGCAAAGTTAAACATGATATCGTTTTGTCTCATTATTAATTTTGTCTGTACGGAAACAGAATGGTAAAATAAAAAACCATTAAAAAGTTACGAGCTACCAAAGATTCGTTTTTATTGCCATTATTTAACACAACTTTGGGCTTAAATTAGTAATAAAAGAAGTATCAAATTTTCAAAACAAAGTCGGTACCGACAAAGCACGATTATCGAAGAATACAATAACTTTTATTTGTAATTGATTTATGCAGTGGTTTATTCATAAAACTCGATTTTCCAAAGGCTTTTTCATATTTTTTTAGACGCCCCTTTTACTATGAATTATCGTGCATCTCACTTAATAATGACTGCCCCGGTGCGGTGCGGGAGAACAGCATGCTTTTTGGCGACGCCCACCAGTGAGTTCGAGCCCGCGACTTGAGCAACCTTAAGGGGGGAGGGTGATCGACGAAGTGTGACAAGAGGCGGAAGGAGTCCTAAGCTTCGTGATGTCACATTTCAAAATCTCAGTTACCTGAGTGATAAAATGCTAAATTTGAACTATCAACGAAAATCTTTAAAATATTTTCAACGAATGTATGGTTGTAAATGTAAATGAAACTAATTTCGGAACTGCTGTTTTAATTTAATAATTTCTAGATGTAAAATTGCAAAATATGTGACGTCACACTAGGGAGGAGGCGGTCTCACAAATGTGACCAACCGTGACAAGGACGGGAGAGGGGTCAAAAGTCACGAAATTAGTGTGACGTTACTTCCCTGAATCTGTTCCTTATTAGCGACACTATAGATGTGTTTTGTTTTCAAAAGCAGCGGGCACGATTCCTAGGCTATTTGCTAGGAATATTGATTTTTAAAAAATCCAGTTCCTCATATTTTCGTATTCGGCCATGCACACTCACTTGAAATAATTTACAAGGATTTTTTAATACATTTTTGGAGCTACCATTTGTTCGGAATGTTGCTTCTGCCGAGAAGGGCCAGCGGTGAACTCGTGTACATGCGGTGTGCAGGTTCGGTGTCCATCGTGGGCGCCGTGTCCCCGCCCGGAGGAGACTTCTCGGACCCCGTGACCGCGGCCACGCTCAGCATCGTGCAGGTGTTCTGGGGGCTGGACAAGAAGCTGGCGCAGCGGAAGCACTTCCCCTCCATCAACTGGCTCATCTCCTACAGGTCGGTGGTTTATAGATACCCTGGTTACTTTGATATCTTTGATTGTACGGCATTTTTACTAATCATATGTATAAATGATTCCAATAAATATACGTATAGGAAATATATTAATAGATTTGGTTGAACTTCCCTGCGAACTTTTATTCCCTATTTCATGCCCATAGGTCGAAACAAAAACGCAAGAACAGATATTTATTTATATCTTATCAAGTGCCTAAATACAACGTTTCATGGTGTCATCTTCGATATTTAACGAACTTCCATACAATTTTTCATCCCCTATTTCAACCCATCCAAACCTATATTTCGCTATAAAAAGTAAAGTAAAGGCTATGTCCTTTCCCAAGGTCTATTCTACTTCTGTACCAAATTTCAACAAAATCGGTTCAGTGGTTTAGGCGTGAAAGCGTAACACAGACAGAGTTACTTTCGCATTTAGAATATTAGTAGGGAAGTAGGGATTACTTAAAGATGTCATGTAGAACATGTATGTAGTAATGGTTGCAGCTCCTTACAAACATTTTGTGAAACAAAAAACTTGGCGATTAAAAAGTGGCGGAGAGTTTATTACCAGTTCTTCTCGTCCGTTCTACGCCCTTGATTTGAGAACTGGCAGTAAATGTAACATTCCAAATTGGCGTTGCGTCCATTTAATATGTATTTTTTATTGACGTTCATAAGTGTACATTATGTTACCTAAATGAATAAATTATTTTGAATTTGAATTATTTCCATGGACGCTGGTAATCACTTACCGTAAGGTGAACCGTCTGTGCGTTTAAACCCTAGTTTTATATAAAAAAGTGACCGGATGGGGAATACATGCATTTCAGAAAATTATAGACATGTCGTCCCGGTAGGATTCGATCCCACGACCCATCTATGCGCAGTATTTCTATTTTATATCAATTATTTTCTTTCAATTTCAAATACAGTCATTGATTCACGTCTTATGATATAGGAAAGTAATAAATTGTTAACATATTTACAGTAAATACATGCGCGCGCTGGATGACTTCTATGAGAAGAACTACGCCGAGTTCGTGCCGCTCAGAACTAAGGTACGGTACTGTTTCCTATACAACATGTCAATAACTGTGGTACATGTGTACCGTCGCCAATGTCGGTACCTCCCCCGTAGGTTGCTGTAATCAACAAATTGTTGTTTTCCGTTTTTAAACCCGTCTGTTTTTATTTATTTTGCATGTGTTTGCAATAATAAAATAAACATTTTATTTCTTACAAAATGTAAATAAAAACAGATGAAACATACAGTTTAGTTTAAAAAACATACCATCGGTTACCACAACTTGGTCAAACCTACCAAGTTGTGGTGGTTATAATCGGTTACCACAACTTGGTCAAACCTACCAAGTTGTGGTGGTTATAATCGGTTACCACAACTTGGTAGGTTTGACCAAGTGGTGGTAACCGATTATAATGTACATAACACCAAAAGCTTTGAAGATGCATTGCCAGCATTATCAAATATAATTTTGAAGATTCTTAAAAGACGCTAGCAGTTAACATGTCCACAGAAGTTGTTTGCACCGCGTAGTTGTTGGCAAGGACTGAATACCGGTTAATTTACTATGGGAGTTATACCGGTATAATAAAGGTTTTTTGTTAATATTCTTTCGTTTTTATTCATATTTACTGAAAAAAATTACTGTTTACTTTATGAATCACTCTTTAAAACTAATATCATGGTATCTCAGTCGGACACGTATTTTGGGAAATAAAAATTAACCGTTTTCTGACCCTGGTTGTTGGCATCGCTTAGTTGTCAGGTGACATCGAGGTCCTACATCCTTTTTATTTAATGTTAAACATTTGCTTTAAAAATACCCAGATTGAATTTCGGCAGGAACATATACAACTATATTTTTGTTTCTCAAATATGCGCGAAAATAAGCAGATGATATAGGATAGGATGACGCTGATCAGCAATACACAAAATGATAATAAGAATAATTTTGATACCTATCGCTTCCTTATGAGCTGGAGTACATATTTCAAAAGAGTTATAATATATCATTTAAATGGTTTTAATAGCAAAAACATTGAAAAACTAGTGGGCACGAAACCCCAATGCTTAGAATATTTAACAATAATACACTAAATTCTATTACTTTGATTGCAACCAAGAAAATCGATATACATTTAGTGCAATAATAATAATTACAATAAAATCTATTATTTCTGTTTAAAAAGAAATTGAATAAAACCTAATTAAAACTTCAAACTCAATTTTCTCAAAATGGTAACCGTTGGGTTGACACTATTGCTTAACAGCGTCCATAGAATGAGTGCATCTATTCAGTATTGTTATGTAATGTCTCCGTTGCAGGTGAAGGAGATCCTGCAGGAAGAGGAGGACCTGTCGGAGATCGTGCAGCTGGTGGGCAAGGCGTCGCTCGCGGAGACGGACAAGATCACGCTCGAGGTGGCCAAGCTGCTCAAAGACGACTTCTTGCAACAGAACAGGTTATTTTTATATCTATATTGATTTATTCTTGACTAGCAAAACGTCCCGACTTCACACGGGTGCAATGTAGATGTATTATAAATATAGCCTATGTTACTCGCTGATAATGTAGCTTTCTATTGGTGAAAGAATATTTAAAATCGGTCCAGTAGTTTTTGAGTTTATTCATTACATACAGAAATTCAAAAATACAATTCTTCCCTCTTTATAATATAAGTTTAGATAATGATGAATCTTTTGTAGTGTGTATCTGATAATAATGTTGATTAAATTTTTATATAGAGTGCCGCTACAGTCTGGGCATTATTTCAATATACAGATAGTGCTCATTATCAGTATCATCAAAATTATATTAAATATATATTATAGTACTGAAGTAAAAATTTAAATAAATTGTATTATTGATATTTAATTTAATGTGTCGTATTTCAGTTACTCAGCGTACGACAGATTCTGTCCGTTCTACAAGACCGTGGGCATGCTGAAGAACATCATCTCCTTCTACGACATGTCGCGGCACGCCGTCGAGTCCACGGCGCAGTCCGACAACAAGGTCACCTGGAACGTGATCCGCGACGCCATGGGCAACGTGCTCTACCAGCTGTCCTCCATGAAGTTCAAGGTGGGCGGGTAGATAGATAGATAGGACAGACGACGAGGTCGCCCGGAACGTGATCCGCGACGCCATGGGCAACGTGCTCTACCAGCTGTCCTCCATGAAGTTCAAGGTGGGCGGGTAGATAGATAGATAGGACAGACGACGAGGTCGCCCGGAACGTGATCCGCGACGCCATGGGCAACGTGCTCTACCAGCTGTCCTCCATGAAGTTCAAGGTGGGCGGATAGATAGATAGATAGGACAGACGAGAGGTCGCCCGGAACGTGATCCGCGACGCCATGGGCAACGTGCTCTACCAGCTGTCCTCCATGAAGTTCAAGGTGGGCGGGTAGATAGATAGATAGGACAGACGACGAGGTCGCCCGGAACGTGATCCGCGACGCCATGGGCAACGTGCTCTACCAGCTGTCCTCCATGAAGTTCAAGGTGGGCGGGTAGATAGATAGATAGATAGGACAGACGACGAGGTCGCCCGGAACGTGATCCGCGACGCCATGGGCAACGTGCTCTACCAGCTGTCCTCCATGAAGTTCAAGGTGGGCGGGTAGATAGATAGATAGGACAGACGACGAGGTCGCCCGGAACGTGATCCGCGACGCCATGGGCAACGTGCTCTACCAGCTGTCCTCCATGAAGTTCAAGGTGGGCGGGTAGATAGATAGATAGGACAGACGACGAGGTCGCCCGGAACGTGATCCGCGACGCCATGGGCAACGTGCTCTACCAGCTGTCCTCCATGAAGTTCAAGGTGGGCGGGTAGATAGATAGATAGGACAGACGACGAGGTCGCCCGGAACGTGATCCGCGACGCCATGGGCAACGTGCTCTACCAGCTGTCCTCCATGAAGTTCAAGGTGGGCGGGTAGATAGATAGATAGGACAGACGACGAGGTCGCCCGGAACGTGATCCGCGACGCCATGGGCAACGTGCTCTACCAGCTGTCCTCCATGAAGTTCAAGGTGGGCGGGTAGATAGATAGATAGGACAGACGACGAGGTCGCCCGGAACGTGATCCGCGACGCCATGGGCAACGTGCTCTACCAGCTGTCCTCCATGAAGTTCAAGGTGGGCGGGTAGATAGATAGATAGGACAGACGACGAGGTCGCCCGGAACGTGATCCGCGACGCCATGGGCAACGTGCTCTACCAGCTGTCCTCCATGAAGTTCAAGGTGGGCGGGTAGATAGATAGATAGGACAGACGACGAGGTCGCCCGGAACGTGATCCGCGACGCCATGGGCAACGTGCTCTACCAGCTGTCCTCCATGAAGTTCAAGGTGGGCGGGTAGATAGATAGATAGGACAGACGACGAGGTCGCCCGGAACGTGATCCGCGACGCCATGGGCAACGTGCTCTACCAGCTGTCCTCCATGAAGTTCAAGGTGGGCGGGTAGATAGATAGATAGATAGGACAGACGACGAGGTCGCCCGGAACGTGATCCGCGACGCCATGGGCAACGTGCTCTACCAGCTGTCCTCCATGAAGTTCAAGGTGGGCGGGTAGATAGATAGATAGGACAGACGACGAGGTCGCCCGGAACGTGATCCGCGACGCCATGGGCAACGTGCTCTACCAGCTGTCCTCCATGAAGTTCAAGGTGGGCGGGTAGATAGATAGATAGGACAGACGACGAGGTCGCCCGGAACGTGATCCGCGACGCCATGGGCAACGTGCTCTACCAGCTGTCCTCCATGAAGTTCAAGGTGGGCGGGTAGATAGATAGATAGGACAGACGACGAGGTCGCCCGGAACGTGATCCGCGACGCCATGGGCAACGTGCTCTACCAGCTGTCCTCCATGAAGTTCAAGGTGGGCGGGTAGATAGATAGATAGATAGGACAGACGACGAGGTCGCCCGGAACGTGATCCGCGACGCCATGGGCAACGTGCTCTACCAGCTGTCCTCCATGAAGTTCAAGGTGGGCGGGTAGATAGATAGATAGGACAGACGACGAGGTCGCCCGGAACGTGATCCGCGACGCCATGGGCAACGTGCTCTACCAGCTGTCCTCCATGAAGTTCAAGGTGGGCGGGTAGATAGATAGATAGATAGGACAGACGACGAGGTCGCCCGGAACGTGATCCGCGACGCCATGGGCAACGTGCTCTACCAGCTGTCCTCCATGAAGTTCAAGGTGGGCGGGTAGATAGATAGATAGGACAGACGACGAGGTCGCCCGGAACGTGATCCGCGACGCCATGGGCAACGTGCTCTACCAGCTGTCCTCCATGAAGTTCAAGGTGGGCGGGTAGATAGATAGATAGGACAGACGACGAGGTCGCCCGGAACGTGATCCGCGACGCCATGGGCAACGTGCTCTACCAGCTGTCCTCCATGAAGTTCAAGGTGGGCGGGTAGATAGATAGATAGATAGGACAGACGACGAGGTCGCCCGGAACGTGATCCGCGACGCCATGGGCAACGTGCTCTACCAGCTGTCCTCCATGAAGTTCAAGGTGGGCGGGTAGATAGATAGATAGGACAGACGACGAGGTCGCCCGGAACGTGATCCGCGACGCCATGGGCAACGTGCTCTACCAGCTGTCCTCCATGAAGTTCAAGGTGGGCGGGTAGATAGATAGATAGGACAGACGACGAGGTCGCCCGGAACGTGATCCGCGACGCCATGGGCAACGTGCTCTACCAGCTGTCCTCCATGAAGTTCAAGGTGGGCGGGTAGATAGATAGATAGGACAGACGACGAGGTCGCCCGGAACGTGATCCGCGACGCCATGGGCAACGTGCTCTACCAGCTGTCCTCCATGAAGTTCAAGGTGGGCGGATAGATAGATAGATAGGACAGACGACGAGGTCGCCCGGAACGTGATCCGCGACGCCATGGGCAACGTGCTCTACCAGCTGTCCTCCATGAAGTTCAAGGTGGGCGGGTAGATAGATAGATAGGACAGACGACGAGGTCGCCCGGAACGTGATCCGCGACGCCATGGGCAACGTGCTCTACCAGCTGTCCTCCATGAAGTTCAAGGTGGGCGGGTAGATAGATAGATAGATAGGACAGACGACGAGGTCGCCCGGAACGTGATCCGCGACGCCATGGGCAACGTGCTCTACCAGCTGTCCTCCATGAAGTTCAAGGTGGGCGGGTAGATAGATAGATAGGACAGACGACGAGGTCGCCCGGAACGTGATCCGCGACGCCATGGGCAACGTGCTCTACCAGCTGTCCTCCATGAAGTTCAAGGTGGGCGGGTAGATAGATAGATAGGACAGACGACGAGGTCGCCCGGAACGTGATCCGCGACGCCATGGGCAACGTGCTCTACCAGCTGTCCTCCATGAAGTTCAAGGTGGGCGGGTAGATAGATAGATAGGACAGACGACGAGGTCGCCCGGAACGTGATCCGCGACGCCATGGGCAACGTGCTCTACCAGCTGTCCTCCATGAAGTTCAAGGTGGGCGGGTAGATAGATAGATAGGACAGACGACGAGGTCGCCCGGAACGTGATCCGCGACGCCATGGGCAACGTGCTCTACCAGCTGTCCTCCATGAAGTTCAAGGTGGGCGGGTAGATAGATAGATAGGACAGACGACGAGGTCGCCCGGAACGTGATCCGCGACGCCATGGGCAACGTGCTCTACCAGCTGTCCTCCATGAAGTTCAAGGTGGGCGGGTAGATAGATAGATAGGACAGACGACGAGGTCGCCCGGAACGTGATCCGCGACGCCATGGGCAACGTGCTCTACCAGCTGTCCTCCATGAAGTTCAAGGTGGGCGGGTAGATAGATAGATAGGACAGACGACGAGGTCGCCCGGAACGTGATCCGCGACGCCATGGGCAACGTGCTCTACCAGCTGTCCTCCATGAAGTTCAAGGTGGGCGGGTAGATAGATAGATAGGACAGACGACGAGGTCGCCCGGAACGTGATCCGCGACGCCATGGGCAACGTGCTCTACCAGCTGTCCTCCATGAAGTTCAAGGTGGGCGGGTAGATAGATAGATAGATAGGACAGACGACGAGGTCGCCCGGAACGTGATCCGCGACGCCATGGGCAACGTGCTCTACCAGCTGTCCTCCATGAAGTTCAAGGTGGGCGGGTAGATAGATAGATAGGACAGACGACGAGGTCGCCCGGAACGTGATCCGCGACGCCATGGGCAACGTGCTCTACCAGCTGTCCTCCATGAAGTTCAAGGTGGGCGGGTAGATAGATAGATAGGACAGACGACGAGGTCGCCCGGAACGTGATCCGCGACGCCATGGGCAACGTGCTCTACCAGCTGTCCTCCATGAAGTTCAAGGTGGGCGGGTAGATAGATAGATAGGACAGACGACGAGGTCGCCCGGAACGTGATCCGCGACGCCATGGGCAACGTGCTCTACCAGCTGTCCTCCATGAAGTTCAAGGTGGGCGGGTAGATAGATAGATAGATAGGACAGACGACGAGGTCGCCCGGAACGTGATCCGCGACGCCATGGGCAACGTGCTCTACCAGCTGTCCTCCATGAAGTTCAAGGTGGGCGGGTAGATAGATAGATAGGACAGACGACGAGGTCGCCCGGAACGTGATCCGCGACGCCATGGGCAACGTGCTCTACCAGCTGTCCTCCATGAAGTTCAAGGTGGGCGGGTAGATAGATAGATAGATAGGACAGACGACGAGGTCGCCCGGAACGTGATCCGCGACGCCATGGGCAACGTGCTCTACCAGCTGTCCTCCATGAAGTTCAAGGTGGGCGGGTAGATAGATAGATAGGACAGACGACGAGGTCGCCCGGAACGTGATCCGCGACGCCATGGGCAACGTGCTCTACCAGCTGTCCTCCATGAAGTTCAAGGTGGGCGGGTAGATAGATAGATAGGACAGACGACGAGGTCGCCCGGAACGTGATCCGCGACGCCATGGGCAACGTGCTCTACCAGCTGTCCTCCATGAAGTTCAAGGTGGGCGGGTAGATAGATAGATAGATAGGACAGACGACGAGGTCGCCCGGAACGTGATCCGCGACGCCATGGGCAACGTGCTCTACCAGCTGTCCTCCATGAAGTTCAAGGTGGGCGGGTAGATAGATAGATAGGACAGACGACGAGGTCGCCCGGAACGTGATCCGCGACGCCATGGGCAACGTGCTCTACCAGCTGTCCTCCATGAAGTTCAAGGTGGGCGGGTAGATAGATAGATAGGACAGACGACGAGGTCGCCCGGAACGTGATCCGCGACGCCATGGGCAACGTGCTCTACCAGCTGTCCTCCATGAAGTTCAAGGTGGGCGGATAGATAGATAGATAGGACAGACGACGAGGTCGCCCGGAACGTGATCCGCGACGCCATGGGCAACGTGCTCTACCAGCTGTCCTCCATGAAGTTCAAGGTGGGCGGGTAGATAGATAGATAGGACAGACGACGAGGTCGCCCGGAACGTGGTCAGCGACGCCATGGGCAAATTGTAATAATTGTCAGATAATTCGGTTATAGGCTATTTATTAATATTATGTTTAATTCATTAGAAAGCAGTCGATCAAGTGTCTAAACCAGTAAATGTTCCAGGACCCAGTAAAAGACGGAGAAGCGAAGATCAAGGCCGACTTCGACCAGCTCCTCGAGGATATGTCGGCCGCCTTCCGCAACCTGGAGGACTAGGGCCGCCCCGCCCGCCGCCGCGATATCGATACGTCGAGAGTCGATATCCTAGCACATCCCTAGCAATAATGTTACGAACGAATTCAACGTCCCCAAATTCCATAAAAACTCGTTGAATTTTGTCTAGTTTAGATCGTGTCCCCGCGCCTGTACATATTGCGGGACGGTCTCGACGTCTCGCGCGCGCCATACTTGTTACTTATACATAATATAATATATTTATACAAAACAGATTTATTTTGCCTGGTTTTTAGTGTGATTTTTTGATCGATTCGTGCATTCCACGTTTTTATAGTTCGCTTTGACCGTTTATTCAGTATTATCGAGCAGACATCTATAAATTATTACTATTAATATATCTTGCTGTTTGATGTTACGTGTTGATAGGAGAAAAGTTATTATAAATAAAATATTAATTATTGAAACTGTTCTTTTATTTTTCTTCTCAACTTGTTTGTTTGGAAAAGTATGTTAATGTCAAAGGAGAAGCAAATGATGACTAAAGTCCTCATAAAGGCCAAGGAGTTTGGGCCTCTCGGCTTGGTTAGGGCCTTTATATGTGTTATTCTACGAACAATACCTCCATATAAATGAGTTTCAATAGTGAAACCTCTGGCTTTACCTGTCATTAAAGCGTTTTGATAAGTATCGTCTGACAGCTGCCAGAAGACTGATATTGCAGATTTCTAAATAATTTACAAGAAGTTGAATTGAATTGATAACATCGGCGACCGAATTGTTTTGTGTTCGGAGTATAACATTGCTAGAAATTTTAAAGAATACGTTCACAATGGCTCCTTATGACGAGCCCAATATGAGCGACGCCGCGTTGTTGATGACGGTCGAAGATCTTATCAACCAAGCTATGGGATCACCATATGTTAGTAGGAAGCCTTCAAATATATCTTTATATTTTTCTTATTAAACATTCCGACTGTTTCTAGTCAAATTTTGTATTCTTTTTTTATAGAAAAATGTCATCAATTTCAAACTAATGCAGACAGTATTACACATACTGGCGCGACAACAGCGTCTTTTGGAACAGCGGGTGGAGATAAGAATAACCGACCTATCCCCACCTCGACACAAGCTCAAGAAGGAAAAAGTTATTCAGGAGTCACCAGAGAGTTCATCGTCAGCAAAAAGTCCCAGGCCCAAAGGCCGTATGGCTGATATAAAAGAAGAAAAACTGGATAAAACTCTAAAGGAGAAGGCAGAAAAAATAAGTCAGAAGGAACAGGAAATTACTGGAAAAGGTACTTCTAAAGAGAGAGAGAAAGCAGAAAAACAATCGCAAAAAGAACAAGAAAGGGCAGAAAAACTGGCTCAAAAGGATCTAGAAAAGGCCGGTAAAACAGCAAAAAAAGAACAAGAAAAGTCAGAAAAACAAGCTCAAAAAGATCAAGAAAAGGCGGAAAAGGAACGACTGAAATCCGAAAAGTTGGCGCAAAAAGAAAAAGAAAAGGCTGAGAAAACGACTACAAATGAAAAGGAGAAAATGGAAAAGTCTTCGTTAAAAGATAAAGAAAGAGCGAAATCTCCTAAAAAGGTTAAGGTTATGAATTGAAAGGGTTGTTTTGTTGAACTATAAGCAAACAGAAAAAAAACAGCTATACTTACCAACTATTCGAACGAATCGAATCGAGTTCGATTGTTTTTTTTATAATAGAGGGCAAATTGTGATTAACACCGTCCATAGACATATGCAACCCATGCACTCCATGCAGGTGTAATTATAATTCAGATAGTTGTATTGACTAAAGTATTGTTATATTTTATGATAGATAATGCTTAATTAGCAGACCGTCTATGATATGCTAACATTTTTATTTTAAATTCGAGTATTCGGAACTCTGTATTACATATTTTATTATAATAAAATATCGCTATTAGGTTATCATCGGCCTTAACATGTTACATATGTATAGATATGAATTTATCAAGTAATGAAACATATAACAAATTGCAGGAGAAAAAATCTTCCGACACGGGCATCGCAATTTCTGGTAATTAATACCATCATAAATTTTTTTAAGTTTAATTTAGCATTACTTAAATCTACAATATTTTTGTATTGTGCAGAGGGAAAACGTGGTAAAGAAAAGGTGCTCGTGGGTAAGATACTATCAATATTCACATGACTATTTAGATTATATTGATGTTTTTGATCCAATTTTGTTTCAGTTGAAAAGGGGCCTACGACTCGCTCTGGTTAGTTCAATAATTCCTAAAGTTAAATGTCTTTTTAAATTGGAAAGGATGATTAAGTTTAATTTTGTTTATATACTTATAATCCCACTTTTTCTATTTTTTGCATCTTTTACCTGCGATTTGTGTTACCGACTTATTTTAATTCAAGCATCCATAGACCGAAATCGATGGACGAAGGTTCATTAACAGGTCAGAATTTTGATTGTCCTCCCACCCGTTTAATATTCGACGCAGTGGAAAACATGTTACAGAAATAAAAACCCTGCCAAACCCGGCGGGATTCGAACTTGCGACCCATCGGTATCCAATGTGTAATACCCAACAAGTCAACGTGCCCGCCCTTAATTATTCGTTTGTTCAGACGCTCACGCTCGTGGTAGCATCGATGTAGTCACTCAGTCCCAGTTCGCCCTCCTCGAAGCAGCAGTGAGGGAGCTGAGGGACATGTCAGCTCCGATGACGATGACGATGCCAGACAATGAAAAGCTTAGGAGTGACCTGGCGAAGGGAAACGCGTCCCTTCCAGATACCATGCAAGCGATGCAGGTCTGTTTGTTTTATGTAACAGCTATTTAGTTGTTGCTGTTTTATTACACACTTAAATAGACTCAGCAGCTATTCTGTATGGTAGTCCGCGATGTCGAAGGCCGGACTCTAGCCACAATTTGTTACAGCTCAATATCTGACAGTCGAAACAGTATCTGAGCAGTTATATAGGCTAGACATGGCATTATATTTTCTCTGAGTTGCCACAGGAACTTCTCTTTCTTAATTTACCTATATGCTTCAGATCGATGCCCGTGTGAAAGCAGCGGAAAGGGCGATCGCTCGCATGACCGGCCTGCTCACGCAGCTGGCTGCGGCTGGTGGGCTACCAGAAGACTTGGAGCAGCAAATGGAACAGATGCAAATAGGCAGCGTGCTTTATGACGCTGAAGCCCAGGCTGAGGTGCCTCTTTGTTCAAATAATATTATTTGTCCCTATTGGTAGTGGGCGTATCTTACAGTTAGATAGACTGCTCGTTCTGGTATAAAATAATTGAATAATGTATCTAACTTCAAGTTAGTCAAATGATATTAAGAACTTATAGGTGGAAATGGCTCTGCTTGATATAATGATTTGAAGGTTGTTTGTTCACTTTTACACATTAATAGACCTAATAAAGAAAATTTCGAAATATATTTGGTCATGAAAAACGATGTATTTGAAATCATCGTGAAATGTCAACGCCTGAAAGTTTTGGTGTAGCAAAGTTATAAAACCTATCTGATCATAAGGTATATAGAGTTATGTAAGAATCTGTATAAAAATAAAAACCTTGATTGTCGACGTAGTACTGAATCAAAGTAGTGGGATATTTAATATTTTCCTATCTTTATAGGATAGGTAAAGCAATATCTTTAAGTTAAACTCAATATCGATTAGTGTTTGACTATTCGGCCTTTTCTCTCGACAGGCTCTTAAACTGCGCCCCTCCGCTCGCAAGTCAGTAGTGATATCTCCCTCCGCCAAGATCTCGGAGTCCACCGAAATGCGCACCTCCCGGCCGTCGGTAGCGACCACCCCGCGGCCGGGCGCGGCGGCCACACCCCGCCCTTCCATGTCCATCATGAAGCAGCCCTCCTCGCGGACATCTACTGCCACCATCGACGCGGGAGTCACTCATGATGAATTGGAGTAAGTTGTTTTGGAATTTACTTTGAAGCAGGGACTGAAATCGGCTATTTTTAATTTTCCAAAATACGTGTCTGACTGAGATACCATGATATTAGTTTTAAAAAATAACTCACACTAAAATTTCCACAGTAATTTTTTCAGTAAATATGAATAAAAACGAAAGCATATTAACAAAAAACCTTTATTATACCGGTATTACTCCCATAGTAAATTAATCGGTATTCAGTCCTTGCTTTGAAGGTCCTTAAAAAACCTTTAAAGATTGACATTCATTGTATCTGACTAAATTGGGTAACGTGGTGACAATTTGTAAAGTGTGCTATGTATGTGATTATATATAACATTAAATCAAAAGATTTGTACCTATTTAGAATTTAATAGAATAGAATGACGTTTACTCGACAGAATGTTTAGTATATACATTATTCTAAGCAAAAATCTTACATTATCTATGTATTTAATTAAAGTGGGTCAAAATCGCGCCCAAAGAAGTCAGTTACAAACATACAAATATACAAACCTACAAACATACATACAGGTGATGCTAATATAAAGCGTGTAAAAAATATTATAGCCTTCAATGAAAAGGCCATTAGACTCATTATAATGTGGTCAAGTTTTGACAAGCAAGCAACTTGCTATATTTTTAGATATAGCCTAGTCACTTAGCAGATTACTTTGGTTTTCTTTCAATAATGGCTGGTATACACTTTGATTAGTAATTAGTGCGAGTGGCTTGTTTAGTGTTAAGTGTTTAGCAAAAAACACGTTCGGACAGTTTCTGTTAAGTGTTAAGTGTATAGTGCTTAGCGAAGTACAGTATTTACAAGTGTGTTCTATTTTTTCTGCGAGTAGCTCCTCCCGCGCGTCCCGCCTTCACCCCTCGCTTGCACTAAACACGAACTTAACACGTCGGGACGTGCGTGCCTGTTAAGTCAACAGTGTCGTGTTCGTTTCTTCTGTTGTTCTGAATGAAATACTAGGTGGATCGAATCCGTAACCCACAAATTTGTGGAGTTATATGTTCAACATGCGTGTTTATATAATGTAAATCTTTATATAAACAAGCCAGAGACGCAGCTCTGCAAACCATAGCTGCTGAAATGCTTTTAGAAAATTTTAGGGCGAAGGAGGCTTACACCTTCTCTCCTAGCTATCCATAATCGATGTGGTCTCCTCAATTCCAACTCAATTTCTTCTTGAATGTGTAACGCAAGCACATTCAATATTTCATTAACTACATTGCGAATGGGATCATACATATGCACTGGTTTTTTTTTTGTTAATTATTACTATCAGTGTGTATACAGGCAAAATATTGTCTATTTTTTAAATGAACTAAACACTGCCTAATAAACAGTATAGGACATTACTAATCACTTAACACTAATCACTCTACATACTAAACACTAAACACTTGACACTTGACTAATCAAAGTGTATACCAGCCATAAGCCTAACTTAGGCCTAATAATCGTGAACAGATGTTTTCACAATTTTAGATTCTAAAACAAACATTTCAGGGATTCCGTGAATCGACTGCGAGAAGAGTTAATTAAATCAATGAACAACTTGACCACCCGGGCCGCGGCGACCGCTGACAACGCGCTGCACTCCGCTAAAACTGTTGGTTAGATCTGTGATTTGCTCATTATTTTTATCAGTCACTTTGAATTACGCGAGACACTAGGAGTTTAACTTCATTCATATGGCATTTAACATAAACAAGTTTAGTGTTTATGTTAAAGGCGGAACTGAAGAACTAATTCACAACTAACCAAAGATTACCTTGAGGAAAAATTTTAATAGAAGAAGGACAGTGGTATGACATATAAGTTGGAAGTAGTAGTTAAGGTATAGATATAAAAATTAAATATATACTTTATAACTTAATGTATTATAGATTCAAGCACAGAACGGAAGCTTTTGTTCCGTATATTCAAGCTTATATCGATGAACTTATATGATAGAAGAAACGATTAGGAATTTTAATTATAATGACATTTTAATTTTATTATGATAACATGATGTATTTAATAATAGTGTAATTTGATATATCTTTTTATAATTTAAGTATATAGGACCTAAACATTTGCATGCCAAATATTGGCGAATTGTATCGGACTATAAATAACAACAGCTGTACATACGATGATTCATGCTAATAAATATTTCATTTCATTTCATTTCATTTCAAATATCATCCCAAGAACAAAACTGCTTTGAATTTTTTTTATAGATTTTGACACCATTGGTACGAAGTTCTGTACGTTACACTATCATATAAGGTAAGTACATATATTGGCGTAGTATCAAAAAAGGAAATCAGAAAATAGTTAAGATGCAAGTTACTCGTTTTCGCGTTCGGTAGATCACCTGCCGTGCGCATCGATGGGTCGTGGGTTCAAATCCCACCAGGACGACATGTTCGGTTTCTGTAAGCATGTCTTCCCCACGTCTGGTAACTTCAGGCATTGAACGGGTGGTATTCCGAATGCTCGAAGTAAAATGTATAGTATGTCGACGGCGCATCATAGACTGATGTTCTGTGGCTGAGGTATCACCTACCATCAAGTGAACCTCATGCTCGCCTGTCGATTTCTGACATAAAATAATGAAAATAAGGATTAAAATGTTTCAGCTGACAAGTTGGACATAGCGTTGTCTCTTGACGTACGTATCTCCACGCTGCACTCTCTGGCCACTGACTACGCGGAGCAGTTGAACGGGTTCGATGCCGGACTTACCACTCAGGTAAGTTTTTCTAAGAACTGCTTAAAACATGCTAAAAAACATAAAAACGTTGAATTATCTTTTTAAATTGGTATGTATTTTTTTGTATATATTTTATAAATGCTTTGATTCCATGTATGTTTTTCAGATGCAAAGTTTTAGGGAACAAATGGTTCAAATGCGAAGTGACCTGAAAGGGGGCTTGACGCAACTTGAGAGTGTCAATAATAATGCTGAAACTGCAGGTATTATGAAGTTATTTTCTTATATTCGTCTATCGATATCTGCAGAAATCATACTTAAATATTAAATAGTAAATGAAATGAAATAGGTAGGTAGGTAGGTATCAACTTTATTTGCCAAACACAACAAGCAAAACTAACGAAAAATACAATTAGATTAACAATAACAAATAGGACCCCTCATCAGCAAAGCAACGACTAATGTTGCTACACTGATTTTCCGAGGAGACCCTGCGGCTGTGAGAAATTAAATAAAGAGCTTTATACTTTTTTCATTGCTAGTTGTCCGTATTTCTGCACTACCTTAATATTCACATTTTTCTCTTCTTGCAAACAACATTATTTGTATGTCGTTTAATATAATACGAGCAGAGTGTTGTTTGAACAGCTGTGACGGAGTTGAGTGAACGTTACCAGGACTTGGTCACGGAGCTGGACTCGACGCTGCACGCGCACCGCTCGCTCAGCAACTTCCAGTCGCAGCTGGCCAGCGAATTGCACGTTAGTTCATATTGTTGTATGTTCACGCGAGTACCTAAAACTTTAAACTGTGACTTTAGGATATGAAATTGATTCCAACTTATATTTGTCGATGATAGACGTTTTCTCTGCAATGTACAAATGTTGATTTTAGAGAACGACGATGATTTTATTTAATTAAACTACTAAACAACAGATTACAGGACATGGTTGGGATAGTTCAAATTCAAATTCAAAATCATTTATACATTTAGGTAACACAATGTACACTTATGAACGTCAGTAAAAAATACATATTAAATGTTTCTAATTTTACATTTAACGCCAGTTCTCAAATGAAGTGTTGCCATACTCCAGATAAATACAGCAGACAGCAAGTACCGATTTCTTAAAAATAGATGACGTTAGTTTAGCGCCTTCAATTGACTTATACAATACGAAAGAAGTTATTTCATTTCAACGTTCAAAATTCAAATTCAAAAATCATTTATTCATTTAGGTAACACAATGAACACTTATGAACGTCAATAAAAAATACATATTAAATGCTTCTAATTTTACATTTACTGCCAGTTCACAAATCAAGGGCGTAGAGCGGACGAGAAGAACTGGCAAGAAACTCGCCGCCACTCTTTTTAATCTTGTTGAATTGCTTGTTCGTGTCAAATAAGAAGGAAAATGTAAATTGCACGTTTCAAGGAAATTTAGGTACTTATTTAAATGTTCCGGTTTGCATTTTCCAGAGTTTAGTAGAGTGTGTGGAAATGTTGCGAGAACAGAAAGCTGACAAAGACGAAGTTGCAGACGGACTTAGAGATAAGGTGGGTTTGTGGTCAACTTGATGAAGATTTAAACATAGGTTTACTTTCAGTAACAGTTTTTCTGCCATATAATTTTAATATTGGGTACTTTCATAAAATTTCTTACTTAAGAGGTAAGTCTTTCGCTCTTTCATTTATTAACGGATGGTTGGGATTCTGTTCACGTGGAGATAATATAAAATATTTTTGGTAGGAACACTCTTTAAGATAAAATCATAGTTAAAAGATTTTTTTTGAATCACGATCTACTCAGGTGACGGGAATTAAGTTTTTAAGCAATAGCATATGCAATAGCATAGCTTCTATCGCGGGCCTTGAGCGAGGAGACCGAATCCAGAAATTCCGTAACGAAAATAACCTAACACCCCCCACTCCGACCGGCACAGCGGTGATACTTTTTAGTTTTGGCATCTATCGATGAATAGCAGAACTTTTAATGACTTTTTGAAATATCACGCTTGTCTCTTTAGTTCAGCAACTCGCCTCTAGGTGGCATTGGTTGTATCGGCGTTACTGCGCATGCATAATCCCTCTCTTCGCCTCGCAATCTGGTGACTCATGCCTGCTTAAAAATACAAAAGAAAAAAAACTGCATAAATAAAATAAATAAAATAAATAAATAATTATAATTGCATAAGTTGATAAAAACAGCTATAGCTTTACCGCGGCAGTCTCCGAGTGCCACACGTCTTTTTTTTTTATCGCTGCTTTAGGCCGACACTTCCCGCCTGGCCGGGCTCCTCACGGAGGCCGAGTTCGCGATGGCTCGAGCGGACCTGGAGCGCCGGCTGGCCGTGTGCCACGACAAGTTCCAAAGACAGGATAACGTATGGATGGTAAATCATTTATTTTTATTTTTATGTTAGATATCGACAGACGAGCGTGAGGTTCACTTGATGGTAGGTGATACCTCAGCCACAGAACATCAGTCAATGATGCGCTGTCGATATACTTTTTACTTCGAACATTCGGAAATCCATAGACTGAAACCGCAACGCGCAATGTGCACTTCACGGTTTTTACATCTATGAACGGTGGTTCGTTACCCGGTCGGAATTTCGATATTCCTCCCACCCGAACAATGCTCGAAGTTACCAGACGTGGGGAAAACATGCTTACAGAAAATTATAAACATGTGGATTTGAACCCACGACCCATCGATGCACACGACAGGTGTTCTATTGAACACATACAGACAGACGGAAAACGAAGTCAGCTATAAGGGTTCGGTTTTTGGGACGGAGTACGGAGCCCTAAAAAGCGACATTGTACAAATCATAATCATATCCGACTTGTTCTTCGGATAGATCGATATATGTACAATGTGGTTCAGTCCAATATTTGAACGAATATTGTAGAGTGCAATGAAGGACCTGAGTAATGTGGTGGACGGCAAGTCGGAGCTGGTGGGGCTGCTGTCGGCGCGCGACGAGCTGCAGCGGGAGCTGCGGGTGCTGCACGCGCGGCTGCAGGTGCTGGCTGCGGTGCTTGGAGAACCCAAGGTGCAAAACTTTGTTGAAAGATGATCTCAATTTTTGAAGTGAAAAAAATATATCTTGTACCATCTTTTTAATGTCGCAGTCTCTAAGAATATGTAACTAACGGCTTTTTTTATGATTGTAAACGGTGCATCGCGGTGTGGAAAAAACTTAAACCATATAAAATAAAACTACGCTATCGATAAAAAATCTTGCAATTTTTTTATAAGTGGTGTTCTTCTTAGTAACCCTTAAGGTGACTCTAGTCGACATTTTTTCCATAGGAATTTCGGGGGGGTATTACTCCACTATTTAGCACTGTACATGCAAAGTTAAACATGATATCGTTTTGTCTCATTATTAATTTTGTTTGTTGAGAAACAGAATAGTAAAATAAAAAACCATTAAAAAGTTACGAGCTACCAAAGATTCGTTTTCATTGCCATTTTTAACAACAACTTTGGGCTTAAATTAGTAATAAAAGAAGTATCAAATTTTCAAAACAAAGTCTTTACCGACAAAGCACGATTATCGAAGAATACAATAACTTTTATTTGTGATTGATTTATGCAGTGGTTTTTTCATAAAACTCGATTTTCCAAAGGCTTTTTCGTAACTTTTTACGCTCCGCTTTTACTATGAATTATCGTGCATCTCACTCAATAATGATTCCCCCGGTGCGGTGCGGGAGGACGACGCACAGCGCGGCACCCGCGCGCGCGCGTATACGTTTCAGTGACTGAAAATTGAAATTCAGTCTGCTGCGGCCTATGTTGTTTGTATGACGTGTATGTTGATTGTTGACTATCTATACCTGCGCTCTAAGTTACCACACTACATTGACCCCTGGCTTGAACTTTGGATTTTGATACTACCAACTTTTAAATATTTGACTTCGTACTGTTAATTGGACTCCGAATTTTTGTTACTAATTGGAATTGTTGATTTGAGTGGAAGCTGTGCCAGTGACATTGGGCTGGTTCATTGAAGAACATTATACAAATAAACAATGGGTAAGTCATATAATTTGTTACACCTAATCTATTTAGTATTCTTTTCTTTTTCGCCGACGACGCGTGGACTTTGCTCCCATAGATTATACTAATAATAATATAAATGAGAAAGTGTATGTTTGTATGTTCCGTTTTCAAGTCAAAACGGCTGAAACGATTTTGATGGGACCCTAGAAATGGTCATAGGCGGCAAAAAATATGTATCTATACTGTGCGTCTGGCACTATTGATAACGTATGACATAAAAAAATAAAATATAAATATATACCTAGTTTTATATCGTATGAGATTCATACAGGTATGTTTGTACTTTACTGCTCCGCTTCCATGAGTCCACGTGTTATGACTTTTAGCTTTTTTTATGTTAGATATCGACAGACGAGCATGAGGTTCACTTGATGGTAGGTGATACCTCAGCCACTGAACATCAGTCAGTGATACCTCAGCCACTGAACATGAGTCGTTGCCCGGTCGGAATTTCGATATTCCTTCCATCCGATCAATGCCCGAAGTTACCAGACCTTGGGAAAATATGCTTACAGAAAATTATAAAAAGCTTATACTATAACATAACCTTTCTCAATAAATAATCTAACAAAAACAAAAACTAAAAAGATTAATCTGGTAGGTATCTATTTGGCGTTCAAACTAACAACCTATTCAGCTTTATAATATTAGTAAATAGGTACATACTTATTCATATTGCTTGATATAGTTAAAATAATATGTTTTGTTTCTTTCGTTCTGTAGTCTTTTTATATTCTACTAGCAAAACGCCCCGGCTTCGCACGGGTGCAATGTAGATGAAAATAAAGCAAAGCCTATGTTACTCGCTGATAATATAGCTTTCTATTGGTGAAATCATTTTAAAAATCGTTCGAGTAGTTACCCCTTGCCGCATTGCTCGCTGCGCTGCGTGGAGCCACACCGGCGCGATGGCATGTATTTTTGTTTGTATTGACATTTTTAATTTCGTAATATCTTTTGAATGGAATGTCCGATTTCAATAATTCAAAAAGTAATCAATAGGTATTGAAACAGTCTTGAATACGAATTAATACAAAGGTAAGGATAACATGGTCCGATTTTCATCGACATTTTTTTCAATTTTTTAAATGTTCAAAAGTAGTTATAGTAACATAACTACAATAGTTAGACATAATATGGTCTCGCAAAGTTTTTTGTCGATATTGATATGTTCTATTATATTGTAGAACTTTTTTTTGTCTATCGTCAATACTTTCCCCAGTGCATACGATGAAAGACATTTTTTGGCTAATTTCTTTACACCTTGGTTGGTTTTAGTAGGAATTTCTAAGGATCTCTATTTTTTCTATTAATAAATATAGCCTATGTTACTCAGCGATAATGTAGCTTTCTATATTCGTGAAATAATTTTTGAAATCGGTCCAGTAGTTTTTAAGTTTATTCGATACTTACAAAAATACAAAAATACAAATCTTTCCTCTTTACAAATACAAATTATAATATTATATAGTATAGTATATAATAGTATAGATATAGATAGAGCGAGACAAAACATATGTACTATATCAATCAGGCTTATAATACGTTTATGAATAAGGTCGATATAATATAGTGCTTACCTAAAAATTAATAGATTACTAAATCAAGGAATTAGCATCAGCTGATAATCATGAGGTAGCAAACGCCGGGTCGTGTTGTACTCGCGACGCGCTTCGTACTCGCGTCCGAGGTCGTTATTTTAGGGTTGTCACAAATTATTATGTTATTACTTCAATGAAATACTTTTATCTAAATTTTTAGAAGTCTTACACATCGCTAGAATAGCCTACAAAAATTAATTAATAAATTCATATTATATTATTGACAAATAAATAACGGCATAATTATGAATAACATTGCTTTCATAAAATAAGTTTACTATAGTGTTTAGGTATTTAATTATGCTATTATTTTTATGAAACAGATACAAAAAATTGGCGAATGGGAAAAAAGGGCGCCTAAAACTAAGTGCCCCTCGCAAAAAGAAGCTCAAAAGAACATTGAAAGGATGGATCATGAATAAAGAAAATATTCCTCCTGTACTGGATATGTCCCAAACGTAAGGATTATTTTGAGTGTTATGATCGATGACCCAAAAAAAACGAATCTTTTTATTTTTGTTTGCAGTTTCGTTAACTTATTCCATTGTACCCAGTATAATCCATGTTTTTTTTTAGATCAACACGTGATTTATTCGAGCAAGATACCTGTGCCGAAAAAGTACATAAAGCAATGTCTGCACAGTGTGAAAATGTACCTGTAGTAAATGACTCTACTGAACAGATTAGTTCCGATATTCCTCATGTACTGATCACACCTCAATCGTAAGTACTTTCATATGTACCGGAATTATCACAATTCTAGGACAATTCGGCTGCAATTTTTGTTAGATTTTGCATATTCTAATTGAGTTATGCGTTTACAGGACGACACAGGAAGAATCGATGTCAGTTACACAATCTGAATATAACAAATCTAGTGACTCCGAATCCGATTCAGATAACTACAATTTCTCTTTTGAATCCGACAATTGTGATAAGAGTGATTGTGCGACTTTAGAAGGAAATAGAATAGTGAATTTTGCTCATCTATTTGAATAATTGAAAAATATTAGGCATGATCCATTTGCATGTAATTTTCAGCACTTAGAATTTATTAGCCGTGAAACAACCGAGATTCGCAATTTTTACAGCAAAGAAATTAATGAAATCCCTATAAAATGGAAAAAGTGCATAGATAACAACGGTACATACTTTGATTGATTAAATAAAAAAAGCAGCCGACAACCTTCTAGGTACATAACAGCCCTGAGAAACAGACTTTCCAATAAACATAAAGTTTGTTTCATTACCTACTAGTGGACCCCGCAGACGTTGTTCTGCCACAATTTTGGCTTGTAAATTATATAATTATTCTTAAATTTGAATATGCCCATTTACCCACTATAATTGTCTAATATGTCACTGATTTACAGTGGACATCTGTTATTCCAAAAAAGCTAAGAATGCATGACGTGAGCTGTCAAGATGGCGGAGTTCCGAATCTAATTTATTTTATAATTAATTTTATGCATATATTTTTTTCCTGATTTTTTCCAATATTTTAATAGCTTATATCTTATTCCGGACAATATATCCAACAAATAAGATATCGTTAAAATTGGTACAGCCGTTCTTGAGTTATAAACGGTGTAACTAACACAACTTTCTTTTATATACATATATAGATAGTACTGTGCTGAAAAACTTGCTTTATATTCATTCATCTACTCGTTTATAAAAACCAACTTTCCACACTAGTTTCATGAATACGTAACTATATTTCAGTTTATTAGGAATAATTACACACCGCAGACGTAAAAAGAAAGAATGTCAGAAAGTTTTCATACTAAAAATGTTTAAAAATATATTTAATACATATAGAAAATGAATAAAGAATAATGCCCAACAAATAGATTTTTTTTTAGTTATAAAATGTGATGACTATGTATAAATATGTATGAAAGTTATAAAGAAAATAAAAAATCAATAAAGATTTACAAAACAGTTTTTTTTTTCGATAAATAAAAATAAATAATTGAAGCACCCTTATAATAATTGAGTAAGCAACCTACAACCCTTGTAGTAATCTGCCGTTACTCGCTCTACGCTTCATACACATGACTAAAAAATCATGCTGTATGTAACTTGGTTTATTCTATAATACGAGTTATAGTTGCTTGCGAAATAATTTATTTCAATTGAAAACCCTAATTTTTCGTTGGTATCTATTTGATGTATGGCCTTGACGACTTAGGCGGCGGAAAAGGTAGGTAGGTATATATGGGATTATCGTATATACCTACTGTTATAATTAGCTAGGTACCTACAATACAACAAAAATGTCACAAACCGTCCGCGTCGCCACGTCCGTCGTTGAATCGTCGTATGTCGTCGAAAAGAAAACGATCTTGATGTGTCACTACTTGTCTTGATAAAAAAATCTGTTTATATGTATTACTATCAAAATGCCCCGGCTTAGCACGGGTGCAATTTAGATGAAAAAAAGTTACACGCTGATATAATATAGCTTTCTGTTCGTGAAAGAATTTTTAAAATCGGTCAAGTATTTTTTGAGTTAAATCGTAACAAAACCGCAAAAATTGAACAAAATGACAAAGTAGGTACAATACAACCCCTTGCCGCATTGCTCGCTGAGCTGCGTAGAACCCACACCGGCGGCGCGACGGCTGTATTTTTTTTTGTTTATATATTGATATTTTTAATTTCGTAATATCTTTTGAATGGAATGTCCGATTTCAATATTTCAAAAAGTAATCAACAGGTATTGAAACAGTCTTAAATATGAAACAAGTTTATTTGGATAAGAATTAATACACAGGTATGGATAGCAAGGTCTGATTTTGATCGGCATTTATATCAACTTTTAAAAAGTAAAAAAGTAGTTATAGTAACATAACTACAATAGTAATAACTCGCGAAGTTTTTTGTAGATATTTATATTATGTTCTATAATATTGTAGAACTTTTTTTTGTTCTATCATCAATAATTTCCGCAGCGCATGCGACGAACAATATTTTTTGGGTAATTTTTTTACACCTCGGGTTGGTTTTAGTAGGAAATTCTAAGGATCTTTATTTTTTTCTAGTAATAAATATAGCCTCTGTTACTCAGCGATAATGTGGTGAAAGAATTTTTGAAATCGGTCCAGTAGTTTTTAAGTTTATTCGTTACATACAAAAATACAAATCTTTCCTCTTTATAATATTAGTATAGATATAGATATTGTGTATATAAATATCTAAAAAAAGTAAAAAGACAGGTAATTTGGTAATTTTGAAAACAAATTATAATATATGTAGGTATTTCAAGTAAGCATGCATTGGCGCGGTGCGGCGTCGTGATCGTGAAGTCTTGAGCGGCATAAAATATAATATGTGAGCTTCGTGTAATTTCGTATTTGTTCGGGACTCTGTGTTTATGCGTATGAACTAGACGTGAATGAAGACTAGCGTCTAACTGCTCATCACTGATACTATCTCTGTCGGGCATGATGCCAGGTGAGATAGCGTGCTTTTTGGCGACGCCCACCAGTGAGTTCGAGCCCGCGACTTGTTCAACCTTAAGGTATATTCCAATTTAATATCCGTGTCCCACACGTCTCAATGTACTAAAATGTTGCAACGCGCAATGCCTTGACAAATAATAATTTAACAGTAATCTAAGGACATATGTACACCTAAAAAAAAAAATCCCCTAACCCCTCAAGCCGCACTTTTAAAAGCGAGAAACACTTAATCACCAACCTGTGAATCGAACCCGGGAATAGAACCCGGGACATATGCTCTTACGGATGAACGTGCGACCGCAAGGCTACATACGCAGTTGACATAAGTACACCTATCTCATCTTGATGTGAATACCTCGTACCCTCGTCGACTCCTTGTGAGTGTAAATTTTGGTGCAGACAAAGTAGTGGAAAAGAGTTTAACATATTGTCCAGGCGGCGGTGGTGAAGCGTCAGCTGGCGCTGGGCGCCGCGTGTGCCGCGTGCGGCGCGCCCGCGCTCATGTCCCCGCGCAACGCAGGCCAGGGCGCTCCGCCCCGCCTGCCCGCGCTGCGCCCGCCGCCCGCCGGCGCGCCCTCCCGGGAGCCCTGCTTCAAGGACTGGATGCCGCCCGAGATGCCTGATGACAGGTTCCAATAACAAAACATTTCGACATCATTAATGGTTATAATATTGTCGTGGAGCACCGTGGACGCCTTCTGCCCAACCTAAGGGCCTGGCCACAGCTTCTGGCGGTGTGGAGTGCGGCGCGGCAAGAGGGTCTGCGAGAGGCGCGGTTTGCGGTGGTATGCCACAGCTCGACCAGTTGCGACCGCGGCGGCTCAATGCGCGGTAAAAACAAAATTATTTGTTTCGGTCGCGCGATGCTAAATGCGTCGACCACTGCCGCCGCGCGCGCCGCTCTGAGCTGTGGCCGCCTCGATACTCCCGAGTGCATTTGTTTCACTCGCACGCCGCGCAGGCCGCCGCCACCGCCGCCGCGCGAGTGACACCGCGCCGCAGGTCGCACCGCAATGCGCGTCGCCGATAGCTGTGGCATACTTCATACAATTTGCTCAATTTGTTTTTGCCGCTCGCCGCTTTGCGCGCCGCAAACCGCGCCGCAAAACGCGCCGCAGGTGACTGTGGCCAAGGGGTAAGTGATTTGTACTTGTAGTCAGTAGTTGCTGGCCAAAACTTTAGCACGGTCAACATCAGATGAAAGGTCAGTTTTTTCCTATTCAGGCTCCGGGTCTCACCAGTGAGCTGTGAGCTTACTGAACCGTGTGTCGTGGGGTCCCGTGAGCGTTTTGCTAACTAACTCTGAAACTGGACGGAGAGTAGCTCATTATAATTTTGTATGTCATATATTCATGGAATGAAAATTTCATGTCGATGAAAATATTCGATTCGAACCTGACTGGAACAGTACGTAAAGCAGACAACATATAAATAACCTCGGTTTCTTTTTTTAGACATTCATTAGACTCTGTTCGGAATATAACATTTTTAATAAAAATATAATGTTGAGGGTAGTATTATATAACCGCGATATACTCTTGACAGTCGAGCCGAGTTTGACATCGTGGTAATTTTCCTAACCTGGTTTGATTTAGGCGTGCTCGTGTGTTCTAATAATTGTGAAAAGCGCTTCTTATGGCTGATTTACACGTATTAAGTTGCTAAGTAGGTAACTAAATTTTAACTTAATTTTAAGTGATTAATTGCATGTAAACACAGAATTTTGTAGCAAGTTGCAAGTTAAAATTTAGTTAACAACTAAACAAATTAATCAAATTAATTAGAATTTTGTCTATTTTACGGTTAAGTTGGTGGGCGGGGCTAGACACTTGACACGTTTGGATAGGCAAAATATTAATTAAACGCATAAGTGTAGTGACGCGCTGGTAAAATGTCGAAGTGGTCGGAAGATACTACACTGAAATTTGTCGAAGCATATTTAAAGAAAGAATGCTTGTGGAATATACGAAGTACGAATTTTAGAAATAAACAAGCGAAGCAACGAGCGATTCTCGATATAATGTTAGCTATGGCGACCTCACTAATAACAAATTTAAGCACAGAAGTAACGACTTTATTACGTTGTTCATTGTCTATCTTGAGTGAACTAAAGAGCTTACTACTTAAATACGTATGGACATATACTGAAAAATAAGTCGCTTAAAATCAACTTACAATTTAGTTACCTACTTAACAACTTGATACGTGTAAATCGGCCTTTATGGAAGTTTCGGTCGCTTAATAATAATTAATTTATTTATTTATTTATTTATTTAACACTTTATTATTCACCAAAAAATAAAACGAAAAATACAAAAGTAACTTATGAATAAAGTTTAAGGCATAAATGGCGGCCTTATTGCTTATAAGCAATTTCTTCCAGGCAACCTTATGTCGGATAAAGCGATATGGAAACGGGAGTTTGAAGAGGGTGGTGAATAAAAAATATAATATATAAAGATATTTAAATATAATACTACAATATAAATTTAAACGTACTATGATATATTTAATCGAGGAGAGAAAATGTATAACCTATTGTATATACTTAAAAAATAATGAAATGCAACTATGACCAGTTAAGTAGGGCCGTACTCTATTGAAAGATAATGTTCATATATAAGCTTTTTAAATGTAGCCAGACTCTGAGCCAACCGAATATTATCGGGTAGAGAGTTCCAAAGCCGAATCGCAGTAGCAGCATACGAATCTCCATAGTAAGTTGTTTGCTGAGGAACAACACGCAAAGTAAGTCTTTCCGCTGAGCGCAACGAATGCGCATCACATTTAAGAAATTCAAATCTTTCTTTTAAATAAGGAGGAGTCTTGGGATCAAAAAGGATTTTATAGAGGAGATGGAGGAGATGAGAATTCCGGCGAAGTCGAATAGGAAGCCACTTGAGATGTTTGCGAAATTCGGAAACATGATCGTATTTTCGGAGACCAAATACGAACCTTATACAGAAATTTTGGAGACGCTCAAGTTTATTTAACTGCTCTTCTGAAAGATCTGGAAAGGAAACATCAGCGTAATCTAGGAGAGGAAGTAAAAGAGATTGGGCAAGCATAATTTTTGTTGGAATTGGCAAGAAGTTAGAGAGACGCCTTAGTGAACTAGATACAGCGTAAATTTTACAGCTAACCTCTTGTATTTGTTTCGTCCAAGACAACGTTGAGTCTAAATACACACCCAGGTTTTTAACAAAGTTACTATAAGGAATCACAACGCCATCTATAGTGATAGGATTCAAGCACGTCAAATCAATTCTGGAGATAAAATGCGGGCTACCAATTATTATAACCTGACTTTTTTTGGGATTGATAGCAAGACCATAATACTTACTCCAATTTACTATGTCAACCAAATCTGCATTTGTGTTGGATATAGCAGTAGGGAGGTCATCCAGAGTTGATCGAGAGTAAATTAATATTCACGCCGCGATAAATGTTTAATATTGTTATTTAATAATCGTGTGATAGTGCGTGTAATGGACTTATATTCGTATATGGAGAAGAATGTTCTGGTTGCTGCTGTGGTGACGTACTAATTTCTAGTTTCCCTTTTTATATTTACCTTTAAGTTGTAATAATTAAAATTATCCTCTTAAGGGCGCCCTCCTTTTATTATAATAATACAGACTGACATACCACAAGGACGCATATATTCGCCGAACATTTGAGGTATGTACTTAGGCATTTTGTACCTAATTATTGTTATAGAAAGTGTGTATGGACGCCCACCGATTCGTCCTTTGTCATATAGGCTCATTATGTACGAAACATGAACTGGAATTTGTATAATAACGGTTGATGTGGTGCCAGTTATACCAGATATTACTGAATTCTCGTCTTCGATTCGAGCTGCTGTTAAACCTTTGACGGGGCCCTTTTGTATTCCGATATATCGCGGGTTCAGCATGTTTTCTGTAAACATGTACTAAGTCTAAAATCATTAGTTTTCTTATTGTGTGTGGCTATTCTTGGAAAAAAAAATACTCACTGTTGCTGAAGGATATCAAATGCTTCTAGCGATTATTGCTAGTTGATTGAGTACAGGCGCGCGACGATTTGTACTCCGTACGAGAGAACATAGATACACACAGGCCTTATATGTAAGAGTAAGAGGGGTAAGAGTAGTTCTCATCCCAGCCACCGCATCTAGTATCCGTGTGAACGCACACTCTGACGCTGGAGTGCTCTCTCGCGTAAGACCAAGCGAGACAACACGAGGGAAGGAGTCAGCGGACTGCTTAGATGTGTGTGTCACATCGATAAATTGCCGCTACAGGTCAAAAGTAGAAATACTTTTTTTGTGCCAAAAGTTTGAATGGGCCTGTGCTTCTGTATATAGATACAATGTACATCTATGGTCTTTGCCCGTAGATCTCCTTTGATATTCCAACTACTCGCTTATTCTCTCGCGTTTCCAGCCACGCGTGCCAGCGCTGGTGCGGCGGCTCGCACACGCGGATGGCGGGCGGCACGCGGCGCGCGCGGGCTGAGGGTGCGGGGGGTGCGGAGGGGGTGCCGACCCGCCCCTACACCGGGTACGGGACCGACGGACGGGTTAGTTTAGTATTTCCTGCATTAAACGGGGTAATTGGAAACTTTAAATATCGAACGGGCTAGTTGGCGCGTTCGGTAGAACACCTGCCGTGCGCATCGATTTGTCGTGGGTTCGAATCCCACCGGGACGACATGTTTATAATTTTCTGTAAGCATGTCTTCCCCACGTCTGGTAACTTCGGGCATTGATTGGTAACGAACCACCGTTCATAGATGGAAAAACCGTGAAGCTCATATTGCGCGTTTCGGTTTCAGTCTATGGATTTCCGAATGCTCGAAGTAAAAAGTAGGTCGACAGCGCATCATTGACTGATGTTCTGTGGCTGAGGTATCACCTACCATCAAGTGAACCTCATGCTCGTCTGTCGATAACTGACATAAAAAAAAGCCATGAAATTTGTATGATATGATTCCGGGTTGACCGCTTTCCATCAGGTGAGCATAGGTACGGCTATGGAAAGCGGTCTGTATATGCATTGCCGGCTTTTGAAGGAGGAATAAGCACTCTTACTTAGTCTTCAATCGGTTCGGTAAAATCTCTTGAGATAAGTGATTCTACAATGAGATTGTGCGTGGAAATAATTTCGATATTCTCTTATCAAGACTTACAAAGTACGTGACTGTTACTGTAAATATTAATATAAAGCATATTCCTGGTAATGTACTACTGTAGAGAAGTTTGATAGTATCTATTCAATAAATTACTCAATTTACTCAAATTTAGATACTATACATATTATATAAATTATTGACGGCGCAAGTAGGTAAATTTGTGACGAGGCACAAGAAAAGATGTGTTCATATTGTCCATTTTTGTCCAAATTTCACTTTCAAAATCGCGCTGATCCCATTGTTGTCGTCAAAAAATATGTACTTCTACAGCTGTACATGATGGAGGAGGAACTGCAGCCCTGTGTGGAGTGCAACGAGCTGCTGCAGAAGGCCCCAGACGACGTACCGACCCTCGACTTCGGGGCTGGCGACCAAAGTAAGTTTCTAAACTTTTAAATTACTTTTATGTATTTTGTTACTTAACTGCCTCTCTCATACATACATACGTACACATCACGCCTCTTTACCATCGAGGTAGGCAGAGATCACGGAATTCCATATGCTCCGATCCTTACATACCACTTTCGCTTCTTCAACTTTCATTAATGCTTTCATACACACTCGACGGTTACGAGTACTTTTGACCTGGCCCTTTTGAAGAACGTCCCCGATCTGATCGAGGTACGTTCGCCTAGGTCGACCACTCCCCCACTCTACCACCAGTTGCATAAATATTTTTCGTTTCCATACTTTCATCCATCCTTTCTACATGCCCAAACCACCTCAACATACCTTTCTCAATTCTCGTCACTACATCATTTCTTATTCTATCTTTCAGAGTTACACCACACATACCATTTCTCAAGGCTCTCATTTCCACAGCATTTATTCTACTTTCTTTCAATTTCTGCTAAATATATGTATTTGTAGCGACATCAACTATCTGCGACTAGAATCAATACGAAGACGTCTAATCCTTGAATCGCGCTATATAAATGTTTCCGAGCGCTTAGTATATATACAACATCTCGACATCAACCACTGGGGCCTTAGGGTCGGCCAGTCAGTGGTTCGACTGGTCGAGGATCCTCCCTTTAGGTTCGAGGAAGACCACACCTCCCGTCCTCCACATATTCAATGTAGTGAGTTGTTGATTCTGCTGGCTTATTAACCGTATTACCGATTACGCATTTCGTATAGATGATCTTACATCAGCCTGAAGGTATCGTAATTTTACAGAAACCCAACAGGAGACCGTGGTGAATATTCATCTTGCCTATTAATATGAACTTTATTGCACATGATTTTTTCGTTATGACCAATTTAGAATTTTTAATAATATTCTTTGGAAAATAAAAGATTTCAAGGTATATTTCATGTTTTATTGTAAAAATAAATAAATAACTTACATTTTGAAAGCGTATTTACATCTTACTCGCGCGTCTAGAATAATTTAAATAAATAAGTTTTTGTTACATGATAATAATAAATTATTTAGATAATTATAAAATATAAGGGAAGTAGTGTTTATAAAACTTTGGATTTAATTTATTATATAAGTCTTAAGAATAAATAAGTTAGCAAATAAACAAATGTTTACTCAATATTGTATTTAACAAAAAATGCAGTGTTAAGATGCACCACTATATATTATAGAAATTTCATTTCAATCGTATAAAAAATATTACCATCCTATGCAAAGAAACTGTGTTATGAAAAATGTTGAAGAAATTTTTCTTCGTTATATTTAAAATGTTTCAATTTAGACAGATTCACAAAATTAGCTAGAATTTTATAAAGTTTAAGTTATATTAATCAATAATGAATTAAATTTACCACATTAAATTGTTATTTATTCCCTATAGTGGCATGGCAATACTGTTTTGTTAAATAACTCCTATAATAACTTAATTATCGTTTACTAGTCATTAATTAAGTACATTAAAGTTAAAATCACTCACAACACCACACAATCACATCTTATGATAATAATAATTAAAGGTATATGTAAGTATTATCGTAAATTACAGAATAAATAATAATTTATTAATTGAAACATTTACACTTTTAAATACTCCTCGCATCATAAACCACATGATTAATTGTTTTATGTTTCCAATTATCATTTATAATCGGATACTCACAAATGCCAATGTTACCATAAACAATGCACTTCTGTCGCTATTAAAATACATAATTAAAAAGTTGTATTAAAATTGAATTGAAATTATGGATAATCTGTTTGTCGTTTTGTTTATGATACAGAAGAAAAAAAATAGTAGAGTTCTTAGGATATTATTTTATCTATATACTTTAGTTAGCGAGAAATTATTGGCTGTTGGTATATAACGCTTACGGTTACCAGTTTTCTGTAAAATATCACATAAACGTGTCTTCATTTTTCAACTTTGCGGATAAATAAAAAAAATCATTAATTATACGGTTATATAAATGTTTTTCAATTCTAACAATTTTAAACGGTATTTTTAATATTTTATTACGGCAGTTGATAGTCGACTATACGCTATACATTGGCGAGATTTGCTCGTTACTGAGAGTCACATTGAAACCTCGAGCAGTCGTGGTCTCTGCTGGCGGCCATCACGTCGCTCAGTTGATGCGCGACAGCAGCAGCACTGGCGCTGTTACCTCTTGATATCCTGAAAAGTGATGGTACAATTCATAGTGGCAAAAATAATTTGAGATTTTTTTTTATGACACCGACTCTTAATGCTAACTTAACCTAAGGATGTGTCGCGAAAGAATAGTCAGCTACTCAAATTGTGTTGCTGACCAATACCAGTGAAACTTTCATAGTTGAGGTTAACTGTAAGAGTTAGAATTTTATAATATAAAACAAATATTTTTAAATCTAGATATAGACAATTTTTTTGACCAGGAGCTATACTAAGATTTCAAAGAGTAGCGTTTTACTTTACTAGAGAATGTGAGAGCGCGATAAATTTTGTTTATCTCTGTCTTGTTCCAGCGAAAATGATTCCTACTTAATCCCCTAGATATGAGGTAATGTGGTCAGGGTCGTAAATAACAACTGTCTAGGTGTTTATTTACTTTAGCTTCAAGATAGATAACCTTGAATAAATCCCGACATATTTTTGAGGGAAGGCAAACGCCTTGAGAGCTTTCCATACCTTGGCGGCTTGCATAAAGAAAGATGAAGCGAAACGACTGGTGAAGAGGATTATTTTAATACATTAGGTGCCAATAACCAGATAGCAACAATTGAGATACAGGAAGCTCTTAAGCACAACAGTGAACAAAGATAATAGTTCAATCAAAAAAGATCGAATAGGGTAGGGAAATTTTCATAACGATATTGTATTACTTGAAAATTATTTATTAAATGTACTGAGGATATGTTCACGAGTGACGTAAACTCTAATACAATAAAAAAATATGGGTTTGACAGATGCCTACGACACGTAATTTGAACTTAGTCAAGCTAGCTAGTTAGCTTAGTTAGCCACGTATTACTTATAATATATATTTTTTTAATAACATGAAACATTACAGCACGAAGCTTTTGCTACTCTTTTAACAACTAAAAATACCTATTTTTTCCCTGGACAGTAAAAGCAGGAGTATTTTACTTGTATGCTATATAACAAGACATGAAAATCTGGCTACGGATTTACACATTTTCCTCGTCATAGCATTTTCCATCGGATACTTGAGTGTTTTGCATCAATATTCAATTTCTTTATAAATCTTTAACCTTACAAGGGATATCAGTTGAAGTAGCGATATGTTTGACTCACTGCTGTAGTACTAGTTCCGCTTTCTCGGCAAGAAACTACAGTTTTTACGACGACGTCTTAAAAACTTGTTCAAAGGTGTGATATGACATAAAAAGTAATATTCTGAGGGATTTAACAGAAATGTAATTCTTGCATTTTTAATATACCTACCTAAAATGAAGTTTGTATGTGCTCTTTGGCGATCAGAGAAGAAGTCGCTACTAAGATTTTAATTTGACCGCGATTAATACTGCGTCGCTGCTAAACTAAATATTTGTGAAGTAGGTATAATGACTTATAAATCACTTCCGCAATAATTAATAAATTGAACAATTTTTCCGCCGTCCAAATCGGAATGCTGCTCGCACACTTTCACTGTCCGAGTATCCGATTTTATGTAACCGATTACTGAGGTTAGTTTTGGCGGCAAGCTGTCTGAAGCGGCCATTATTATGTTTGTTATGCAATAGCTATAATTTATTCACATATTGTGGAATATTCATGATTAGCACTTTGTTAAGCCTATATTTTTTATTGTGATTTGGCCGATTATGATTTCAAATGTTGTAGGAATAGTAACGAGTTTTCTATGCTATTAATTACTATGAAACGTGTTTATTATATTCTAACAAATTACAAAATTGTAAAAATATTTTTGCACATCGAATACATCAAACTTGTGCAATATGCATACCTGTGTATGACAATTGCGTGGTTCGCTTTACAAACAATTCTTGATGAAAATGCTAACCAACCAATGCATTTCACTTTTCTCCATATATTTTCCTCGGTACGCTTACGTCGGTTTAGCTCAATTCAAAGCGATCATTTTGTATAGAATACTAACAATTTATTTAAGGTTTGCGGTAGGTATTTGGATCTGTAGACTAGAATTTACTAAGTTCTCTTAAATAACTTAGTCGGCAATATAGTACATATATCTATATTAATATTAGCTTTTTGTTTGTTTGAGTTTTAAGCTACGATTTAACTCAAAAATTACTTGACCGATTTTAAAAATTATTTCACTAATAGAAAGCTAATTAGCATTTTTTTATGTATAGTACATCTACATTGCAACCGTGCGAAGCCGGGCGTGTTGCTAGTATAATATACATCTGTGTCAGTAGCGCGAATGAATATGAATTATGATGATAGCTTCATTTGAAATTCACCATCTGAGATAATTAACGTTTTAAATGAACGTGGAATGTGCTGAGGAAGCTCTTTAATCACAATCTGTGTAAACTGAAAAAAAAAACAAAACAAATAACCTCTGTTGTATTATTGCGTGATGACGAGTTTAAAAGTTGAACATTTGGTAGACGATGATAAGACAATTGCAGGAAATGGAACTGCAAGCTAAATGTTTAAAACGTACCTTATTCTATTGATTAGATTGAGTCAATAATAATATGTTGAGAAGTGGTGACTTATGAATTCGTCAACATATTATTAAACTAGCTGATGCCCGCGACTTCGTTCGCGTGGGGATCACTTTATGCTGAACTTTTGAGCAAGCTTTCTTCATATTATATATCCTCCATCCTCTGTACTTGGTGATTTCTTTCGGAAAGAGCTATCAGAGTAGTCATTGACCACTTTAAATTTCACTTTTAATTTCAGATATTTTTGTTTAATTCCCTTGGAAAGGAAAGGATTGATGAAAATGCGAAATAAACGATCTCATAAGAAATACATTTTTATATAATAGAATAGTTCAATAATACATTTTCTATTTTCAATATTAGTTCTTTTAAAAATATAAAAAAATAAATACAAAAAAATATTTCCCTGAGTGATGATTCGAACTCGCATCTGAAATTACGTAGTACGACCGTATATCCACTATGCCACGAACACATCGAAAAACGGTGAAATTATCAATCTATTTCATTTACATATCAAACTGTGATTGACGTCTGACAAATCGAAAAAATTCAACGCGAGTCAGTTTTCATTGCAATTTGTTGAAATGATGCCTTTAAAATAATATTTAAATGATGATAACTTTTTTCCGACAACCGATTTCGATGAAACAAAGCCTATATGTTGCCCTGGACTTTGCTTAATATATTTGTATAAATTAACTTAAAAATTTGCATTTATGCATTCTGCTACCCTTCTTTTATCACCCCTCTTAATTTCTGGTAAAAATATTTAGTGAAGCGTAATTTCGATCCTACTCTTTTATTATATGTATATATATAGATATAGATAATATTAAACCTGACCGTTCAACCGAAAATTAACGTATGAAGCACTATTTGTCTAATTAATACATTGTTTTGTATTTATTAAGTTTATTTTATTTTATAAAAAGATTCAAGTTGAAAAAACGGAAAACAGTTTGTGAGTAAGAATTACAAAAGACATTTTGCGAACGGAACTCTAAATAAAATTTAGGTTAATTATCGTATCCACATAAGTGAGATCATAAAGAATATAATTATTTAAATAACTTGAAGTATGATATTATTTTGTAATCACTTTCACAGCGGTCGTGTGGCAGTAGGCTTCTTAAAAGTAATATTATTGTCCTATTTATTTAGATATGAAATACAATGCGATGCAATGCACTTTGTGTATTATTTTAGCTGGAAGTAAATAGTCAGTCAATATTCTTATTAGTTACTAGCTGATGCCCGCGACTTCGTTCGCGTGGGGTTCACTTTAAATTTTATTTTTTATAAATTTTATTAGTGGGGAAGATACTGTATCCACTTCGATATATATTTCATTTAATTGATCATTTTCATCATCGGAATATTTTTTAAATTCCCTTTTCTCGGGATTCCTACCCGGCAGTCAGAAGCAATAAAAGCAATGTCGAATAATCGTGTTTAAGAGAAAGGATTGATGAAAAGATAAAATAAACGATCTCATTAGAAATACTTTTCAATAATACTTTTTCTATTGTTATAATATAGTTTTTGTAAAAAATAAATAAATAAATAAAAAAAAATATTTCATAAAGTTCAACTCCAGGTTCGAACTCGCATCTTCAGTTACGCATTGGGACTGCATATCCACTATTCTACGGATACATACCGAAAACGGCGAAATCATCAAACTATTTCATTTACATATCAAACAGTGATTGACATCTGACAATTCGAAAAAATTCAACGCGTGTCAGTTTTCATTGCAATTTGTTGAAATGGTGCCTTTAAATTAATAGTAATTATCATTTAAAAGTAAATTCATCATCATCAATCATGTAAAAGTAATTATCATTTAAATAATATTATTCTCATATCATATAAATATTATTTAAATGATAATTACTTTTTTTTCCGACAACCGATTTCGATGAAACAAAACCTAAAGGTTCCCCGGACTTTGCTTAATATATTTGTATAAATTACACGAAAATTGGTTCAGTATCTTCGGAGATTAGCGTGAACAAACAGACAGACAGACAGACAGACGGACAGACAGACAGACAGACAGACAGACAAGAATCTTAAAAATTGCATTTATGCATTCTGCTACCCTTCTTTTATCACCCCTCTTAATTTCTGGTAAAATTATTTAGTGAAGCGTAATTTCGATCCTACTCTTTTATTATATGTATATGTATAACAAAAATGACTAACAACTAATTCAGTTTAGCCGTTTAATACGTCTAATCATAAGTGCTGGGACTTTAAGTCTTAATTAAATGATTAATACGAGGAAAATATGGATCCATTTAATTCATTCACTTTCTATCACCATCGTATATTAATTTGCCAATGGATTTATGTAATATAATATAATGTACGGCTTTTATTAATTATATGCTTCTCTCTCTCTAACAGTGTTTCTTAGTCTCTCTAACCTCTAGAAAGTGTGTGTAAATTACGTGAGAGATACTTGTTTTAAAAACTTGTCTTTTATTTATCACACGTCAGTCTTAAACATTTGGGTGTGTTTAGTTTTTTACACATATACAATGTGCGATATGATCGTGACTTGAAAAGTAAATAGGATCTAATTTAATAATAGATTTTTAACTTTTAATTTAGCATCATTTCTAAAGGTTGTGATGACTCTCTCTATCTATATTTCTATACTAATATTATAAAGAGGAAAGATTTATATTTTTGTATGTTATGAATAAACTCAAAAACTACTGAACCGATTTTCTTTCACCAATAGAAAGCTTCATTATCAGCGAGAAACATAGGCTACATACATATTGTTTGTGTATAGTACATCTATATTGCATCCGTGTGAAGCCGGGGCGCGTTGCTAGTAGTAAATAAAGAAAATGATCTTACTCTGATCGAATCTTTTCAATAATATTTAGAAAGCGAGATATAAAAAGTGGGACTTACATTTTGAGAAGCGATTCCATCTTCTTTTCCATAGCGAATATGGAGTCTGAAGGTTGGGAAGTGAGGACTTTACAGAATGTGAATTTGGCACACTGTGAGTCTCGCCAATCCGTCTGCTTCACCAAGTCCATGGCCGTTGACGTGAGACTCGACTGGGAGGTAATCGAATCTAAGTGTTGTAGTTCATCCGTCATGTCGTCCTCTAGTGCCCTCTTCACGCTTCGCCGTTGTCTTACACCAGACACAACCTCAAAAGGCTCGTAGAAGCTCAGAGCGTTACGTTTCGTTCTATCACTACCGTCAGGAGACATCACTACATAAACATTTTCACTTGGCATCTTGTAATTGTCGTCAAAGAACTTTTGTCTGCTGAGAATTTTTCTGTCATAGTCGTATACGGCGTCTCCGAAGGATCGTTTATGTTCTTTTTCTATTCCATCCGCGCCATCATCGGCACTACGCATTAGATTAACGTCTAAAAGTCGTCCTACAGCGACTGCGCCGAGGCCTAGAGCAGCACCTCCTGCCATCAAACCGAGAGCTGGAAGCATCGCGGGCGCACCTGATGCAGCAGCAGCTACGCCGATTTTATCCTGAGCATATCTCTGACTTTGTATCGAGTTGGACGGATATAATCCTAAGTTGTGTGATATTTTCTGTGTGGCTTCCACTAGTGGGTCGAATACAGGCTGAGTGACCTTCGCGATTGGATCTATTAATGGTTTCGTAAACTGTTGGACGGTTTGACTTGCAGTATTAATGGTGTCTTTCATTGAGTCGGTAAATCGTTTCCATAAAGATGGTTCTGGAATACGCTTAACATATCCGTATCCGTAAGGATATTTGGCTGGGCTGTGGTCGTAGTAGGCAAATTTATTGTATTCATCTTCATAGTATCTATTCGCAGATGGTATGTTCTGACTGCGCTGCTGATTGTATCCGTTTATCGGCTCCATCGGATATGGGTGAGCGCTCTTTGGTGTGTAGTTTACACTAGTGTAGTAGTTAATTTTTCGTTTGTTTTCGTAATTTTCAACATTATCTCGAGTCGCCTTAGCTGGTTGAACACCGAGATCCGGATGGGCATATTGAAGAACAGGATTCCGTACACTTTCATCAAAACCGGGCTTGGCATTCTTGGGAGTATACATAATTGAGTTAGGGAAGTTAGAGTCTCCTGGATGTTGCAACATACGCCTCTGTATGTGACTCTCTGCGTAATCTAAATCTCCGGTATGAGCCCTGGAGCTCCGCCCACTGAAGTAATCACGCTTTGATTCTTGTTCATTTATTTGTTTAATATATTCAATTAATTTGGAATTCGCAACCTTAGAGTTATCTGCCTTCGTGAATGGTCCATATCCCGGTTTAATATATTGGGTTTCTTTTTTTGTTTTGTACTGGAATGATGGTACAAATTCATCAGTATCGAATTTAATGTTATCAAATTTAGTAAACGGACCATCTTTCAGTTCGAAGTTGTCCTCTTTAGTAAAGGGTCCCAAGTTTTGAGCTGGGTCGGCGGCTGCCAAATCTGGATAAACATCGGCATCCGGTATGGCCTTTGGTGGAGTATAGCCTTCCGGATAAGGAATAAGTTCTCCATTAACAACGCGTGCATTCCTCCACGTTTTCTTGTCAGATTCATCATCTGGCATTCTGACGCCTTGTATTTCGGGTATTCCGTCATCACCTAATGTCAGAATAGATCTACCACGTTTGTTGAATTTTTCAATAGCCTTCTTTATGTGCATTGGTTCAGAGCTCACTACTACCGGGTCGGGTACTTTATAAGATTTACCTTCGCCGTCTGAAACTTTAGTGCTAACAACTTCTATGTATACCGGATTTCTATCATTTTTAATGACTGGATTGTGCGGATCAAATCTGTAGCTTTTGATGGGTCCACCGTAATCCATGAAACTGGTTGATGTTATGTATACCTTTTTATTTTCAACTTTCTCTTGGTTATCATATGTAGGGTAATAGCTGGAGGTTTCTGGGTCTGCATCAGGTTTTCCGCCATTTTGTTGAATGTGTGATTCTGGGTAAACTGACACTGGAGACCAGTTGCCATATTCCGCTTTGATGTCACTAAGTTCCTCGTGTTTATTGCGGTTGATGTAATAATCAAAACCGGCTAGGTCGCTGTTTACTGATCCAAAGTTTAATTTTCTTTGATCTCTTGCTTCTGTTTTATTTTTCGTATCTTCAGTTGAATTAAACTTAAGATTTGGTAAAGTAGTTTTGACCGAAATGGTTGTTGGCGCGGCGGTAGTGCTACTATGCGTAGAAGATTTTGCCTCCTTTTTCTTCACTATTAATTGAGTAAGATGTCCCGCTTTTGTCCTAACATTGACTGTCTGTGTGTCTTGAGGGTTGAGACTTCTGGAGACCTTAAGTTCCGTGCGAGTGGTTCGTGACGGTAGGATAGTAGTTCTGATAGTTTTTGTCGTCGTTGTGTTATCACCGGTGTCAGCGTTCACGGCGCAGAACAGCCAAATTATGGCGCATATCCGTATTGTATTTACGGGAGCCATCTGGAATGAAATAACTTTTATTTAATATTATTTCAACTAAGAGACGAACTTGTACTCTAAGAAAGAGTATCCTTTATACAAAATATTCTACTATTTCAGACCTCCGGTGATTCTTAGTACCTATATTAGTACCTGATACTATTATTATAATATCTGGAAGAGATGACACCTAAATATTTTGTAAAGCTTCTTGATTAACAAGATATTCCAAAAGATCGCGGTTTCGATCACTATCGGATCCCACATATTTAAATAATTATCTATCTGTGAAGAATGAAAATATTAACGACAGGCAGACGTTAGGTACATTTGTATGTACACAGTGGACAGTATAGAATTAATAATTTGATACAAGCCTGAATAGAGGTGACAAATAATATGCATGTCCTATAATATGATAAGATAGAAACACGGCAAGTGGTTACACAACACATGTTAATAGAGTTTACGTGTGTTACTTTCAACTTTCGCATGTGTGCAGTTATGTGTTCGAATTTCGTGTAAGTAATATTGATGCATTAAACTATTTATTGTGTATAGTATTTCCGAGAAAGGTGTGTTTCGAATGATTAGATTTCCGTATACACGAAAAAATTTGTACATCGTCATTACTACCTACTGCAATCTTTTTTAAATAAAAATGTGTGAAAACTCTGAAATGGTATTCGATCGGTTAGATAAATAATAATTTCCACTTTCACTATCGGTAAAGATAGTGAGATGCGCGTATGTACGTGAAGATATTGAATTTGCTAATTCTCACACATTCGAACGTAATCGACCTTAAATAGGTACGCTTAAGATTACGTTTCAATAATTATTTTAATGATCTGTTAATCCCCATCATATATATAAAGCACAAGAATGACATTTAAAATTAAACAAACAAAATCTACTGAAAGTTGAGTTTTTAATTATTGGTCAAGAAGAAATCTTATTCACAAAAAAATGTAACTCAATTACATGGTTTTGCGAGGCATATATTAAAAGAGTTCCTAAATGAGTTTACCGCTGGTGGTCGCGTGTGGTCAGTGTCGCTCTGCTACAACATCCACATCGACTTCACGCGTTTTTTAAATAGACATTGTTAGAAAGTACGCGCTTGGCATAAATATCTGGGTAAATGTAGATTTTTATGGTATTTGTTCTGTACTATGATAAGAAATGTCAATTGACCAATAATCCGCTTTACATTATTTTAAATTCAGGTATTTAAAAATAAATAGATACAAGTTGAAACGTGTACCTATTCTTCGCTTCATGGTTTTCCTTGAATGATGTTTCATTATCTGAAAGAAGATTCAATATTTATTCTGCTATTTATAGTGGATATAGTCAGAACAGAAGCCAATAATTGGTTAATTTTTAAGCTTGCTCAAGTCACTACAGTATTATCGTAGAAGGACGAATTTTATAGCCGAAGGAGTTCTTTCATTATATTACAATAAACATCCCAACCTTAAGGATACAAAAACAAGAACAAATACATGTCAGTTCTGTTACAATGATATTTTAGATCTAAAAATATGTATGTATATGATTGCGGTTTCATCGCGGGACGAAGATTTTCACAATTCTCACGCAACAATACTACGTAAACGGAAACAAGCACATATTTAACGTTCCCACAATATTAATATTATCTTTTAGAAACGCGCTTAATAATATTACATAAGGCAAAAGTTTTAACATTTCTCTATGATAATGAAATAGCCAATTGTACTTTCTGGAATATCAGCTTGGTACAGAGGCTTTAAACTCTAGACAAAATACCAGGTCCCTCAGAAGGTATTGCGAAAAAAAACTTTTATGTGTGAGGCCCGATTATATTTTTTTAAAAATGTGATTACTAAAAGTAAAAAACCCTCGCATTTAGATTTTTCTCCACTTTTTATTGACAGCTACTTTGAAGTATTGTGTCTCATTGAAAAATGGGTCTGCGTCGGGAACATCTACGTGCGATGATTTATACGATTTGAAATGTAGCCGGAGAAGTAGTTTGATCGGCTTCAAATAGAATTTATCGATGAAGGACGTTTATTCACTTTGACGGTTTATCTGGTATCAATTTCATTCCGAAATCAAAACATAACACCGGCATCAACGCCGAATGATATACGAAATGCCTGCCTGCTGAAATGACTGAACTTCTCAAAGCACTTCTTAGAAACCACACATAGTTATTTTTTTTGTCATTTTACTTTATGTTTATTCTATTTCTGGTGTACAATAAAGTATTTTTCATTCATTCATTCATAGTCTTGGGGTCACCCTCCATACAGCCCTGAAACCTGATCTGGTACCGTGTGATTTATTTTTATTCTTTAAAATAAAAAAAAAATCATCTGAAAGGATACAGTTTAATCGCCGGAAAATGCGCTAACAACGTTTGAGAATGCCGTGTCTGCGGCGGACTGGAAAAGTGCTTTGAAAATGGTTTAAACGCATGAATCTTTGTATAAATATTGTTAAGTTTATTCAACTTTAAGCTTTGCAGTTTCATGAATAATATACCTACCTATCTGTTGTGGATAGACCGCTACTAATCCAGTTACGTCAAGGTACTTAAAATGTACACCAGATTGATAAGCTACGAGTATTTCGAGTTGAGCTTAAGGGCCTGGCCACAGCTTCTGGCGGTGTGGAGCGCGGCGCGGCAAGAGGGGCTGCGAGCGGCGCGGTTAGCGGTGGTATGCCACAGCTCGACCAGTTGCGACCGCGGCGGCTCAATGCGCGATAAAAACAAAATTATTTGTTTCGGTCGCGCGATGCTAAATGCGTCGACCACTGCCGCCGCGCGCGCCGCTCTGAGCTGTGGCCGCCTCGATACTCCCGAGTGCATTTGTTTCACTCGCACGCCGCGCAGGCCGCCGCCACCGCCGCCGCGCGGGTAGCCACCGCGCCCCAGGTCGCACCGCAATGCGCGTCGCCGATAGCTGTGGCATACTTCATACAATTTGCTCAATTTGTTTTTGCCGCTCGCCGCTTTGCGCGCCGCAAAACGCATCGCAAAACGCGCCGCAGGTGACTGTGGCCAAGGGGTAAGTTATGTCAGATAAAGATAAATTTGTTTTCAAAAAAAATATATCCTATACATAATAGGGGTAATACTGCGCAAGTTGTGTTTATATAAAATATATATTATAACGTACTAGTTATAGTGTCAAGTAATTCACAGTAGTATATATAGTTAGTAATATAGGTTGTGTACATAATAATCTATAAAAAAAAGACGTAGTTTATCGTTTGTTGAATATAATGTATATAAAATTATACATATTATATAAGAAAGTCTTAAAGTCCTATTTCATTTGAGATTTCTAATTATCTTTTCGATTCAGCTCCAGCTCCGTTTCGCCATGGGACACACCTAATAATAACTAGGACAGGAAGTAGGGCAGGTCTTAATTGCATGCGATATGACTGTGTTCTAGCAGCTGGGTTTTTAGTGTAGAAATATTTAAAGGTAGGTTCGCTGTTTGCTTTCCACAATTCATTGTTCAAAACAACGTATTAATTCCAGCATTAGTAAAAGCCATGAATTAGTTCCGCTCTAGTAAGTACGCTTGGAAATGCTACACTTGGACAAATTAGCCTCATTCCACTGTTTGTACTACTAATTAACGATAAGTTTCAATTTATTGTGGAATCGGCTATGGAAAGTGAAATTTTCCAATTTATTTTAACCTGAATTTTCCTAAAATGTGATGATTGAAATAAATTCGTCAATTGATGCAGCTAGTATCTAGTTTCTAGATACTGTTCCTCTTAATAGTAATTGATTTTACTCAGACATTAAATACGTATATAGAAATACCTTGAAAACTTCAAAAGTTCGACCACGTTTCCATTTTAGGCAAAAAACTCAATTGGCTCCTTATTCCTTTGGCGAATTCATATTTTACAAATTTTGTGTCGAATTCTCATTGATTCTAGAACTCTAGTTTACCTTAAAGAAAAAGTTGACCTATCTTGTGAAAATCACACTCTTCGCTTTATTGATAGGCTAAAATTATTTCATCGTCTCCGCCGTCAAACTGTGGAACTCCTTACCAGTGGAGTTAGACAAGCTCAAACAATCGCAACGTAATTTAGTAAATTAAGGTTCTTTTTATATTTCATTTGTTATGTTTCACTCTGTATTACCTACTTCCTTTTGCCCGCAACTGATCACCTGAAAGAAATCACTTCATAGTGATAAGGCCTCTATTTTCACGCTACAATGTTTTGTTTGTTTCTTTATCATAATATTTAAATATTTTGTGAAATAAAGACTAATTAATAATTAACTAAAAGGCGACCTTATATATACCGATATCTGCAAAGTGCTTGTTAACGGACTAAATCGTTTGACTGCGAATTACCACATTCTAGGCTGGAGATGTTTTGCCTCAACAGCCCCAGAATGTATTTTTTGCAAAATCACGGACGCCGACACAGAATCCCAGTCCTCAATATTGTGTTTTAGAAACGCGAGTATCAGACATTAAAAAAAACTTTTACCGGATAAAACCCGATTTATTCATTATATAATTATATCCCAGTTCTTACGAGTTCTCACGATTCATAGATTAAAAAACTTTGAAGTTCATATTGCGCTTTTCGGTTTCAGTCTATGGATTTCCGAATGCTAGAACTAAAAAAGTAGATCGACAGCGCATCATTGACTTTGAACCCCATGCTCGTCTTTCGATAACTAACATAAATAAATATTATAAAAAAAAAGATTCATCGTAATTCTCATCCTCATACAGGGGAAGTGAAACTATCGAGGGCGTAAGGATGAAAACTCAATCGGCGCCTGGTCGAACGTGTTGAACTATATGATGATGCAGCTGGGCGGATTCTCCAAAGACCAAAACTCTTCATCCTCTTGTTTGAGACTCCATAATGAAATGTAACACTATATTGTAACTGCGAGTGGTTATGAGTGAGCATGACTCGCAGCTAGGAGATTGTCGACGACAAGTGCGCTCGGGTTTCCGGTGAGATTTCACTCTCCATGCTGCTCGGATATCGGGGGCATTCACCTTGATGTACGCTGTCACTGGTATTGTAGTCCCAGCGGTGACTACGATACTGCGCTATCTAGCTTTATAGTAATATAGGCCACGTTATGTTAATCATGTCTTCCAATACTCTCTCACTTAAATGAAATATGAGTGTAAGGTAGGAGTTCGAATTTTGATACTTTACTACCTATTTAAGACATTAAAACTTATATCCATTTTGACAACTTAAAAATAATCAAGACAAGAATAATTTAAAATGAACATAAGTCTCTCAGGTCTATTAAGTCAACTGGAAGAAGCACATGTTAGTGAGATCGCAAATAATTGAAAAAAGGATGATTATAATCGTCAAGTCGTATAATAGAGATGAGTAGTATCGATATCTACGTTCAATTAATATTTTTTTATCCTTAGTTTTCTCGTTGAAGGAGCGCGCTATTAAAACAGTGAGAAGCGCTGTCTTAATTGCGTGCTCTGTCATGTGTCTTCAGAAATTTGATGATATTAGTTGATGCTTACACAGCGCTCTTATATACCATTTTACATATATTCCAGATACCAGAATTTTGTTAAAGCGCGATGGGAAACTCGGAATATTTTGCTTCACATTTATCAGCCCTTTGCCAGTTATCGCGACTCATTAGTGTCAGAGCGTGAGGCAATAATATTTGCCTCGTTCCAGAGTTGCGCTGACGCAAAGCTTCCTTTAATACAGCACAATGTGTAGCAACAGCGTTGCAACATTCGATTGTTTGAGGTCTATAACCCAGCCATATTGTTGTATGGTACTTGTTTTGTTTACGTGCGGATATTTATTGTATACTGTTATATTGGCAAGGCGGCGAGAACGTTTGTTAGATGTTAAATGTTTCAGTGTGGTCCAGTAAAAACAGCCTCGTCTTAAACCCATCGAAGTGTAAATATATGATACTGGGTTCATCTTATCAGACAGAACAAATATCGATCGCATTTCGAATATAACTGTTGATGGTACAAATCTTGAGAGAGTCCATTTGGTCAGAAATCTTGGCTTACAAATGGATCCTCAACTGCGTTTTGAAGAACATATAACCGAAAGAGTTCGCAACTGTTTCTATAGATTAAAGATCCTGTATAAGATTCGAAATTACATAAGTGAGTCTCTGCGTATTCAGTTGTGTGATTCACTAGTTCTGTCTACGCTCAACTATTGTGACGTGGTCTATGATGGATGTTGCCTTGCTAAAAGTAGACGTCTAATTCAAAGAGTGCAAAATGCATGTGCGCGGTACTGTTTCCGTATACCTCCACGAGCCCATGTCACTCCGTTTATAAACGAGGCAGGAGTACTGAAAATGGAAGCTCGACGTAAACTCCATCTTGCTTGTCTACTGCATGGTATCGCTAAGCACCAAGCTCCAATATACCTCTTTAGAAAGTTACGCTGGACATTTAGTTACGAACAAAATAAAACACGACCATCTTCACATATCCTCATGATGCCGCAGCATCGTACGGCAGCATTTAGGGGTAGCTTTAAGTACGCAGCTACTAAATGCTGGAACAATCTACCTCCGCCCATACGCAATTTAAAATCAAAGGCATCTTTCAAAGATAATTTAAAGCGATACTTATTGGCAATGCAGCGTACAGAATAGCACCCCTTACTCAATCTGATCGTCCATCCGAAATCCCTACTACAATAATTATTTTATTTTATTTTTAGGTTTAAAGTTTAAAAAAAAAAGTCTGTATACTAATAGTTTTTATTTTTAATTTATTATTTATTTTTCTTAGCTATAAGTTTGCACACTGTCCCCGTTTTATTATTGTTATTTCTGTTTGTTAATTTAATTTTGATTAGTTTATATTATTCAAACGTCTGATAGTCCGTGGCGTGACTGAGGCTGCAGCTGAAAATCAGCGTGGTAAGTTTCTGCCGTGAGGCTGAAGCTTACCACACAATGCTGAGACTGCGGCCTTTTAACTGCCAAACACAAACTGTTTTTATTCATTTTCTTATTTTTTATATGTTTTTTTTTTTTATTGTTTACTTATAAGTTTAGTTTTGTAAGTAATCTTTGTTAATTTGTTGTTGTTTGTGCAGTAAATAAACTCTCTCTCTCTCTCAACTCTCTCTCTCTTAAACATTAGCCTAGTTTCATCCCGAGTTGCCAATTGATAGGTCGCGTCGCAATAAAATTCAGTTATCTGAAGAAATATCTATATTTTATCACATGCTGTTGTGATGGTACCTAAGGCAACTGGAATCACTACGCTACAGCACATTATAAAAAATGCAAAAAAAGGCCGATGTTATTTTTTATTTTTAAATTGTATGGATTGGTACGATTTATGAGTATTTTTAGCTTAGACCTATGTCAGCGTTTGACCACTGTTTCACTTATTTTTAAGTACCTACGTGGTCTACAACGGAGCACGCTTATCTGACGGCCGAATTCTCGAACTCTAATCAACATTGAGGTGTACTTAAAAGTATATCTAACCCTTTCATTACGAAGGTAAAATGAATGCCAGAAACATTTTAAGAAGCCCTCAAGTTTTGACTGTCGTTTAAGTATTCCGCTGTATGATGATTGGACGATAATATAATCAAACAAAATTACTTGATTAACTGTTTTTGAGACTGCTTATATTAATTAAAACAGTGAATTAAAATCCAACAAGAAGACCAAAAAAATATAGACTAAAGGCTATTAGAAGACTGTAAGTTTTTCTGTTTCCTCATGTTTTACGTCACAAGTCCGTGTTGGGAGGAAGTGGCCGCACAACATATATGGCGAGGCTGCCTTGACCCAGTGACATCGCCTTTACAAGTATTTATAACATGAGTTTTTCTGCATATTAACCATTTTTAGATTTCAACTTGTTTCTTTAGGCTTCGTAACGTAGATTCGTAGCTTTTTTATATCTGATATCAACAAATAAGCGAGAGGTGCACTTGATGGTCGTTATATTACAGCCTAGAATATTATCAGTGTAATACATATTTGATTTGTGTTGCAAATAAATATATCCTTTCTCCTTTTTTTCTATTTCTATATATTTATTTTTCCTTAAAGCATTGAGAATTCATACAATAAATACGCTTGCTAAAACTTAATTTCACGGTTTTATGTTATATAATAATATTAATTATATTCGCGGTAGTTCATTTCCCGGACATAATTCTGATATAACTTCCACTCAATTTGACGTGGTCAAACGTAAATAATAATATATGAATAAAAACATGTCAGACCCGGTGAGAACCGAACCTGCAATATCGATCCATGGGTGCCAATATCTATACTAATACTAGCGACCCGCCCCGGCTTCGCACGGGTCTAGATTTTTGACAAACAAAAGCAGGGGTTGGTAATAGAAGAGTGAAAATTTAGGGTTGTATGTATTTTTAATGCCACATTATAAAAAAATAAAAACAAAAAATTTCGTAAAAAAAAATTAAGGGTGAACAACCCTTATCACTTAGGGGTATGAAAAATAGATAGTCGCCGATTCTCAGACCTACTGAATACGCATATAAAATTTGGTAAAAATCGGTAAAGCCGTTTCGGAGGAGTACGGTAACTAACATTGTGACATTGTTTGTTAAAAATTCTTTCACCAATAGAAAGCTATTTTATCAGCGAGTAAGATGCCTACATTGCACCCGTGCGTCCCGTCTCTTATATAAAACGAGTATTTTTATGATAAGATATCCAAGAATTGTCCAATGTTTTTTTATACATGATTTTAATATAGTAAAATACTTACATAATTACTATAATATTAGCTTCGGTAGTGAGAATCATCGGATATGATATATCACTTGGTCAGTCATTTGACATCTTTTTTTAACATATCAAAGAAAAAGAAACAATGATATGAAATGTTGAACATGTTATAAAATGTATCAGGAAGCTAAATAACTTTATTCCTATATAATTAAAGAATCGGAATAGATCGCGTTCGCCGGTCGCTGAGTGAAAGCGTTGCGTCATGTATTGCGTTCATACACAATATTATAATATATGAAGGTTTAAAATATCATCGAAAGCTTTTGATTAAGAGAGTACAAAATACCGAGATGGTTGCAGTATTACGTAAATTATGAGCAATATAAAAATGAGCGAAAACACTACTTCAAATGACTACGTCGATTCCTCCATCCGAAATAACCTTGCATTAGTCGGATTGACTAAAGAATAATAAGAAAATTGAAATAATAAGGTATTCTAATTAGTTTTATTTCGATACAGTTTTACCTACTAATAATAATTTCGAAATAATCAAAACTTGTCGTAATGAAATACTCGTAGCCAACGTACGACGGTACCTACGACTCATTGTATTACCTCGCGACGAATTATAAGTACAACTTTGTATATTACTTGAAATTCCCACAAATGTCTCTCTCATTAGAGTGTGTTCGATTCCCAAAAGAGTCACGATAATGTTTGCCATTCATAACGTTTGCTTAATTATCTGTTACCATGACACACATTTAAAAAAAACCTTTACCTAAAATATTACACATATATACCTACATCAGTAAACCCAATCTGGCTTTAAAACGTAGGTATATTCTTTATTTAAATTTCGATTTTTTCAAGATTCGATCTTAAAAACATGAAGTATTTTTATCCTTAATATGAGTAAAAAAGATACGAATTACTTGTTGTCTGTAACAGTTTCAGTTTATTGCAGTACAGGCCATATCAATCAAGTTTTATCTCGGTGAAGACGGTCTCTGGTGGAATTATTTCTAGGTTTATTTTCGCGGATAAATGTCAAGTCAATTATTTCGTGGAGTATTTTTAACATTTCTTTGTATAAAAGATGCAAGACTGTTCAAGCAGACAACCTTGATATTGAATCACCTGCGAAAATTGTCTGCTAGTTTTAATTGATTGAAGCTAAAAAGCTATTAACTGGAAAGCTGCATGCATAGTCTACACTCGCACGCTACGACTCGACTTACATATCGTATAGTATAGTTTCATACGATTTTGATTATGTATATTAATATTATATTCAATCGTTTTCTAAATCAATAGACAAACTGTCTATGACCAGACTTTTTGTATTTGGAATTCACTTCGTGTTGCCACCATTCACCACAATAAATAAAATTGCTTTTTAAACTCTACATTTTATTTTTAAGTTAGTGTCTCAGTTAAATACGTAAAGAAAATACAAAACCATTTACCGTTACTTCTACATAGATTTAAAATTCCTGCCATAATCAGGTAATGGGATATGAACGATGTATAATTTTTTTTACAGACATTAAAGGGAAAATGTTCAAAAGATTACTAAAAAGCCAAATATGTGTATGCTTAATTTACCACTCGGGGTCATTGAGATTAATTTTAAATTATTATCATTCACGGGGTCATTGAGAATAATTATTTATATTAATTTATTGAGAATAATTTTAAAGGATTTTTGTTAGGAATTATAAATGGTTAACTAGTAATTCTAGTAAAAGCAATAAACATGATTAATAGCGACTGTAAGCGCAACGACGCGACGGCCGCCCGTACTCACTTGCTCCAAATAACTTGTAAATGTGCACTTGTTCAATTCGGCACACTTGTTAAGCCTGTTACATCTAAGAAGCATTTTGTGATATTATATTGAGTAGAACAGAAACTCCTTGGTCTGCTTTAAGTACTACTAAAATCGTGTAGTTAATTTTGACAAAGCCCCATACATTGATCGAGACCGAATAAGAATAGTTTACATACATACATATTCATCACGCCTCTTCCCCATTGCGGCAGACAGAGATCACGGAATTCCATATGCTCCGATCCTTATCCACTTTCATCAATACTTTCTTACACGCTCGTCGGTTGCGAGTACTTTTGACCTGGTCCTTTTGAAGAACATCTCCGATCTGATCGAGGTACGTTCGCTTAGGTTACTCACACCAGCTTCATAAATCTTTTTTGTTTCCCTGCTTTCATCCATCCTTTTTACGTGCTCAAACCGAGATAATTTAAATATATAAATGACATATTCCAATACTTTTCTATGTTCAGAAATAGTTTTGCTCAGTAAAAGTTTTATGGTTTCCTCACATTAGTTATTAAGTTAACATATAATATAAAAGGTTGAGAGACAAGCTGTACTCGTCAATAGTTTGCAGCACAAGCGGATGCATAAACATGTATAATTGTGTATGTTATTAAAAAATTAAAGCTATCATATAGCCTTATGGCGCACCTTCTCCCTACTCCCACTCAGACGTTGCCAGGCTAAGTAACGATAATAACACCAAAGTTATATTATTATCAATAGATTTCATCGCATTTCCATAGAATATGACAACAAAAACATGGCGCTCACGCAATGTGAAAACGTTTGGTAATATATGATCCAATTCGCACGACCGCACTGTTCTTGCACAATCTATTTAACATAGGGATTTATTGTGAGGATAATATATAGAGTGTATCGATAGAATTTAATCAAAAGAGCTTTATCACGGAGATTATGAAGAAGAATCTCGAAATCTATCGAATCTTCCTTTAGGGGTAGAATGAATTTTTTGATGTTAGATATTGACAGACAAGCATGAGGTTCACTTGATGGTAGGTGATACCTCAGCCACAGAACATAAGTCAGTGATGCGCTGACGACCTACTTTTTACTTCGAGCATTCGGAAATCCATAGACTGGAACCAAAACGCGCAATATGCACTTCACGGTTTTTCCATCTATGAACAGTGGTTCGTTACCCGGGCGGAGTTTTGATATTCCTCCCACCCGTTCAATGCCCGAAGTTACCAGACATGGGGAAGATAAGTTTAAAGAAAATTATAAACATCGTCCCGGTGGGATTCGAACCCACGACCCATCGCATCGGCGCACGGCAGGTGTTCGCGCACGCGCCAACGAGCCCGTCAGAGAATGTAATATTGTATTTTATAGGTTATCACACATTTAAATAGAGTCAGACCGATTGTTAACCTGCGACAACGTTTGCTGAAAAGGACTCGAAACGTCGGGATAAATAACATAAATAATACATCGCGTTTTAATGCAGTATAATGTATTTATTTAAAGAATGGAATATGTTGTTTGTTTACTTTATCATTATTATTAAATTTTAAGTTATACCATAGTCCTACAGTAGATAGTACATACTATCTTTAGATTGTCAACTGGAACAATAGGGATACCGGATAGTGGTCTCATTATTATCTATTGTATTTAGTGAAGCAGTAGTTACTTGAGACGGATCAAGTATCTAAAAAAAATATTGTACGAACATGAAGTGCAGCAACATAGCAAGTGTACATAGTTTTCGCCACTCTAATTTATGTGGTGTCTGACCCGCGTGCGCGATTTGTATTCAATGTAGAGCTGCGCGCGCGCCGTCCTTGCGTTATCCTAAATATTAACGAAGATTGGGTAATATTGTTCAGTGGAGCATTTGGGGATCTTTGTTAAAAATATTTATTTTAGAATTGCGAATTCATCGCGAATCATCAGGGTTATATGACATATTTATGTGACCGCTTTACTTATCAGTCTAAGTACCGATTTTTTAAGAATTTTTCCTCGGGATTCGAATCTTGGACCTCCAGATCTAATCGCAACGCGCTTACCGCGAAGGCTGTCTTCATTAAACAATTAGAATAATTTTAATTTTTTTATATCCGTTTAGTAAATTTCTAGAATGATATAAATATTTGTATATAAAAACTAAAATCATATGATTAGTAAAGCTTGTAAAGCTTAGTGATTGTCCGAAAATCATGTAAGTTATTAGACTTATAGTTTACACAGAAGTATTTCTTTATTACGAGCGTACAGGAAATATGCTTATGCGAGATTTGCTTAATTAAAAATATCAGGTTAGAGTGCTTGCCAATCGATAACAAGTTCTAAGAATAACTGATATATTGCAAGATTAAATAGAACGTCTCTTTCGGAAGTGAGTAAACGGAAGAGATTCTTAATTATAAATATTTAATCTCTAATATTATTGATTAATAATTAATATTTAATCTCTAATATTATGATTCATTGGGCTTATTTGTATATAGACATTAACATAAATTATGCTAATGATTGTTAGTTGTTATATGCTGGTACTTATTATTAATTCTAATTGTCATTGTGAATCTATTAACCCACGCTTTTACGGATATTTGAAAATAAAAAAGTAGTTTCAATGAATTCTCTTTGTTGATGATAATAATTTATTGTGACTATTTTAAGTCAATCTAGAAGAATATCATGTCTCCTAATAGAGGCTAGTACCACTCATTTTTGTAACTACTATTTCAGTGTCTTTACATTCAAGTTGTTTCTGTATGTTTGTGTGTCCTTGCAGACCGTATATCTTTCTGTATGCTTCATGACCATTTTATATTTATGTAATTTTCTATCCTAGACCACACACATCAGGATAATGGTGTGTAACACTCTTTTCTCTGCTATTGTTGTTGTCTTAGGCTTAGGTTCTACGAGGTATCTACGAATTTCTCTGTGAAGATAGATTTAACTTTCTAACTGATAGAAATGTTGTTACATACTTTCCAGATCTTATTTACATCACCAATGAATTCTGTCTGCTAAAGATCAAATGGGCATTTTCTTGTTTACAATCTACGAAATTATAATTAAATTAGTAATGAATCAGGAAGTCATTCAAGAAAGTGTTTGTGTATTCACAGGCCGCTAACATTCAATTATTCACACAAGTATTACACAACCGGCGAACTCTTACCGCTAGCAGTGTCCCGTCGTAGAAAGTGAAGTTAGCAGCGCGGGTGCATGCCCCGCCCTCACTGTCGAGCACTCTCACTATCCCGGACGAGGTGACACTTCGAATCTGAATATCGAACTGGATTCGAACGCGGTTCTGAACACTTTTGATTTTTCAAAATTGGAACGCGTGACGGTTGTCTGATGTGCAGCGATCGGCGCCGGCGCGTCAAGTGCGACTGTGGCGCAGAGAGAGCGCGCGCGCAGCTCCACTGTTGTGTAAGCGGCTCGTAGCGCTCGCGAGAAGGGAGCTCGCTGTTGCATAAGTAACTATAATTGAGCTTTGGAATTAACGAATTAATGAAATTAATGAACGGTGTAAAGATCTCGATTATAATTTGAATCCCGATGTATTGAAGCCACATTGAAATTTATGCGCCTTTTTGAAATTTTGACCGCCTCAGAGGCTCAGTAGCATGCGCGTAACGTTCAGCACCGGAAGTTGAATCCTAGAGGAAGATAAAAGCAATTGTTTCGACCGGGATAGGTATAGAAGGGTGTAGGTAATGGTTTTGAAGTATTCTTATTTTCTCTAAAAGCTTTTAGTCAGAGCTTTGTAATATACATATTGTAACATAATTATCACCAGCCTACTCATGTTCTTAATACATGTACTTACTGTTAAACCTAATTGGGCGCATATGTTTAAGCACGTGTTTTTGAATATTTTGTAGATAGAAAGTAGATCCCGGTTTCATTGATTTTTTAATTGTTGAAAAAAATGCCGTGATGATCTAGTAATGAGGAATAATTCGAACTTTATTAGAAATTATAAGCTCACGTTACTGACCTCTAGCCTCTAATGGTATGTGTTAATGTTATCGCGGTACAAGCCTTCGGCGGCTTATCAGTTTCTGTGGGATTGACGTTCGATCATTAGCACTGCATTACATAACAGGTGCGATGCAGTAATTGCCAGTGAAACCGCGAGAGCTCTTTGCGGTCAGTTGCAGCCGGATTAAGAACCACCATAGTTAGTACGTACATTGAACTTAGAGAGAGACTTAAGATCTCTCCTACAATGTAAGGTACGCGTCTTCTACATAAGTCTAATGAAAATATAATAACTTCGTAATTCTACGTTATCAATTGGAAAGACTCCGTCTTGATTTATTCAAGAGACTAGTTTTTACTAGTAGTTGCACTATATGAGTTATATTTGATTATATAATATTTTATTGCATTGTGGACATTTAAAATAATAATAACCTTTATTCAGAACTTAACTTTTTTGTACCCGAGCACGTAATCATGCTAATCCTACACTCTTAATGCATTTTCCTATGATATACTTGGAAGATAAAGCCACCTAGCAATAAGGTCAATAATTCATATATTCATCTTTAGTTAGTCCTATTTATGTAATACTTTTTGATTTGTTTTTGGTACAATAAAAAATAATAAATATATGTAATTTAATTTAATGGTTTAGTTTTATATCGCATTTATTATGAGCTTACTTCATATCAGATATGGCTGTTTACAAAAGCAATATTGCAATAAATGTTTCAGAATTGAGTTCAATGTTGTGTTAAGCTTCTTATCTCTTTAGTCACTGAGTATAATATATAAAGCGATAATAAATAAATTATTTATTAAAAATAATACACTTCAATGTATTTAACAGGAAAAAATGAGGTCACTATTAAGGTAATAATTCAAAATTCCATTTAAAACTCTTAAGTGCGGCAGTAAGATTAAAAATTACCAGTTTCAACTCGCTTACGTAAGGCATGTGATAATTTTTCAGGCCATTAAACAAACCGTAACTAATAATTTGCCTATCGAGTACTGGCTATAGCCACTCGTACCTGCAATGACATACGGATGTATCGTCGCAAGGCCATTTACTTTCACCCAATGGCATGTTTGATGTATTACACAACTCTTCGGCTAGCTGATAATATTTATATAAGAGATGTCGTCAGTTTGTCTGCCTCTTTAAAGATAAGTATTATACTTAGATATGTGATCAAACAGCTAATCGGATTTGCAATTTATTAATACATATATGAATCATATATGAATGAAGATATCGGTATAATATATTTTTTTTATAATTTGGGGAATATCGAAATTTCGGCCGAGTAACGAACCACATTCATAGATGACTACAATAAAACAATAACTCTCTTCGTGGGCCATGACTGACGCAGAGAGCGACAACACAATAATATTGTAGTATCGATAATAATTATCGATATAATTTGAATTGATTTATTATTTTTTTGTATAAAAGGTAATTGAAACTTGTGTGTGGTAAAATTACATATCTTTTTCTAGACTCCTATATCCAAGTCCTATTTTCAATCTATTGTCCTATGTCCTTTCTAATACCTCTAAGAATATGTGTACGCAGTTTCACGATAATCGGTTGAGTAGTTTTGGCGTGAAAGCGTAACAAACAAACTTATATTCACATTTATAATATTAGTAGAGATATAGGTATATCATACAAATGTATATGTGCAAGTAATCGCAATGGAAATCGAGCCCTCTACTGTGATAAAGAAAATATTTTTCTAAAAGCCAATTAACAACAGAAGCAAAATAAAAACTTTCCTTCCATTGATAATTTGCTAATGTATTCACTCGTCATCCGAAGATGGTAAATTAAAATGTCGGATCTATCACGATAAATGTGAACTTTCAAATGTTTTGTTGTTCTAATTTTAATATATATTGTGTTGTTGATAGGTGATGACAAGAACACTTTCTTTTGATCTAATGTAGCAAAAGGGTTATCGTCTACACTTTGATGTATGATATTGATTAAGTTATGTAGAGAAACTGCAAGTATTGAGATAATCAAATGATTTCTCTTAGTGTTCTTGACAATACCTAATCATCTATTGTTGGACTGTCATTAAGCATATTATCGCCAGATAGTACAAATATTCTATCTCACGAAGTCCGTTTGTCTATGAATGTTGTCAGGCGTGCACATATACATACATTAAGTACATATTTCACTTGATAGAATTTACTGTTTTTGGCCTAAGGATTTAGGATTTAATGATACATATGTCATAAATAAATAATAATAAAACCGCTGTAGCCTCAATGCTTATACTGCGATTGAGATATCATTAAAATTCCTATATTTTTATTTTGTTAAACAACGATAAAGTATCATTAGACTCATTTGTCAGTAGATGATACTCCAGTTACAGAACATCAATAATATAATGAATGCACTTTCAACCTACTTTTTTATTTACTTTAAGAATGAACTGACTACTATATACTGAAGTCGTTTTATCCCTTTTTGGCTTTTGCGACTATGAACGGAATCTCTGTACCCAAACTAAATTTACATAAGTTTGAGATATAGTGTATAGTATAATATAATCTAAGATCCTCGAAACAAATGAATATTATATAGGTATACTAGCAATTGCCCCCGCAACCCCCCTTGTGGGTTGAATTTCGTAAAATCCGTTCTTAGCTGACCTCTACTCGGCGAAAGGAATATTCCTACCATATTTCAAGTCGCTACGCCTTATGGTTCCAGAGATATCGTGATGAGTGACTATATAGGTGGAAATCTCTTTTATATATATAGAAGATTACCATAAGCATAAAGACGGACAAATCGAGCAGAGCCCTTTGCTCCAATACAGACGTAGGAATCTAAGTAAGTCATATTATTGGAACAAATAACGCGTAATTTTTTTGGGTAATAATAATTGTATTGAAATACATACATATTTATGCAGCCAACCTTGAATAGATGTTCTTCTGGAAAAAAATTGCCACACCTTGCATTTGTATTTTAATAATTATTATTATACATAGTATTATGATCGAGTGGACAGGTTTGTCCACGCGCGGCAATGGGGTCGGCAGGCGGTGACGGAAGCGCGGACACATCCGCCGCTGTCACCATTACACACACATTACATTTTATGCTGGTAGATAGAGACTCTCAACATTATATATTTTCCTTTCATCTCTATAGCAAAGTGTATGCGAGATGCGTTTAGCGTCGGTTGTCAAAGAAACTGGACCATTCGAATTGCTGGAAAGCATTCGAAACATCGGGCTAAATAATATAAATAAGAAATCGCATTTAAATCTGTTATAAAGTATTTAATGGTAAATTGCCGATAAGTTTAAATCAGGACCGATATTTATTCCAATATCACTGCAGTGAAACCTGTGATGTTCAACAACACTCTTAGACATGTGTGAGTTTAGACACTTGTTGGTTTGTAAATTGACTTATATTATTAAACTGAAAACCTCTTAGTTCTCATGGCCCAGGATCTACTGCGATAGATCTACGAAAATAAACTACCTATAGCTTAGCTCGTAGTGGAAACTAAAAATATACTTTTAAAGTTTTTCAACTTAGGTAACAATTATAATAATATTTAATTAAAATGGATTTACTGTTTTTTTAATTAATGTAATTGTTAAAGTTCGTAAGTATAATCTACCACTAGTAACAAAATTCTTTACTTCTTAGTGATTTCAATTAAAAAGTTATGTAATTACTTGATTGTCGATTGTTACTCCGTTAATGAGGTAAAATTTATTCATAAAAAGTTTGAGAACCTCAGTTTCTAATGAGTCTGAGATATGAAAAAAATCATAAAAGCGATATATTGAGGAAGCCGAAGGAATTAAATCATTCAGTTCATCTCTTTTATGTCAAATGTAATTATTATTTCTCGTGGATAAATTAAAGAGAAAAGCTGTAATGAGACACTTTTTATTAGATAGCAGATAGGTGAATGAAGAAACCTCTATCCGGCTGAGAACAATATCGTATCAGGAAATTTAATAATAATGATTGAAATATAAATTGATATTATTGATAGCTTATATAGTTTCTTAACCTATTGAAATAAATTGTATCTAATTGAAAAACAAACACCATCTCTTAAATATAATATTATACTTAGTACAACGTTTTTTAAAGAAACTCAGAATATTTAACATTATGTAGCTAAATAAGAACTACGATACATTTGTGTAGTTGTTTTTAGGAATTTTTATTAAACAAAATCTTTTATTTTCTAAATAAAAATCTCTGCGTGCCACGTGCTGTCTCATGTTGCGCCACGCGCGTTGAAGTCTAAATTATTGCATCCGAATTCCTAAAGATTTCCTAGCCAAGTGAATGGGTGTTATGGCATAGCTTTCTTAATATCTGCATACCTTACATTCCAAGAAACAGATATTAAAAATAAGTGTGGAAACATAAAAAAATACAAGTGTGGAAGTGATGATTATAGAAATTAAATGAAAAAAAAGACATTTTACTTTATTATTTTTTATTATTGCGATGGTAGGTGAGAAGCCAAGAGAGGAGCTTGTTCATTGCGTCCGGGTCCTCGCACTGTATCTTGTAGCAGTGCTTGGGGCGTGCACCGGCTGGCCTGCTGGTACACCAAAATAAACTAAATTTGTCTGTGTCCCTCAAAATAACTAGAGTTGTGTGACTATTTTTAATGTAGCTTTGTGACATCAGCCATCTGGATTTGGAAACTTCTGCTTTCATTTTGCTCCATTAGGGATGAAATTGTATAGAGGAATGCTTTCCTTATGGCTATGATGTATTTCTAATTAATTAATCTGTGTGTTATAGAACCAGTCAGTCAGTAGAAAAATAGACTCACATATTTGGAATAATTCAATGATAATGCTATATAGTCTAAACAAAAAATGGAATTTCAACAAAACATTGTACATTGAAACAAGTTAATGTGAAAAAGAGCATGCAAACTACCCAAAAGCCTTTAAAAAGGGTTTTAAGCCAATGAATTGATTTTAGAATCGGTCCTGTTAACTCGATAGATGCTATATCGTAGTGTATTGTGAACTAACCGAATATAGTTTCTTTCCGAGTGTATTTCACACAGCAACCGTCGCTTACAAGACTCGCTTATCTTCGGTAGAATACTGTCTGAGCGTCGTGAGAAATTATTCCTGTAACTAAAAAACATAATTATTTCATTTTAGTTTTAAATAGGTACATAATAGCATAATAATTAAAATGAAATAAATACTTTTTGTAAGGGTAATTTAATAAATATAAAAAATCCTTAAACCTGCGTTTGAAAATATGTGTCGAGCATTACGGCTGAGGAGTTTTGTCTGTTCCACAAATAATTATCATTTTGCATGTCTGTTTATTATTTAAATGCTCTGAACGTGCAGTATGTTATCCAGTCTTACGTAGGCTCTCGTAGCGTGTGAGTGAAACGGTTTATGTAAGAGTAAGGTAAGGCTGCGTGCACAGGGTGCGTGCGGCTGGCGGTCCACATCCGCGTAAGCTCGCGAGATCGTTGAGGATTTATGTAACCCTCTGCCATTTCCCTTCCAGCTTTCCCTACAGCGTGAGATATACTCCTACTCGGGTGGTTACAGCTTGTATGTACTTTTGAATGTACTCGTACGATGATGAAAATAGATATGAGTATATACCTACTATAAAAGTTCAAAGGTGAAAGGACCGTACTTTATAAATACAAACTCAAACATTATACAACATTTAACATTAAACAACACAAAAATATGTTACTCGCTGATAATGTAGCTTTCTATAGGTGAAAAAAAAAAATTTAAAATCGGTCCAGTAGTTTTTGAGTTTATTCATACAAAAATAAAAAATTCAAAAATACAAATCTTTCCCCTTTATAATATTAGTATAGAAGTATAGATATAGATAGGTATATTTTTACAATCATACCATATAGTTTAAGTTTTATTTTGAGCAAGTGGAACCCTAGAATCAAGATAAATTTTGTGGTTCGTTACCAAATTCGACATTCTTAGTGTACAAAGTCCATATTTTTTTATTAAAATTTATAAACAAGTTAAACTCGATTACATGAAAGGCAAGGCATTCATTACTTAACATGCTCATTAATGAGTCCATCAATTGAATGTTTGTGAATGAAAATGCAATAAGCGTTAAAAATGAGCCGTTGCCGTGGAAACCAATTGACTTACTTCGGATTATCAACTGTGTGCAGAGTGACAAGGCTAGGAGTCAGCGCTGAGACAATGATGCCGATCGGCAGCAGCGCTGTCACCAAGTTCAGGAGACCATGCCATGGATTCTTACTAGAAATTATGCCAGAATTAAATGTTTGTTGGTGATTTATATCAGCTGCTTATTTTAAAATACCCTATCCACTCATATTTAACACTAGAAAGACTGAAATTTCGGGCAATATAGGCATAACATATCGGATTTACAGAGAGGAGGAAGTTGAATTATACTGTTAACGTACATTATTTATATGGTGTATATAAAGTCAAACACAAAATAGCGAAAAAAAAACAGCTAATAAATTGAGTTATAATAAATATGGATACTTTTTTATTTAAGCGAAATTGAAAAGCAGTCAAAATGACTTCTTTGGGCAATCTAGTATTAATGACCTTCAAGATAAGAGTTCACAAGAAAAGGCATTTCTAATAGATGGCTGCATGCTCGTAAGCCTCCTCTGCTGTTTATTATTTACGATAAAACCCTCAATTATTCGATAAAAAATAAACTAATATTAATTTATATAGAAGGCAACTAGTGAGTCATCCATCAATCATATATACGTACATATACGTATATTGCTCGGTGACAGGTCGGTAAGTGATCGTGTCAAAACATATCGTGGTTTATCCGATAAGAACAGCACTAGGATTATGCTAATAATAATACACATTTCTCTTGAGTGACCAAAACACTATATCTATGGTTAGGCTTCATTATGCGTTGGATAGTACACTTATTTTGCGTTCCGATGGGATGTGGGTTCGAATCACGCCGGTACATTTTTATACTTTTCTGTAAACATTTTCTTCCCGTGGTATAATTAATGAGTGGGAGGAATATCGAAATTCCGATTGCGCAACGAACCAGAGTTCATTGATGGAATTACCGTGAATTACATGTTGAGCGTTTGGGTTTCAGTCTATGGTTTTCCGAATGGTCGATGTAAACCTTGGGCGAAAGCGCGTGATTGACTACTGTAGGTACTGTGGATGATAGGACTGGTATGACTTACACTTGACTGTTGACATTTAATGTACAAAAATCTATTTAAGGTTTTAGATTTCAGCCTGATATTCCAAGTAAGTAAACATAATATTGTATAATATACAAAAAAAAATTGAGCTATTGAAATAACTAACTTAATTAAGTTAACGGATTTCACGGAGACATAAAAGAAGGCTAACTATAGCTTTTTCAATGGCGTTATAAATAGTTCTATCAAATGAATGTCTATAAAAACTCCTCAATTACTTAGCAAGGCTTGCAAGGGCTATTTAAACTTTCATCGGCACGATGATTAATTCACCGGCTCAGTGAAAGGATTCAATTGTTAATAATATGCTTTGAAATATTATTATAGTGATGGATACATCGTTAAATGTTTTTTTTTATTTATATGGTATCTTACTTTAGTAAAACTCATGACTCTATAAAACAACATTTCTGAAAGAGAAAACACTTATTCAATGTCACAAATAACAATACTTAATTAGTAATACATAGATTTTAAACTTTTTGTAAGCAACTGACTATATACTATATATAGAATGGACTATGAAAAACATAGCAAATATGTTTTTCGTCCGCCTTACAAGAGACAACGGAGCAATAAATTGACAAGACTCCGAAAATTAATATAAAACTATTATGGAGGCTTTGGCATATAAATTTTGTGACGTTGCCTACGATTATTTATCTTCCTAGTGTATCAGGGGCAACTCTATCTTATATTTTTATTAATTTAAGGTTATATCAGTATCGAAAGTTAACTAAATTAACTCATTTCACATCAAACACATTCACATCCGTAACTGATTTTTTTATCGTCTCATTACATTATTTAAAAGTATTTGAACAGCGACCTTTCGCTAATTCAAAAGCTACTGTTTATGTTTTTTGTAGCAAGACTCTAGAAAGTTTAAGAACATAAATAACATATCGAATAGATTCCTTCCGGGCTCCGGCTGAATGATCTAAAGTCTAAACAGTCGCGTGATTAGAAAAAGTAATCGTTTTTTCCTTAAGTTGCATCATTCATACAAAATTCATATCGACTTCCAGTATTAAAAAACTCCTGCTACTGTCATAATACTACAAATACAAGAAAAAAAATCTTTTAGTCTCAATCTAATCATTGCTTAACACCTTATTTTTTATATATGTATATTCATACGTATTTTTGTATGATAGTGGATTCTTACCTTCGGACCTTCGACTTTCATTTGGATATAAGATACATCAATTCCAATAATATACTGTTTAGGTGAAGTCGAAAAAACGATTGTAAAATTACTTTTGAAATACAACTCACCGTTTCTTCAATTCTTTTCCGTCATTGAACTCTAAACCAAAGTCGTCTTCTGCGACGGGTCCAGGCTTGTCTTTGAATGGATCTGAATACTTGTACAAGCCTCCAGCTGGCACCTTAACTGGACTATCCACGGTTGGCTTCGAATCAAATCCAAACTCATGTTTTGTTGTTTCGAAGAAATTGTTTTCGAATTTGTAGGGTTTTTCATCAGAATATTTTTTTGGTTTCTTGTAGTCTAATTTGAAGAAATCGTTTGAACTGTAATAACATATTTTCTTTACTTACCTATATTTTAAACTTGTTGTCATAATTGTCATAAATAAACTAACAACAACTTTGATTAATGCAAAGAAAAGAGAAATGTAAAGCAACGTTTTTTTTATGTAATTACTTATTAAAAATAACTATTTTACCTGATAAAAGATGTCGTCGGTTTGAGGGGCGTGAAAGATCCAAGAGTTCTGACAGTGGGTATCACGAATGCGTCTTCATCATTAAAACTTCCGAGCTGTGGACTTGGCTTGAAATCTTTGCTTTCTTTTGTCTTCTCTCCAGAATTTATCCACACTTCCGAACCGTTTTCCTCTTTTAGTTTTGACGGTGATAATATAGCATCTATTTTCCATGTCGTAGTTTCACTTTTAGTTTTTATTTTGGTTAATTCTTCAGTTCTATTCGCTATGGAGTCTTCTTTGTCTTTAGTCCTGTTTTTATCGTCACTTATTTCATTAGATTCTTTCGGATCTTCATTTTTTGGATTGTCAGTGATATCTATAACTTTTTCAGTAATATTAAAGTGATTAGTTTTGTTGACGGGGTATAATGTGGTGATGTTGAATTTCTCTTCGAGACTCTGAACTTTGTAAGCACTTATGATAAGGTGACACAGGGCTACAGTGAAAATCTGAAAAATAGGCATGATTTTCTTTTTGTTAGATATCGACAGAGAGCATGAGGTTCACTTGATGGTATCACCTATACTTCATCCACAGAACATCAGTAAATGATGCGCTGTCGACCTACTTTTTGCTTCGAGCATTCGGAAATCGATAGACTGAAACTGAAACTAAAATGCCATTCACAATTTTTCCACCTATGAATGGTGGTTCGATACCCGGTCGGAATTTCGACATGCCACCCGATCATTGCTCGAAGTTACAAGATATTTTTACAGAAAGATTCGAACCCACGACCCATCGGTGCATCGCACGGCAGGTGTTCTACCGGACGCACCAACGAGCCCGTCAAGACGTAATTACATTTACGATTAAGCTTTTAATTCAAGCTGGAAAGTGGGTTAGTATTTTTATAAGAATTATTTTTTAAAATTAAAAATTGACATGAAATCGTTCGACCAACAGGTCATAACATTCCATTCGATGTAATAACATTTTAAGACATAAAAGAGTTCGAAATAGGTCTAATAAATTTCCTTCAGTGTTACCGTGTTTACATAATCTGAGCTCCCATTGACCCATAAATGCTTGCAAAAAACGGCAACACGTAACAGTCGGCCGAGTGGACCGCGGTTACGTCACCGCCGCGCTCCACACTTTCACCCAAACCACCAAACAGTATGTCACTGACCGCTACTACGTGAATGGGCACATATTTGGCGTAGATGCGGGTTATAACCGAATTAGAATTAATTCTTACAATTATTGATTTGTTTTATTTCAGTGAAAATGGGTTATCATGTGTATTAATTGATAAAAAATAGTTATCTTTTCTCAATTGTAATTGTTTCTCAGATATGATTAAAATTTTGTTTAAAGATTTTTGGCCGCTGTAAAAATACTACTTTTAACAATTATATAGATAATATACTGACAAACTTCTCAAAGCGCTATAACATGTGCTTTATATGTTTGAAAACCCAATGAATACCAGATATTAATTATTGTCTATTTGCACATAATCGGACAAATAATCGGATAAATTAATAGTACTGCTACTTTATAACCTATTTTTAGAGTACCACAGAATATAAGAAAAATAATAATTTATTTGGGAAAAACAAATCTATCTTTATAATATAAAATACGCTACTATAAATATTGTCTTTTATTAACGCAAGACGCAGACTGAGTCTAACCGTGACCAAGGTTGCTGGAAAGCATCGTCGGGATAAGTGATATAAATAATAAATCGCGTTTAAAGTATTTTATTTAAAGGCAACTATTATTTAAAAAAAAATACATATGTATATCTAATAATACATTATTTCTTCGATTTGTTGCAGTGTGATGTGAATGAGACTCAGTATAAGCAGAAGCCCTGATGGACTTGGCCCTTTCTGTGAGCCGCATGCAGTTAGCGGAGATATATTTTGCAAGCAGGAATCGTGAACGCGACTTTATTTACGAAGGTAATGCATTATAAGAGACGACCAACTATATCACAAGCAAGTACAATGTTAACCCTTGCCCTTCTAGCATTTCTCCGACTTTCTCGGCGACTCTCGATACTATTCCCTGCATCCAAGATTACTCATGATTGCAGTATAAATTGCAGCAAAAACAATAGAAATCTGTTCGCAGTATCGACAGCTTCATAAACTTACTGTGAAAACAAAAATTGTTTTATATAAAAGAACTGAGTGCTTGAAATTTATTTCGTATTGTATCAAAATTTACATGAAAATCATTAAAATTTGAGGCCCATATTTTGACTTACTCAAGCATTTCTTTCACAGATAACTGCATTTAATTATAAGCCTATATTAAAAAAAAAGCATCTAGCCATGCGGCTGGGTAACATACTCAGCATATGCACCTAATATGAACTGAGATAGACCATTTGACAACTATTCATACGCCGATGTGTGGGTAGTGGGTGGATAGATTTTTATATGGAATCCTGGATGGTTTAGATGCAATTGGACCCTGTAGGTGGTGCTACGACAGTGTTCAAGGATTTTGTAAATCCCACGATTGGGATCCCACCTATAAATGTTCTGATTACTTTGTTCAGAAATTAAGTAGCTAAAAGTGACGGTTTCGTTAGGGAGCTACCTATCTGCCCTCCAAAAAGCCATAGATAGATTTGATAATCGTACAGAGGCTTGAATGAAAGCGATACCATGCAATACGTTTTGCTTATGTACGTAATATTTTTTATTATATTAACATAAGTTAGTTCGTATTCGGTCGTCGTACCGGGCGCGACTGTCTCATTAATAAATAATTATACCTTTTATATCTTTATAGTTTATCCCAACCTCGAACAGTCTCAGTCTATCGGTTTCCGATGCACGATGTAAAAATTGAATAGATCGTAATTATCTTATATCCGCAGGGATGGTAACAATACATCTACAGTAGAATGTTGTAATTAGGCACAGATAAGGCAAGGAATTTCTCGGACAGGTGCAGTGAAAGCGTGCTGTGGGAATGTGGCCGTTTGTCGCTGTCTCACCGTCTTATGTAACCGATGGTGTTATTCTGTAATCCGAACCTTTTGTACATGCGATTGACAATCACCTTCCTATATATATTTAGTAACGCCTAAACGTATTACTCCAATAGTTGAATTATTCTTTTTAGCTTTTTAACATAAGAGAACCACTAATACTGTTTTTTTATATCACACATTTAAATTAGGAGTGGGCGTTAATTCAATCAGCAGCTTTTTTAAGCAGCTTTTTCAATGTTAACGAATTAGCTGCTTTTTATTTAACGCAAAACCCGCTAAATATATTAACTGCTTTTTTCAACAGCTTCTGAACACAACGCGCTGATTAGCTCAACGAACATTCAACGCTTAGTCGCTAACATCATCCGAAACAGCTTATTTCTTTAACGCCAAACCTGTTAAATTTATTAGCTGTTTCTTTTAACGACTTACAAATGGAATACGCTAATAGCTCAAAATCGTACGAGAGTGAGAGAGAACTATGTATTGTTCGTTCCATGGCTTAGCGCGCCGAGCCGACTGATCAAAATAAACAGATTTTGTCGTGCATTTGTTATTGTAAACAATTCGAATTAGTTTGTTTGAGTGACACGTTGAGGTGAACGCTTTGTTGTTTGTTTAACGCGAAACTTTTGATTTCTTAGTGAATATTTTCAAGAAAGAAAATTTAATGGTGCATTATAAATTTCTTGTTGTATTAAGTGTAAATAAATTAGTAAGTGTAAATAAATTAGTAAGTGTAAATAAATAGTTGTTTTAAGGTATGTAAAAAAACATTGGCAAAATGTCGGCACGTAAAAACTCTAGTATTTTGTGGCGTCATTACCAAAAGGAGAATGATAGTGGAAAAGCAGTATGTAATATATGTAGGCAAAAAATAGTTTATAAATCGACAACCACAAATTTAAGGAGCCATTTACAAAGGAAGCACATATCAATATATACGTCTCTCATAAACGAGGAAAAAGGAGTATTGGAATCATCAAGAGCTGCTGAAGGTGAGACTGACACTGAGACTGACTCCGTCGTACCAGGTACCAGCCTATCATATTTAACTCCAGCTCCAACTCCAGCTCCAACTCCAGCTCCAAAGCGTCAAAAGGCAATGGACACATATCTTTATAAAAATATAAGCTCGGAACAAAAAAAAAAAATTGATAGAGACTTACTGGATCTCTGTATTGATGGATTTCATCCCTTTTCATTAGTAGAAGAACGATCTTTTATAAAATTCTCACGATGGATACCGGGGTATACACTGCCGACCAGGAAAACGTTGTCAAATTCTTTGTTACAAGAGGCTTACACGCAGACTGAACAAATTGTTAAAAAACAAGTTGCTGAAGAAGTACTAACAATGTGCATAACTACCGATTTATGGACGTCGCGAGTTACGGAAAGCTATATAGCTGTGACTGGTCATTACTTAACTAAAGACCTGGAATTTAAGACTATATTACTGGGATGTTGCCATTTTTCTGGTAATCACACTGCAACGAATATTGCTGCCGAGATTAGTGCCTTGATTGATAATTGGGGTCTTAAAGGTAAAGTGAACTTAGCAGTCAGTGACAACGCGACAAATATTACCAAAGCAATTAAAGAGGGCTTAGGGTGGAAGCATTTTGGTTGTTTCGCACATAGTCTCAATTTGATTGTTAATGACGCGCTGAATCCGGTCAAGGTACATATTGATAAAGTTAAAACGATCGTTGCACACTACAAAAGAAGTACTGTGTCTTCAGAGAGACTCGCAAAGTATCAGATGCAACAACAACAAACACCAAAGCATTTAATACAAAATGTGGAAACGAGGTGGAATTCCACTTTTTATATGTTACAAAGATTTATAGAATTGCAGGAGGCCGTACGTTCGACGTTAGCGTTGGTGAATAAAGACATGCCAGTAATTACCAATGATGAATGGTCTACATTATCACAGCTTTGCCAGATTTTACGGCCATTCGAAGAAGTGACGAGCATGATGAGCGCACAAAATTATTTAACAGGAAGCTACGTTATTGTTATGAGGCGATGTCTTATTGAGTCGTGTAACAAAATATTGGCAAAAACCGATTTGACAAACGACGTCTCTGATGTAGCGCTTTTATTAAAATCAGGCCTAACAGAAAGGTTTAAGAATATTGAGCAAAGTGGAACATTATCGATAGCCACATTCATGGACCCGAGGTTTAAAATGCAAGCTTTTTCTGATAGAAATGAAGCTGTTAGGACAAAAGAAAAAGTGAGAAATCTTGTGGCGGAATTAATATCAAAAAACAATACTAATTCTGCACAAACCGCGTCCGAAACCATAAATACCGTTGAAAAGGATGAATTAAGTCCTTGGGAAATATTCGACTCAATTGTTAGCCAGGGTCAGAACCAAGGGACACCAGTCTCTGCGGCAATTAAAGAAATAGACATGTATTTGTCCGACGAATTACTTCCGAGAAAAAGTGTTAACGGCGCATGGAACTGCCCCCTGCAATGGTGGAAAAACCATCAGTGCGTGTACCCGAATTTAACGGAAATATTTATTAAACACTGCAACATCGTCGCGACCTCAGTACCTTGCGAGCGTATGTTCTCGAAATCTGGTCTGATTATAAATCAGCGAAGAACTAGATTAACGACAAGTAAAGTTGAAAAACTTATGTATTTAAATGTAAATATGAACCCCGATAGATTTAAATAAAACAAAGCAAAGATTGTGAAAAGTGTAAATATAATAAAAAAAGAAAAAAGAAAAAATAATAAAAAAAATATAAATGATCATATAATATATAGATAGAATTAGAATGATTATGTACATAAAATGAATCAAACTTTTAAATACGCCTGGTTAATCCTTTTCTCACCAGCCAGTCCTAAGCCTGGAAAAGTATGAAGGGAAGTTCATTTCATTTCAATGTCTACTCTAGATAAATATTTAAAATCAACTGCTCACTCAAACAAGCTAATTTAAAAACGGGCATGTTTTAGACGGAAAAGTTGTTTCAGTTTTACTGGCGTAATATCACCTCCTTTTTAGACGCTTTATATAATTTAAACTTATCAATGATTGTTACAAACAAACTAGAGTTGTGCAATAAGAATTATTACAATAATTTATATGATAACTTTGATAGATGGTGTTGATCTGAAAAGTAAAAAATAGGTAATATTTAAGAAAAAAAAATTCATAGTTTACCAAAATTTTGGTAGATGGTGCTGATCTAAAAATAACAATGTTATAAAAATATGATTCAAGAAACTTTTTATTTGATATTAATTATTAATATATCGGTTAATTTGCATAATAACTTGCATTTAATATATATATTAAATGCAAGTTAACAATGTTGTTTATTGTTTTTTGACATTGTTAAAATAAAATTCTTAAATAATATTTTTATAACATTGTTATTTTTAGATTAGCACCATCTACCAAAATTTTGGTGAACTATGAATTTTCTTTTCTTAAATAATATTATTTGTTACTTTTTAGATCAACACCATCTATCAAAGTTTGAGCGAAGTAACTGACACAAAAATCAAAAAGACAAACGTTTAAACTTTAAAAGTTATAACATTGAAAATTTAATTATTGAATCGAAAATGTTGCTTTATTCTTAAATTAAAAGTCAGACTTTAATGTCTAAGTCATAAGTAACCATTTTTCTCATTTTTTGTTGGTGATAACTAATAAGAACATTTAATGTTAATTTTATATTCCCTTAAAAAAACTATTACTAAAACTTTATTAGAGTACGTTTCAAGGAAGAAGTCCCACGTATAATGTTGTAACAATATTTTTTATGAAAGTATTTTTAACTCCATAGACACTAGCGACACCTAAAAAGGACTTCTTTTATGAAAAGGACTCTACCTTGTATTTAATGAATAGTGATGTGCCGGATGGTTAAAAATGTATATCCAAGGATACGGATCCGAATACGGATATTTGGTGTTATTTTTCTTACTCAATCGGTATCGATGCGCGTGACCTTGAATATAGAATAGAGAGAAGAAAAGTCTAACAACTGTCGGTCTTTTATAGGGTATATTTTGGTGGGAAGAGCTGCACAAACTTATACCGGAATCATCCTTTCACCACCGTTCTATCAGACGCCGGTTGGGTTAGTGTGTCGTGAGAACTTGTAAGGATTGGAACTCACTGCCGGCGTCCGTATTCCTGCCAACATACAATCTAGGTACTTTCAAGAAAAATGTGAATAGGCAGTTGTTAGTTGTTAGAGAATGATCATGATCCATCCTAGACTGCGTTGTCATTTACCATCAGGTGGAACGAAGTCAAATGATCGATGATTCTCTACAAATTAAAAAAAACTTCTAAAACAAACAGCTTCGTCTAATGGTTGCTACGCATAAATCTGTTGACATTACTGCAATGTGCAAACCAGTTAATAATTAGCTGCTTTTTTAACAGGTTATCAGTTTGTAATTAGCAGTTAAATTTCGTTAACACAAAAACCGTCAACGACCCACCTCTAATTTAAATTACGTTTAAATAAAAACGTAATTTATTAATTATATTATGAATAAGGACGGTATAAGGGAAGAAGAATGCCATATAAAAGTTTGATTGTGTGAAAACAGATATGATGTTTGCGAGGTTTGATTGATGATATACCGAGTGAAAGAAGAGAATAAAAAAGAGAAGTTACTGCGCCGACCGAATAAAAAAGGGAACAGGGCAGGAAGAAGAAGATCCCGATGTTTCAAAGGCTTTTTAGCAAGCGTAGTTACGGACTCAGTGTGTCAACTTAAATCGCGTTTGAATTGGGTAAAAATTATTTTATTTAAAAGATAACCACTACTTAAAACAAGCTTCTATATCCAGACAACAATAAAAATATCTCTCTATTTTCATGAACGATTCCACACAATTTTTACATAATACATAAATACATACATACACATCACGCCTCTTTCCCATTGGGGTAGGCAGAGATCACGGAATTCCATATGCTTCGATCCTTACATACCTACCACTTTCGCTTCTTCTACTTTCATCAATGCTTTACATAATAATAAAGTTAAAATATGAAATCATGCTGATTTAGAGATAAATATGAATAGGGCAGAATATTTTCATTTAGAATAAAAAATATTAAAAACAATATCGCTTTAAGGTCAAGAATAAGTAGTAAAGTAGAGGCGATGAGATGATATTGGTATATACCCACTTCATTAAGATTTATCGATTATTGCCAAATATCGACAATCATTATTTATATCGGCATTCGCCACAGCCTATGGTCAAGTTCTATGATGCAAAAAGATCATTAGATTAAATAATTTATTGATCATACTGGCTTAATTTAAAGTCTTACCAGATGGAGTTTTAAAAGATAATGGGTTACATTGTTACGCCACTTATGGCATCGTGATGAGTTGTGTTGCAATGTTTTCTACCTTATATTTGTAAAAAATATATAACTACAAAGCCAATTAGAAGTTATATTTGAACGTAACTAATCGTAATACGTAAAACTCACCATTATAGAAGCACTGAGGAAGCCGTCGCCGCACAAACTAGGAACTATGACGTTTTAGTTTCATATTTATAATATTTTATTCAACAACTGCTACCATTGTTTCGTGAAAATGTCTTGATAGTGATGTATTTATTGTTTTATCGATGTTCTCATATGTTGTCAGGTCATACATTGGTATATATGACATGCAAAACTCTCGAGAAAAGTTATCTAATATAATATTCATTAATCATTGATTCCTTTTTGTTAATAAAATCAAAATTAGGTATTTCAATTTACGATGGGAAAACTTCTAATATAATACATCCTAGAATGTTTTCAAGTGACCAACCCTAGATAAATCTGCTTCTAGTTTCACACCACGTACACTATACTATATCATCGTACATCATAACATACTGTACCATCGTAGCATCACTAGCAGTGCTTAATTTTCCGCCATGTGAGCTTCACATCGCTCTGTTTCGACTAGTGTATAATTGCAGCCTCTATGAGCGAAAGACACATTGTTTTACTAAATGTCTCCATGAGGAAGTCTTCGACATAATTACCTATGCATTTAATAGCTTATCTGTTTTATAGCATAAGTTATACAGGCTGATTTTTCAAGTGGGAGTGAATGGCCAACTCCAAAACTAAGAGGAATAGCCAAAAGTACTGTCAGGAGTCTCGAGGTCGATTTTGATGAAAACTAAATCTTCATCATTGCATTTTTGAAAAATCTATATTCCTAGTCAGGAATCGAACCCATTTTGAAAAAAAAACACTGTATTATTACACCATTCGATAGTGTCGCTAATCTATATATATAAAAGAGATTCCCACCTATATATTGACTCATCACGATATCTCAAGAACCATAATGGGCGGTATACACGACAACGATTTATCGTAGCGATGTGACTGCGCAGTCCGTTTGTGCAGTTTATCGAACATCCATTGAGTGCCCATACGTCTACGATATCTGCATCGATCATCAGTTCTCTGCAGAAGCTCAGACTATAAACATGTCATCCGTGATAGAAGACGATGAAGCGCTTGCGATAACCTGGCTTATTTTGTGCAAAAATAGAAGAAATTCCCATACTGTGTGGTATAAGGACAGGCCGACAATACACATAAAATTAAATGACATTAAATGAAAATGAATAAAAGATTGGCATAATTAATTGAGGATGAATGAAGAGACTTGTTTTTAGTTACACCGCTAATAAAAAAAAAATCGTGATGAGAGAAGCAATAAGTCAATCTTTTATGAGGATTGTCTGTATCACTGAGGGTTTTAGCTACAGGTCGCTCGTACGAATACGAATACATAAAGTTGTCGTTGATATCAAAACAGACAGTGAAATCATTTCTGAAACTTGTGTTGTATAAAGTTCTACAAAAAGTTAAGTTTTGCATAATGTATAAAAATATTATACGTAATATGTAAAACTGTTTAAAATGTTAAATCTGTTGGGTTTTTCGCTTAAATGGAATAAAGCTAAAAATTAATAATGTTTACTGGCAGTTCCCTAAATAAAATGGTAAATATTTTTTAAAGAGGTAAAACTCGCTACAAAAGCATTTCTTCAATTTAACGAAGAAATAACGAAAGCTTTAAAAGAAGTTTTATCTCTTGAAATTATTCACTATCTGATGAGTTTCCGTCCACACACTACGATAAAACTGTGCAAACGCGATCGACAACGATTTATCGAACAGATTTTATTCCTGCCTCAATCGTTTGCACCAACCATAAAAATCTGCACCAATTTTCGTACACACCTTCGATAAAACTGCACAAACGGACTGTGCAGTCACATCGCTACGATAAATCGTTGCCGTGTATACCGCACATAAGGCGTAGCGACTTGAAATATGGTAGGAATATTCCTTTCGCCGAGTAGAGGTCAGCTAAGAACGGATTTTACGAAATTCAACCCACAAGGGGGGTTGCGGGGGCAATTGCTAGTAAAGAACAAATTTTTGGAATTAAAACTTGATTGAATGATTAATGTGCTACACTGTAGTGTAGATGATAGCGATTGAAGCGTTGTCGATTTATTTTATATTAGATGTCGATAGACGAGCATGAAGTTCACTTGATGGTAGGTGATACCAATGAACATTGGTGATACCTCAGCCACAGAACGTCTGTCAATGATGCGCTGTCGATCTACATATATTATACTTCGAGTATTCGGAAATCCATAGACTGAGATCGAAACACGCAATGTGCACTTCACGGTTTTTTCATCTACATATATGGATGGTGGTTCGTTACCCACTCGAAATTTCGATATTTCTCCCACCCGTTTAATTTCCGAAGCGACCAAACGTAGAGAATACTTACAGACATTATAAATATGTCGGCCGGACGGGATTCGAAGCCGCGACCCATCGTAGCGCAATGTGGGTGTTCTACCTAACGCGCCAATGAGCCTGAACAATATAAAAATTGTTTACTCATCACCAAAAGACGCCAATGATGAGACAAGATTGTGTCTGGATTTCTATAACTTTGAATTACTAACCTATTTGTATTACTTTGTCCATAGTAAAATTCTTAATTAATTTAATTGTCAGTTTCAGGAAATTCCATAAATCATTTATAAAAACTCAAACAAAACCTAGGAAATTGTATCATAATAAATATACTCTTTTTCTAAACGTAAATGAATAGCAACATGACTATTAGCCATTCTTCTTTAGTATTTAGTGTTAAAACTGAACTGGATGAAATTACGAGAAATGAGATTGAAGATGATTTTCCTATTCAGGCTTGAGACTAAACAACTAACAACTTTCCACTACGCGTTACCGCAATATGAGTATAATATTGTAAATTAAGCCTGATTTGCAAATTTAAGCGAAACGTTCAACTTTCTATGTCATAATTGTAATTAGTTTACACATTACCTGCGTATTTTATATTTGTGACATGTGAAGTCGTGGGTTCGATTCCCTTAAGTGTTGAAAGTATAAATTATATGCATTCGCTAATTAATAGACTGAAACCGAAACGCACAAAATGCACTTCACGGCTAATACCTACGTTACCAAATCGGAATTTTGAAACTATGGGAGGGACCCATAATGCCTGAAGTGTCAAAAAAAAATCGATGGTAGAGTTTATGGAGAAGTAGGTTTGTTTTACGGATAGGATTTCTTGATTGACTAAATAAATACTATAATAAGAGAATAAATTCAATAGTATTTATTTATGTTTAACACAGTAATTACCAGTGTCCCAAAGAATCCCAAAAAAAATTAAAAGGCAATATGACTTGGAAGCAAAAATGTATATACAATAAAAAAAGATATTATTTTCAACACACTATTAAAAACATACATATAGATAATAAATTATTAAACGCCTTATCATAAATGCTGTGCAAAGTGCAAACTGTGCGTTTCATCTGGTTTACTTTTAAGAGCCTGTTCTAATATGAAAGCTCTTATGGCACTCGAGAATGATTTTGCTCCTTGGCTTTAACAAATATTGTCTTTGTTAAATAAAAAGTCTTTCAAAGGATTAAAACATGATTTATTCAGTATATTGTTGCGAGCTATAGGGGTTCGGGATAAATAACTGCCACTCTTCTAAACTGAGGATTTATTTATAACGAAAACAAACAAAAGAAATTGAATTAAAAATAATAAACTAAAATTACACTAAGAGAAATATTAAATTAAAAGAAAACACTAAACCGCACACAAAACACTGACTCTTATACTCTACTGGCTCTCGAACTATCGCACTTGAATCTCTCGTAAATCGCAGTTGATCGCTTGGTATCGCTTGGTATCGCTTTCCGAACTGACTAACGTTGCGACTGTTCCCGCTTATATAACCCGCTCGTATTGCGTCTCTAATATTCTCGAACATACACGCGGTTATACGCTTACGCAAAGTTTACTAGTAGTTTCTAGGCAATGATTACTCCCGCGCTATTCGCGCGCGCCTTTCTCTCTTTTGCGCACAATATTCCGTCCCCGTCGCACGCCATTCAGAACGCGAGTATCTCTGTCGCACACCGTATGCGTCCTTGTCACACATCGTTTGAATGTTCGATCTTCTATCTCTGTCTGCTATGTGCATGTCGTCCCTGTCACACATCGTTTAGAATGTTCGGGGGGCCATAACCAGTCCAAAGATGTTTCTCGAACTTTCTTCAGCCTATTTCCGTAACACTACCCCCTCCTTAGACATGCTCGTCCCGAGCATCATTAGATCCTTTGTAGGGTGCCAAACGATTTACATGAACAATTTTTGGCGCGCTCCTTGTACTACCCATCTTCTTTATACGATAAGTGACGTCATTAATCTTTGTAATAATTGTGAATGGGCCGTCCCAATCAGCTTGAAGTTTTGGAGACTTTCCTTTACGTTTCACTGGATTATGGAGCCAGACAAGTGAACCTTCTTGAAATTCTAAGTGATGAATTTTCCTGTCATATCGAATTTTTGAATTCTCACTCATTTTACTTTCTGATACTCTAATATGTGCATGGATCTCATGCAATTTATTACGTAAGTCTGCTGCATAATCTGTGATACTCTCTGGTGAATCTGGTGGTCGTCCTGTGATGATATCCGCTGGTAATCTGAGCTGTCTACCGAATATGGCTAAGGCGGGTGTTACATTCGAGCTTTCATGAACTGCAGATCGGTATGACATAAGGAATAATGGAATGTACTTGTCCCAGTCTTTTTGATGGCTATCTACTAACTTTGCTAGGTGTCTCTCTAAGGTTTGATTAAATCTTTCAACCATACCATCTGATTGTGGGTGGTACGGCGTCGTCCTAGTTTTATGAATTCCCATTATTCGACACATTTCTTGGAAAAGTTGTGACTCAAAATTTCTTCCTTGATCACTGTGTATTTCCAAGGGTACCCCGAATCTACAGAAAACTTCCTCCACTAGTACCTCTGCTACCGTAGCTGCCTCTTGATTAGGAATCGCGAATACCTCAGGCCATTTTGTGAAATAGTCCATTACTACCATGATGTACTTGTTTCCCTTCTCTGATAACGGAAAAGGTCCAGCTATATCAACCGCTATTCGTTCCCATGGGGCGCCAATGTTGTACTGTTTCATTCCAGCTCTTGTTCTAGTCTGTGGACCTTTAACAGCTGCACAAACCTTGCATTTCCGGACCCAGTCTTCAACATCTTCGCGGCAGTGTATCCAGTAAAATCTTTCTTTTATTTTCATAAGAGTTCTTTTAACTCCTAAGTGTCCACCAGACGAACCATCATGAAACATTTCCAATATGTCACGAATCTTGGACCTAGGTACAACTAACTGCAAGTGAGATGCATCGCCGCGGGCGTTTTCCCATTTGCGACACAACACACCGTTGTGCAGCATTAAGCTATCCCATTGAGCCCAATAACTTTTGGTTATGGTGCTTGTAGAAGCAATTTCATTCCACCGTGGCTTGACATCAGAAGATTTCATCCAATCCAAAATCGGTTTAATGTCGCTATCCTGTTGTTGTGCTTCTATAACCAACTCCCCACACCAGTCTGGGCTTATGGTGTCCGTCCTAAGTAGCCTCACGTGAGCAAGCTCTCTCCCCTCGTGCCTCGCACAATACTTGCAGTCGACGTCACATGGCCTTCTAGATAAAGCATCTGCATTACCATGAGCTCTTCCCTTACGATGCTCCGTCGTAAAATTGTACTCTTGCAGTTGTTCAATCCATCGTGCCACCTGTCCTTCCGGATTCTTAAACTGCAGTAGCCACTTCAGTGCAGCGTGATCAGTTCTAAGACGGAACTTACGTCCAAGCAGGTATTTACTAAAGTGTTGCAGTGTCTTCACAACGGCTAGAAGTTCCCTTCGAGTGACACAATAGTTCCGTTCAGGTCTTGACAAGGCTTTACTGAAGTATGCAATCACTTGTTCATGATCGCCTTTGACTTGCGATAGTACCCCTCCAATGCCGGTACCACTGGCATCTGTATCTACTACAAATTCACACTCTCGGTCAGGGTAGCCTAGAATCGGAGTCTCACAAAGTCGGTTCTTGAGCTCTTTAAATGCAGTTTCACACTCTTCATCCCATGTGAATTGTCTTTTCTCTTCTGTAAGTCTATGCAGTGGCTTCGCGATATCCGCAAAGTTCTTTACAAATCTTCGGTAATAGGAGCATAGTCCTAAAAAGGCGCGTACCTCAGTTTTATCTTTAGGCACTGGCCAATCCTTAACAGCCACTATCTTCTGAGGATCCGTTCGAACTCCATCTTCAGATATAACATGTCCCAAATAACTAACTTCTTTTCTGAAAAACAAGCACTTCTTCGGGCTAAGTTTAAGGTTAGCCTCCCGCAATCTAGTGAGTACCCGTCGTAGATTTCTAATATGATCATCAAAATCTCTGCCAATGATGACCACATCGTCCAGGTATACTAAACAGGCTTCTCCAGTCAGTCCTGACAGCACTCTTTCCATTAATCTTTCAAAAGTCGCTGGTGCATTGCAAAGCCCAAAAGGCATTACCTTAAATTGATAAAGTCCTTTTCCTGTAGAGAATGCTGTCTTCTCCTTGTGTTTGGGGTCAATTTCCACCTGCCAGTAGCCACTTTTCAAATCTAAGGTGGTGAACCATTTTGCCCCGTTTAGCGTATCCAAGGTGTCGTCTATTCTTGGTAGAGGGTAACTGTCCTTTTTTGTGATGTCGTTTAGGCGACGGTAGTCGACACAAAACCTCAAACTGTCGTCCTTTTTCTTCACTAACACCACCGGAGAACACCAAGGGCTAGATGACGGCTCGATAACATTGTTTTCTACCATTTCCGTTACCATCTTGTCTATCTCCTTTTCATACGCGACAGGTACCCGGCGTGGTCGCAAACGTATCGGCGTCTCCGTTCCAGTCTCAATTCTATGCTTAACAATGCCAGTCCTTCCTAGTTCCCCATCATTAGTTGCGAAGATGTCAGAAAACTCCTTCAACAGTTCTTCTGCCTTTGTCATCTTCTCCGGTGACAAAGTCGCCTTATAACTCTCGAGCACTGGTTGAATTATATTCCGGTCCGCCTTTGGAACCCTCGTAGTAATTAATCTTTGGAGATCATAATCACCTTTTGAAGAAACTCCTTTTAAAGAGACTTCATGTGCTCCACATTTGAAGATACCGCTTTCCAAATCAATTTTACAGTTATAATGTTTCATGAAATCTAGACCGATAATGCAGTCATCAACTATATCCGCAAAAACAACTGTATGTCTATAAAATTTTCCACCAATTTTGAAGGTGGCGACACCCTCTCCTCGAACGGTTATGTACTGGCCGGTAGCTGTAAGGAGCTGAACATTGCCACCTGAGGGTCTCTTATAAAAAGGCTTCAGAAGTTCGTATCTAATCACCGTTCGTGAAGCTCCAGTATCGAGGGTAAGCTCACATCTAGTTCCATTAATCACCCCATCGATGACTAAGGTATTCCCATCTTGCGTCTGAGAGATCATAACTTTTGGGGCCTTCCTCACATTACCGGCCAGCACCTGCCCCGCGGTCCTGGCTTCTACTCGTTTCCCTGCCGCTCTTCTGCGGCAGCTCCTGACGTATCTGCTGCAGGAGAAGCAGGAGATTCTCTACGTCTGCGTTCCATATTGCCTCGATATTCTTTCTTGGGGCATGAAAACCTCATATGCCCCACCTCCCCGCAGATATAACATGTAGGCCCACCTCGTGGTTTAGTTTTATCTGCTACCGCCCTAACGCGATACGTTCGCGGGTCCCTGCGGATTGCTTCCACTTCCAGGGCGTGTGCTAGAGCATCTTTCAGGGTTTTGTGGTGGCCCAGGCCTACGGTTGTCTTGACTTCTCGGTCTCTGATACCGTCTATAAAGGCTTGAACTAACATGCTGTCAGCCACACATGGTGAGGATGAGTATGCCTTCCTAACTAGCTTCTCAATTTCGAGGCCCCATTGCTGCAGGCTCTCGTTTGCTTGCTGCACCCTCTCCTTTAACTGAGCCCTGTAGACGTGTTCTAAGTGTGAGTCTCCATAACGTGACTCAAGGGCATCTATGAGTCGCTCTAATGTCACCTCACCCGTCATGGTCTCTAAAACAGTAAGGGCTTGGTCTCGCAGTCCTAACATGAGAGCGGTAACAGCCTGCTTTTCAGTCCAATCGTTCGCCTTTGAAACGGTCTCGAACTGAAGCTTGTAGGCTCCCCAGGAAGAAGACCCGTCGAAAGGAGGCACCTTCAGTTTGCCAGTTGGTGAAACAGTGGTAACTACTCCAGTAGTTTTCAAGCACTGAATTTCCTTTTCTATACCGAGCATTTGCTTATCATGTTTAGACACTCTACTATCCAGGTTCTCGGTTTGTGATTCCTGTTTTGACAGTCTGCAAGAAAGGCTGTTGAGGTCTGTTTCCAAATTCTCTATTTTTTCTTTAAACTGTACCCCTAAAACAGCTAATTGTTCCTCGATACGGTGAGCCTGTTCTTCCTGGCGGCGTGCCTGCTCTTCCTGTCGACGTGCCTGTTCTTCCATTAATTTACGGTTCTGTTCTTCCATCATCTGTTGTAGCGCAAGAAGTAGGTGGGAAGAATCATCGCCTATAGTACGACCGGCGTCAAAACTTTGAATCCGGGCAGCGTCACGTGCTACCTGTGCCCTTGTCTGTATACCAGATGGCGTGGCAGATCCTCGTAACGACGTGCCTGGTCCTCCTGATGATATACCCGTTCCACCTGAAGACGTGCCTGCACTTCCCTCATACTTCTCTTGATCATTCCTCGGAGTGATAGGCATTTTTATCCCGCACTTCTGACACCAAAATGTTGCGAGCTATAGGGGTTCGGGATAAATAACTGCCACTCTTCTAAACTGAGGATTTATTTATAACGAAAACAAACAAAAGAAATTGAATTAAAAATAATAAACTAAAATTACACTAAGAGAAATATTAAATTAAAAGAAAACACTAAACCGCACACAAAACACTGACTCTTATACTCTACTGGCTCTCGAACTATCGCACTTGAATCTCTCGTAAATCGCAGTTGATCGCTTGGTATCGCTTGGTATCGCTTTCCGAACTGACTAACGTTGCGACTGTTCCCGCTTATATAACCCGCTCGTATTGCGTCTCTAATATTCTCGAACATACACGCGGTTATACGCTTACGCAAAGTTTACTAGTAGTTTCTAGGCAATGATTACTCCCGCGCTATTCGCGCGCGCCTTTCTCTCTTTTGCGCACAATATTCCGTCCCCGTCGCACGCCATTCAGAACGCGAGTATCTCTGTCGCACACCGTATGCGTCCTTGTCACACATCGTTTGAATGTTCGATCTTCTATCTCTGTCTGCTATGTGCATGTCGTCCCTGTCACACATCGTTTAGAATGTTCGGGGGGCCATAACCAGTCCAAAGATGTTTCTCGAACTTTCTTCAGCCTATTTCCGTAACAATATTATTATATATTTTTTTTTATAGTATAGGGGGCAAACGGGCAGGCGGCTCACGTGATGGCAAGTGATCACCGCCGCCCATAGACATCCGCAACACCAGAGGGCTTGCAGGTGCGTTGCCGGCCTTTAAGAAAGATGTAGGCTCGCTTCATGAAGGTTTCCAAGTCATATCGGTTCGACAATTATCTAGATTCTACACAATTCGCTTTCGAATTGGGTAGAATCGAGATAAATAATCTCGGAAAGCGAGGAAATTACGGGCAGTCCCAAATGAAAGTTCCAAGTTAACGCTATCGGAAATAGTCGAAATATCAAAGGAATTAAAATCATTACATATACCAGTTAAAAATACATCTTTATTTCATTTTATAGAAATTAGTGTTATCTACTACGCTACTTAACAATAATATCACAACTGAAATTGCGATAACCAGTTTGTACTTTTGGTAAAAACAAAAACAGTTTAGTCATTGACTATTTAATGGACTTAGGTCCGCGCTCAAATGTGTCCGAACTATAAGAGGAACAATCTTAACACACTCGTAAATAACGCCGCACTGAATTGTGAAAATGTTCAGAACCTATTCAATTAAACTGAAAAAAGACGATAGTTAATACCATTGACATATTGTTGATCGAAGGTTAATACTATTTTCACTAAGTAAGCAGTTTCATTTCTACGATATGTAAGTATTGTTTAGTTTAGAAACAGTATTTAATTCAAATTTTAATTTTCTGTTATTAAAAGTCTTATAAACTTTCTTAATTACTAAAAAGTAACTATCTGTCCTATTCTTGCACATTACGCACGCCGTATACAGAATGAGAACATACTTCACATTATGTTTCGGCAAACTTGTGCTGTATGTTAACGATTAAAGATATGAATAACATTTAAATTCATCTATTCATATCTAAGTTTTTTAAAGGTATAATCTTGGACACGGTTTTTCTTAATTTCGTTTGAAACAAGTCCATTTAATAGTATGTCAAAGGCTAAGTAAATAAATTACATATTTATTATTATCCGTGCAATTATATCACTGAAATTAATTAAAAAATAAGGCACAAAAGGCGTTGCTAACACAGGCTTATATTAAGATTAATCAAACTAAAACAAATGTGTCAAAGTCCCGAAACATTAAATTGTTAAAATCAGAAGTCATCAAAGGTGATTTAGATATTTATAGTATCATATTTAGATATTATAGTCCCAAATAAATGGAATGAATCGAAAGTATGAATATCACTAAGCTATAGAGTTTAACTAGTTAACTATTTTGTCGAATATACCCCTCAACCTCATGAATAAATTACAAAATTTTGTGATATGATGAGTATATTCGTCAAGAATAATAGGTTTTTGCAGTTTAAGATATTTGAAATATCTACAAAATCTAATACAACCTACTTGTTTCAATTTAGTTTCAAATCCAATCCTTACAGTTGACCAAGACTTATCTCACCTTCGCTTTTAGTATATTTATTCGATTTTGTTTGACACAGACTAATTTCACCTTCACTTCTCGTAGGAGCTACAACACTAAACAGATCTGAACATTTTGAAAGTGATCTAGAACTTGATTCAGATACAGATGAAATTCTATGGCTTCTCAGCTGTTTCCTAAATTGTCTATTTATCTCGCCAAAACTTATATCAGATGAAGTATAATCTTCAGCTGAGCTCGAGCTGCTTTCTGTTTTAAAACATTTTTGTCGTATTTTTTTATTATTAACATTTTCTTTAGAATTACTAACATAAGGAGAGGATCTCGGTATTCGCAAACTAAAGCGAGGCGACGATAAGTTTATAGTGATGTCGAGTTCGTCATCTTCTTTATTAACAGAAGTTTCCGATTTAACACCTAAATTATTTTCATCGACTAACAAAGGACTTGTTTGTTTATTCACTGATAGATATGCAAAGGGCGATGTAGTCCTGGTTTTAGTCCTAGTCGGTGACGTCATTACGTTTTTAACATGAGCCGGCGATGTCTGAGTATTTTTCTGAGTTGTTGAAATATTTTTATTGTCTGTGTAAGCTTTCGAATCATTAGAAGTGGAAGGTTTGTTCAAATTTACAATTAAATCGCTGTATTCGTCTACAATTAGTTTCTTTATAAAATCTTTCTCTAAATTAAACATTTTCTCTACTTCCTGCTTGGGGTCTATAGTTAACTCATTACGAATTTTATTAATATAATCATCGTTCCTGGGTGATGTTTGTGTTTCTTTTAATGCAATTTTATTAATAGAATTGCTTTGAGTTGCACTGTCCCGGGTATCAACAGTAGGTATAAATTCAAATGTATCTATATGATTTTTAAAAGATAAATTGGATGCTTTTATAAAAGTTTTGTTATGAACTTTTTCGATTTTATTCATATTTGATTTCGGTGAGATTTCTAGTGATTGGATCTTTTGCGGAGAAGACTCAGAGAATTCTTCTGAATTGTAAGCTTCAAAGTCATCAGCATAAGTATTTTCATCCTTTTCATCTGATAATTTATCAAGAGTAAGCGGTGTTATATTGTCACTGTCTTTATTGACGTTCTTTGAATGTGTAATACTTACTTTTTCCTCTATATCCAATACCTCTTGAAGTAGTTTTTCATCAGACGTATTCAAAATGTTAATATAGCTTTTTTCTTTTTTTTCGGATATTTCATTGCTTAATGAATTATGATTACTAAGAATTTTGTCCAAAATAGGACTTAATTGAATATCTTTTTTATTTGATACACCTGATATTTCTTTCTCAATTTCTTTGACATTAACACCACCTAAAGTTAATTTTTTATAAGGAATATATTCACCATGACTTATAACTTTAGATTTCTCATTAATCGGTTTGACCGTATTTGTTTTTGTATTAGTTTTTTTACACTTGACATTTGATGACCGACCAACTTTGGAAGATTGCCCATACACCACATTTAATTTTCTCTTCCAATCATTTAAATTTATTTGAGATCTATTTTTGGATATATTGTATTCAAAATTTTGTGTTTTTCGCCGATCTAATTCTTTTAGCATAGAACGTTTATCTTTTCGTTTAAATTCAATATTTCGAGAAGATTCACTGCTTTCATAAGATGACATTTTAGATACTTTTCGTATAGGAGGAGGCTCAAAATCTACATCTACTCTATGAATATTCTTTTTTCCTACTGTTTGTTCATCATGATTGACAGCTATAACGCAAATGTTATTTTTGTTTTGAGAACTATCTATATGGGCATTAATGTCGGGTATTATATCTAATTGTAGAACATTTTGTGTTTTTAGCTCACTTCTTATATTTATACTTGGCATTTCTTGTATTTGTAAAGGTTTTTGACTAAAATCTTTATTTCTATCTTCATACTGATAAATAATTTCATTATATAGGACGGCTTTGTCTCTACTGGGTATGATTGTATTTTTAACATCTACAGACTTATTATCTAAAATCTTATTGGCACTTTCAGGTATATGAACTATTTTAGTCCGAGATAGTTTTAAGTTTTTTAAAGACTTCTTTTGTACTGTTGCTGGTATGATATGATCACTAGAATTATGCAAAGTGTTTTTTTCTCGTTCCGTTCTAGCAATTATTTCTTGTACTCTATCGGTGCTCGTTCGTGGTACAGCAATAGATTGTGAAGGGTTGCGGATCTCATGGCCATGAAATTTTGCATTAACGACTTCCTCTATATGAATTTTCTCATTAAAATCATCATCTAAAGGTGTCGGTAGCGTTTTTGTTTGTACCCCGGATTCGTGATATTTCGACAACTCCCCAGATAGCAGTTTCAAGTCATCTGCAGTCGATTGCAGCATTTCATGCAACTTTCTCAACATAAATTCATCTTCAGGCCTTAATGCTGGTTCAGGCTTCCATAAATCATCGTCTATTATTTTAACCATATCCATATTTTTGCTGCTCTCGACCTGAAATATTTTTTGATAAGTTAGTATTTCAATGATATTTTCAGCAACTTATTTATATCTATATTTTCATGTTTGTAAAAAATCTTACCAAATATCGATCGACTGGGTAGCGAGGGGATGCGGGTCTCATCTGTTGGTCAGACACAGGGGCTCTGGCATTCTCTCCGATGCTCCTCCCCGTTCTGGTGATAAAAATAAATAATCTTTACACCTATAGATTTACTTTAGCGGATTTATGAAATCAACTTCACTATAGCGCACACATAATATGTGAATTAAAATATTTCAAAATGAATGAACGTATAGTAGTATAATAGTTGGTATGTTGTTTAGTATAATATGTTTACATTGTTGCTAAGATGACTTGAAATTATATTCTAATTTAGTACTGAATATATTCCGATGTTTTATTATCCATATCAGATCTAACAAGTAAAAAAAAACTATAAGCACTTTTCAATACTTTTAAGATCACCATTTATTAACTAGAGGTATTTTAAAGCTGTAAACTTAGTCAATCTTAAAATTGTGATGAAAAAAGGGTGTTGAAATAAAAGGTCAATATTACAAAATCACATCAATTGTATTTTACCAACATTTACAATAACGTCTTAATCGAAGCATTTCACTTGCTTGGAGTTACAAAGTTTACTCTCAGTTGAAAAGAGTCTACCGATACAGGCGGACTAAAACTTGACACTTATAATGTATGCATTTATTTTTAGTTTAAAGAACACGTTCTGTAATTAGGTAAAGGTACGTTAATTTAAATCAATGTGTTCATTTACTCACGATCAGTCATCAAGTTAACATAGGTACAGTATCTTAAATGTGATTGTATACATACATCAAAAGTGTCAGAAAAATCAGAAGTAATTTCCACTTTTGTATGCTTAGCCTGTCCATAAAACAGAACTTTAAATTCACGCAGTCACTAAGTTGTATGGACTATGTGTATTTATTGCGCCAGTAAGTCAATTCAAATATTGAAAGGTCGCAAACTGCAAGGTTTCGCATTTAAAAACGATTTATGGACATTCTCTTATTACAGGAAACATGGGTAGACTCATTATGAACCAATAATACATCAATTTCGAATCCATCAGAAAGTACCTTAATAAAAAGTAATAATATTATGTCTTGTTAATTGATAGTTACACAAATAAAAGCGATAAAATATACATCATAACGTTTAAATAAATAAAACTTTATTTTAGATTCATTCATGAATAGTAGAAACGCAGATGAAATATGTAGAATACAACGTCCTTCGTAAGTTACATGTGATTTATATAAATACCTACTACAAGACTCACAGTACTAAGTAATACTGACTGGATAGCCTTGAATAATCTAGCGGCTAGAACCCATTAAATCATCATTATGTACAAGTTAATTATATACAAAGTACCATAGATATATTTACAGGAATATCTAAAATAAATAATGGACATGTCAATTTAATTGAACGTATCAAACAGTCAGATAAGGCCATGTCGCGTCTAACGGATATGACACTTGATTACTGTAATGATGTACTGTTTCATAAACAATATAATTGTACTTTTGAATGCCCTAAATCAACTACTTACACAACGCAGCCCGCCTTCCGAAAACCTTTGACATAAGAAAACCACTCACAAAAAAATAACGGTGTAAATTATTTCATGCGTTTCATAGAACGCCACTTAAAATGTTATTTAATTAGGTATTATTATAATATTCTATTGTAGTTTATTTTTATATTAGAAAATTAACATTAGAACAGGTATTCGGAAACGGGATATCTCCTACAAAGCCAAAGCAAAAACGAAAAAGCCAGACGGCCGCCATCTGATAGCCTTCGAAATTGACACACTAACTGTAATAATATTATGACATACAATGATAATAATATAATGACAATTATTTCACTTTATACAAATATAGCAGCGAGTTTTAAGAGTTCCTATAACGGCCGCGTGATCGCGGATCAGATTGACATTTCACAAAATGACTAGGTGCACCCCGACACGGGCGCGAGTCTCGCTAATACTGCAGCCGACCAAACCTCACTTAACCTTACAAAATAATCAACCCAAACACTTATTACTCTGTAGAGCGAAGAATTTTAATCCAATTCCGACTTAATTTCCAATTCGAAAGGCAACGATATCGTCTACGTAAATTAACAAAACTTGAATCATGTTCAGGCCGAATGTCGTCGAATAAAATAATAACGGAACTCGAGCCACTCAAAAAATTGCTTCAAATACAAGAAAATAAAAATAGTAATAAATATGCGCCGTATGCAGTTAAAATATTTTAAGTATAAGTGCTAATCTGTATATAGAGCGATACGCGTTCAATATTTGATACTACAGTTTACAGTCTGTAATGTACTACATAAAATGTCATGATCATTATTATATAAATATAGTAGTAGTAATATAATACTCGTACAGTATATAATAATCACATAAATAAATGCCAAGTTCACTATGTTTAGGACCTAAAGGTAACTAAGAAAATGGCATCCGAAGAGTTCTCGACTCTAACAAAACTGCCAGAACTAATTCCTTCAACGAGAAACACTTCAGAACAAAAACTATTTATTAACGAATTTTTACAACGTTCTGAGACAATAATCGTTAAATTATTCGAAATCGGATATGTACTGTATTCAGAATATAGTATTACTCAGATAAAAACTTGAAAACTTCGGAGATCTTTGACGGTATTTTTCATTCCTGTGAATTCATTATGCTGAATACAATCCATAATACTCCGGCTCCTTGGGTCCGGAAAGCCCAATCCGACTCACCGATTGGTGTACCAACTTATCAAAAGAATATTTACAATTCTATATACAAGTGTTTTGATCGCGGCGGGCCTCGGGCCCCGTGCCGCTAGAAAACGCGCAGTGCGCTTGTCGTCGGCGAAGCGCCCGCACGACACTCCTCCCCTGATCAATTCACAGTGAGAGGGACAAGAGATTGTCTACACGGAGGCATGATGCCCTAGGTTTCTCGCTCTTTCTTAGGTTTGAATTCCTCTCCTAAGATTGTGGCGATCTCGCCCTGCATAAAAGCCCACGGGACTGTTGAATTTGCTAACGGACACTTTTCACCACTTGGACAGTAAACCTGTGAAAAAGAAATTCATATTCAGAACTTATATCAGCAAACTTACTGTCAAGCATTTAGGGTATTTCAGTTATAAAATTATGTTTAAGAAACATAGCTTACCTCAGATCCTTGCTGTCTCTTGATAGAATCCCGAGAGCACGGGAAACAGAATTTGTGATGTTGTTGACTCGGGCATTGAACAAAATGTGTGTCTTCCAGGCGTTCTTGGCAAAGTGTGCACTTCAGTAAAGGTGCTGGGGCAGGGGCAGCTGCATCTGTTCCCTCACTGGCTTCAGTCGATGACACCGACGTCGTGGACGATACATGCCGCGAGCCCGACGACCGCCGCCCGCCGTTCGACCCTGTCGGACGGATAAGTCAGTTTAGCTACCGTCTGCTTTACACAAATAATCTTTAAAATACTACAATTGATTCAGAGAGGTGCAGACTGTAGCTGATAAGCGTGGGCACAAGCGGTCGTCGGGCGCCGCGCCGTTATGTGGCATACGCGGCGATCGGACGCCCGCTCGAGTCCGACACATAGTACGATCAACGCAGTTCGAACTGTTTGAATATATTGTCGAACGTAAAATCTTAAACCGCCACGTTTATACAAAAATATTTTTGACTCTCTGCACAGTTATAAAATATTTGTAAAGGATTGACGTAGTATTACTTTATAAATTTACCTGAAGAATTAGGCGAGTGTTGGCTTGAACGACTAGCAGATCGTTGTGGAGGCGGTTGTGGTGGAGATCCTCCGGTAGAACGAGGTGACCCAGGAGGTAGAGTATCAGTTACAGACATTAGTGCAGCCATCGGGGATGGACCAGCTCCTGCGCCAGTTACTGGAGGAGACCCTGCAGTACGGCCGAGTGGGGATCCAGCCGATCCATTTGTTAGAGGAGCGCTGTTTCCGTAACCTATAAATAAATAATTAAAGATGAACTCTTCGAAAGATGATTTGATATATCCTAAATATTAGCATTAGAAATATTTAAAATTTTCCGTAAGTTCTAATAATACTGGGTTATCACATACATAATGTCTCATTAGAGTATTTAAAAACGAACTAATCAAAAACTTTCAATAATATTTTACTGCTCAGAAACAACGTGATTTTATCACAATGTCTATAACTCCTATAATAAAACGATATCGTTTCAATTCGCCCGAACAAGTACACATTCAATATTGGATGACACATCGTTTGTGGTGGACCAACGATAGTAAACATGCACACACCGACATAATATCATAATATAAATAGCATAGTGTGTTCGTGATTACGTAGTGCCACGATGTGTCACCGCCTCTATCAGAACGCAGTGTGCCTTTGTTACCGATTAATACAGAAAGTTATTGCAACGATCTTTCTCTATGAAGATGTTTTCAACACATTTGTATTTTCTTTGTAAGGTTGCCAAATCTTTCCTTTCTGCAAAATATATTTTGTAAAGCCGCAATAGAAACATTTATTTATTGTGTAGAAATACTGAATGTATCAATAGATACGTTGTGACAATTCTCTGCTTAGACAACGTCTACTAGAGTTTGAAGTTTGTATTGATGCTTGGATTAATCTTTGTTATTACAATTTACATTATTAGATTGGTATTAAACAGTGTTTGTGAGAGTGCAAGTTGAGGCAAACGCTGTTGAGGCGCGGCCCATATGGCGACCGTGACGTCACGCACAGTGACCTTTTTGGCCGTCGGCTCGTGGCGCGCCGCGCTCCCTACACACACGCCAACGGAATGTGGTCGAGCAACTCTGCCAAGCGTAGGCAGGCGCTATATTTTTTCGCTTGGTGGCCTACCTACATACGTACGCGAGCGAAAATGTCGTCACGCGATGTTGCCGCTCCTCACGTATCGTGCTTGCATTCACGGCGCGAGCGCGTTTACATTACGTGGGTGTTTGTACGTACTTTTGTAGTGTGCGAGAGGCCACGAGTTCTTGCTTTCGAGAACGCTCAACTAGTCGAACCAGTTTTATATTTATGGAGTGAGTTAATGCACCTACCTAGTTATGAATCTTTCAGCGAACCTTTGCGCAAAATACAAACGTTTTAACACGTACACGGCAAAGTGTCGGTTTTGTTATCGCAAAATTCGTGTCAATCCTTCCTATTATTTTATTAACCCAGATAATCATTGATAAATAAAACGATTTTAAATTATTACGTCACACGATTGTTTTGTCTTGACGGCATCAGCGAATGGTATAATAAACATGTACTTTAATTTGAATCAAGTGGCATAACTAATTATTTTAAAGAGCATCAACACGTCCTTTTTTTGTTGAAATAAGTTTTATTCTGTTAGTTTAACTTAATAGTTTTTGATGTTGGGCGAAATCATCAAAACTGCAACTGTTATTCTAAAGACAGGAGGTAATTCGGTTTAAAAAGCTTGCATGAAAGCTTCTTAAAATTGCTTAGGTAATAATTATAATATTAAATAACTCAAATAACTATTGCTTGCCAAAAGTATTAAGACAGCTGAGTTAATATTATTTTCTGCATTGGTGGGAGTTTTAATACATTTTTTGTAACTTAAAAACATCTAAATCTTCAAAGTATTAAATTAAGCTTTTAAATATTTCTTTTGCCATTTGGAAATAAAATAGGAAAATTAATAGAGTATGACTTACCGTTGGTTTTAAAAGTAGCGTCGAATGACGGAGTTCTTAATGGGTGCTTTTCTTGTTTGAAAACACGGTCAGGTGCGAAAGGGGCTGCTAGAGAAACTGCTGGTAACGACTCGCCACGGGTTAGAGGAGGCCGGGAATGCTCTTCTAAGAGCCTTTTGGCTGGCTCGTGATGATTTTGATGATCATCATCATCCAAAGGTCTCTTGAGTGTGAGTCCAGGAGCGAGGCGTGCTCCACCATGCGTTGGTAAATGTGCTAGAGGGAGGTGAGCGAGCCGCCTGCCTTCATGTTCATCTCTTCGGCCTCCATACTCTGCTAGCAGTCCAGCATTTGCTGACGGCCGAGAATGGTGTAATGCAAATCCAGCTGTTGGTGCATGATGTGCGGGTGGAGCCGGTTGACCCCTAGCATTTGTTTCTGAACCGTTTTGATGGGCTTCAAGAGGCGCACGGTGTCCACCTTTGGGGTGTGAAGGTCCACGCCCTTCTTGGAAACCATGTGCACGTTTTAGTTGCCGCGCTGTATCAAGGACCACTTCTATTCTATCTGCACCTTCATAATTTACACATCCACGGCATACTGGTTCGGAAAATTCATGCAGCATCGCCCAGGGCATGCGAGGCAAATCGCATAAATAGCAGTGTTGTCGCTTCTGCATCACCGACATCTTAATGTCTGGTGTGTGACGTTGTTGGCGATATTCGCTGTTTGGGAAAATTATCACTTATTTATTTTTTTTTGAATAAAGAAACACTGTCACCATGGTACACGGGAGCACTGGTATCACAATATGTAACGCAGTTGCACAGCAGCGGTAAGAAGCACTCGCTGCGGTCGCAGGTTGACGAGAGACTGAGCTGGGTCGCTTAGCTGAGGGGCGGTGAGGTTCGGGCGGCGGCAGCCATTATCGAGCGGTGACGTCAGCGCGCGCACCGCGACGCGCCGAGGACGAGCCGTTAGCCCGACGCGGATACTCCCCCCGCGCTCCTACCCTCATGTCGCCTACAACGCTTACAACAAGATAATGAACACGGTACATCTAGCGTATTCCAGTAAATAGACATAGACAAATATGTAACCGATATTAATTAACGACTAACTTTAATACTCGTAATTATATATCTTTAATGGTCGCAATGCAGGAAACTAAACACTTTGAAATCATAACTTAAACATAAAGTGTTAACCAAATCTATTTCAATCGGATCTTATGTGCTAGAGACGTAACTTATGTCTGGCCGTAGTCAAATTAAATAAGAATAAGAAATATTTATTCGACGCCACACACATAGGAAGAGAATCCCGGGATCCCGACCGATTTCTGGTCCCGTAAATCCCGGGACTGTACTTGGCTAATCTCGGGATTTTCGGGATTGCCACAAACAGGTTCAATTTGCATTCCGTAGTCCGTTGCGCCTTGACAATAACCTTGCCTAGATTATATTAATAGCATTCATTACATACCGACAAAAACAACCCTTAAGGTGGGTACTGACCAACGTTACGAGGTGTAATGTAACATTCGCATCGAGCGTGTTACGCATCGAGCATGTTACGCTGTGTTTTAAAATCGGCATAACATGCTCGTCAAAAGTCGCGACGACTTGCAAGAGCGTACCGACCGAACCGCGTAACTGTCACTCAAAGGATTCGCCAAAAAACCGACACCCGGGTGGAGCACTCAAAGTGAGCAACGAGCGGCTCGTTGGTCGCTGGTTTCCCCGTAACACGACGTACTGACTGCACGAATGCTCGCTGTGTAACATGTTACATTACACCTCGTAACGTTGGTCAGTACCCACCTTTAGATACGCCATATGATACATACGTACTACACAGGTACTGCCCTAATAATGTGTTTGTCGTAGAACTTAGAAAGGACTTTCCATCTCGGAATACTTCAATACTATAGTCTATAATGTTTAGGTAAATACCCAACGGGACAACAGGGGAATCACCCGATCACCTCATATTATAATATTGTATACATATAAATAAACTACGGGGCAGGCTTGGAAGTCAAACATTGGATGCTTTGATATTTCTGCGATTGTATTTTAAAATTCTAAATAGGTAGTTTTTTGTGCTGTCGTTTTGATTTCTTGCAATTTCATTGTTTTGGTCTGTTTTATTTTCTTACTACATATTATATCGTACAGATTAGTGTTGTGCAACGATATTAAAAACTTTTTTTTAAACAAATTATTCATTATTTTTCATTTGAACCCAATAAGAAATGTGGTTAATGCCCGGATAGCCCCGGGATCCCGAAATTACGCAGCAAAAAAGAAAAAAATGGTCAGGATTGTATTCCCTACTAGTGTTGCCAGGTCCGATTTGTTTCAGTCGGTACATGAGGTCAAGAAAATCGGGATTTAGGGTTGCAGATCGGGACAAACAAAAAAAAAAGGTGTTTTTAAATTAGGGTTTAATTTATTGCATTCTATAGTGCAAGTTTAGTTTTATATTATCTATATCAAATATGTCTTTATTCTAAAACAAGTAGTCAGTCTTGCTTGCTGTAGGGTGAAAATTAAAAAATAAAGTCGTATTTAAAGTGTACTTAAAGTATTTATATTATTTTTTATTAAAATTATATTTTTCATTGGACTTTGCCGCCTTTAAAATGGCCTTGTTTTTTAAAGCATATTTATAAAATTCATTACAAGTCATACTGAAGTTAGTTTTTATCCATTACATTACGCTCTCTCGTTCATGCAATGCGAAGTGACGTGAATAAGTATGTGTCGTTCGCGATTGAACGAGCCAAAAGACCCGGGTCGTGAAATCTGCGCGATCCAATGGGTCACTTTGTTGAAAATGATTCGTTCGTTCGATTACAGTCAGGCGGGTCGCGGCGAACCGAGGTAGTAATAGATCATAGAAACGAACGAACCAAGAACGAGCCGACGCGGCGATGACGTTTTCTGTATTAAACATTATAAAGGTCACCGTTCTACTAATATGTATGTAATATTATGTCTAACTTACTGTACTTTTACTTCAGAGATTTTAATAAGCTATATTGTTTACGTTAATAAGGTTCAATATTGGAAAAAATAATATGGTAATGTTATAAAACAAACATATATTATGTATTTTCTAGTATTTATTTTTTATTATATGTATCCTTCTGTTTGTCCGGGCTAAACTCTGAAACGTTTAAAACAATTTTAATGGGACTTTCACCGGAAGATATAGGAGATTATAGAGCAACATATTTACGCGGGAAATATGTTGCACATATATACTAGGCTAGTCTATAATATTATAATAGTAAGAAAATTAGAGTTTTTTGTCTCATACTGCTTAAAAATATATTATATAGAATAAACATCTAATGTTATTCATCAAAACTGAATAAAACGGTGACCTGTGATTTACTATTGATTGCTTTGCTATGTTGGTTCGTTTGAAATTGAACCAATCAATAGATTGAATGGGTCGAACGAACCAATAGATTGAATGGGTCGGACGAACCAATTGATTGAACGGGCCAAACGAACCAATTGATTGAACGGGTCGAACGAACCAGATCATTTTGTCAATGGTTCAGTATTGATCTAGTTCTTTGGGATCGAACGAACGACACATGTTTAGACGTGAAGCTGATGCCATTTTGAATTTGAAATAGTGACGTGATGAGTAAAAAAATTAAAAACTACGCACCTACCTACTTAAAAAAAAATTATGATTTTCTTTTTCACTTTTTGATTTATCGGGACATTTGGCGTCCCGATTAGGTATAAATCGGGACGCGTCCCCAGACCCTTGAAAATCGGGACGTCCCGCGCAAATCGGGACACCTGGCAACACTATTCCCTACATACACATAAGTCATAAACTATATTCTGAATAATTACAAATGATTATTTTTGAACCTTAAATATCGTCTTATGAACTTTAAATTAAATATATATTTTTGTGATTGGCGTAAGCGACTATTATTGTCACACATTTTGATTAAAAATAAGGTTTAATATGTATGTTTTAAAATAATTTATTGGTGTGTATAGGAAGGTTTACAAAATTTGTATAGTAGGTAACAAGCATGACTGTAATTTGGTCAGTAACATAACGTAATAGTGGAGAACGGAGTGAATCATTGCTTCAGTCGAATGCCGTCAACTCGTTGTACATACAGTGTAGCTATAGATTCCTAACAGAACTATATTATTCAACGAAAGTAAACAGCTGCCGTTCTAGAATAATAATTAACGCTAACACGTATAACCGACGTGCTCGATGCATTAAATTTCAATCTATTCTCACTCGGTTTCCTTTCGGACGGTTGCATTCTAAATTATTATTATTATTATAGAGTAACGCGGACGGATCCGGCTGGAGGACGGGAGTAGGGGAACGCAACCGGTACGGCGGCCATCTTGAGACGTGACGTCACGTGACGAGTCAACCAACTAGCGGCGGCGCGGTGCGGCAACGTCGCCTGGGCCAAACGACCATGTTTCCTCTTATCTTTGTTGTATTTTTAATAATAATTCAGTCTCATTGTTTTTTTTTTGTTATTCATCGTCGAAAACAGTTATGCGGGCAGGTAATATTGAACGGATTGTAGCAAGAGTGTATAGGAATAGAATGTTTATAATTCAGAAAGCCAGTTTAAAAAAATGGTAATCGGTATTATGCATACCATAATATTATGGTGTAACTATTTGATATTTAACAAAGGCATCTGAAACAGTATAACATAGTCAACGATTATTTTTATTTTTATTTTTGGTATTTCATATTTTGAATGTACATATCGATGGGTAACGGCCTATATGTCGTAAACGACATTTTCCCAAAAAAATTATGAAGCACTAAATATTTACTTGTATTCTAAGTAGTTTAGTAACCCTTGTTTATTAAATAATATAATGCTCAACTACTTTACCTTAATCCCTCAAACTTTTTTACAGGATTCGCCCTATTATATGATAGAATTTAATGATAATATATGAAAAAATAGAACCGGTAAAAAGAGACTACTTACAAAAACGGTAAAAATAACGTTATCCGCCAGTTTTTAAACCAATTTCTACGAATTTTGAGCGAGTTGCCAAATAAATCCGATTAGAGTTTTGTTCGTGATGAAGTAAAGGGACACAGATTACATTAGCTGATTGCAATTTTATTGCAGGAACCTTTTTTTAGGTTTAGGCAATGGAATTGGTTCCTCTGTTTAAATTTTGTTAAAAAAAGATATTTTTTAAAAACTGTTCCTAATATAATTTTTTTAATGCAATGAATGGCAATACTTTATAGTATTTCTAAATAAATTTATGTTTTATTACAATCAAATTGAGTTTGAGTGGAATTAATGGAAGTTCGAGTTAAACACGAAATGTCAAATGATTAGTCGCAACTCTAACGTAAACAGCTCTAACTCAAATAAAACCTAAAAACTATTTCAAAGTTTCGGTTGAAAATAAAGGAGTAGGTATGTAATATTAAAACAGGTTAGCCTTTGGTTACGCAAAAATAACTGAGCACATATTATATGTAACAGTATAATTTGATTACTGATGGCAAAATTCGGAATTGTTAATATTCTTCACATTCTTTTTTTACTTAAATAACAATATTTTATATTATTTATAAGCACCGTGACGTCAAGCATGAAATGGAAGCTACTAAAAATAAAAGAGTAGCATCCTATTTCACGCACTCTGCCACATAGCTGCTACTCAATTAGGTAGGTGAAGATGATGTTTGATATTTTTATCATATTTCAAATAATTTTCGTACATAATAGATCATTGCTTTTTGCCTGTATGCTGTGATTTAAGTGTGTTGAATAAAGTTTTATTATTATAAATATCCGGATCATACGAAGTAACTACACAACTACTCCTACTTTCGTTGTACCTGCTGTTTCTTTTTGCCGACTACTTAAACGCTAGTCAACATTGAGGTGTACTTAAAACTATTGCTATTTCTGTTATAAAGATACGAATGATACATTATGAGAAGCTCTCAATTTTTGATTATCGTTTCAGTATTCCGAGGTTCGCCATGTATTACTATTGGCTGTGATTGCCGGGTTGGATAGCTTGCTTTGTTAATTAAAAAATCAATTTTTCGTAAAGAGCGCATGCGTACTACTGCTTAGTTCTGATGAATCGTATATATATACAGGAAGCACGTGTCAGTTTTGTTTATTTACATCTATGGCAGTCGAGAGCGATGAAAGTACGGACTGATAACTATTTTTTTTTCTGTTTACATAGTTTTTAGGATAGCGAAGCGCTTGGACTTAATTATATACTCAGATATTATTTAAAAGTCTTGAGATGGAGATATAATACTTTTAACACTATAAAAAACAGCTGTTATCAACCATGTAAAGTTACCGGTAAACTCCAATACAGACCGCTTAGGATGACCATCAATAGATATCTCGCGGACGAGTGAAGACAAACTAAGATACAAGACATCGCGAAATATTATATCACGACATCGACTTCTCTGATAGACAAGATATCTTGATAGACCAATATCTCTACTTTTGACATTAAGTCGAGTTTTGAGTGTAAGTGGCATGTTAGACCCGGAAGACATAGAGAAAATCGATTAAAACACTAGAAAACGGTCGACAAAATTTTGTCGTGGTTGTCATGCAAAGCCGGCAGAAGTGTCCAAATTCCGATCGATCACGTAATAATCGTACAGCATTCTATTCTATTCATCCTATTTGCATATTTAAGCGATAACGCAGAGGGCGCGAACTAAGTTCATGGCGCAGCACGCAGCACGCAGACAGCGCACTGTATTGATTTTCACGAAGCGGACAGATATTGGAATTTTTGATAGTGTATGCTGTATCGACCATGAACTTTAATAAGCTTCTGACTATATTCGTTAGCACTGTTTAATGAATATGTTTATTTGGAAAATATCCACGAATATAATTTTAAATAATTAATATAGAAAAAAATCTATAAGGATTGCGCTATTTCATCTGAAAGAAGAAGCATTAGATAGATAAGATTAATAATACATAAGGATAACATTTAAATTTTGAAGACAAGAATAAAAATGATGACAAAATATAGGATCCCTCATCAGCAAAGCAGCGACTAATGTCATATTACTACACCTCAGAATACCAGAACGAGTATTCTGAGTACTACACTGATATTCAGAGATTCACAGATTTTTGTAAAATACATATTTGTGATTTCAATAGGACTGGGCTATGCAGACACCACAGTCAATAGTATTATTAAGAAAGTGCCTACCCATTTTTATCGAATATCGTATACTATGGTTAAGTATAACGTATATTATATATAGTATGGAAGTATGGAGTTATGAATCTAGCGGTATCTATATCTGTCAGTTGTCTCAGTTTCCATACTGCATAGGCCGCAGGGGTGTGTTCGATAGCAACTGCAGTGTCAGCACTGAGCGTCCTATTTTATTTTGAGATTTTTTATTAAACTTGAATAGCACGATAGACTTCTTCTACTTCAAGTTCTCTTTCAATTATTAATCTAAATTTAATAAGTAATTTCTTGTTATATATGTAGTTTAGTTTATAATCACAGTGTTTTTTTTTGGTGAAAAAGAAAGATGATTTAAAAATAGATAGCTGAGGAACGCCCTTATTGGTATTCATTGAAGATCCAGGTAATTTTACTATTTGAAACGAAACTACCTGAACCATTTTTTTTATAAATACCACGCAATTGTATCACAATTTCACGCAAGATGTCATATTCGCTTGATACTTACCCCACCTTGATTCGTGACATGTGAGTCGTGACAAAGAACGCAGTATTTTTAGATTTTTTTAGGATCAAGACGGGAATCTATTTGTGAATTGAAGTATTCCTTACAAAATATTTTTCTAGGCGATAATTATATCATTAGCATCATAGGTGGAAAAACCGTGAAGTGCATATTGCGCGTTTCGGTTTCAGTCTATGGATTTCCGAATGCTCGAAGTAAAAAGTAGGTCGACAGCGCATTATTGACTGATGTTCTGTGGGTGGGGTATCACCTACCTTCAAGTGAACCTCATGCTCGTCTGTCGATATCTGACATAAAAAAAACATGACAAACATTAGCAGAACATTAGAAAGAATCATTAATTTTACGAATATGGATAGAGAACGGTAATATCCCAAGCTCCAGAGCTTCCCGCTCACGTATAATGTGTCGGGTTCGGATCGATGGGCGACCGGCCAGTGCGCACGCGCCCACTCCTACACCACGTGTCACTGTTTATTTACGTTCCCCAGTGCACTTCAACAAGCTTTTAACGGTAAGCCTCTTGGACAAGCTTAAGAGAATTCATACTTCACTACAGTTTTTAGATCAGATTTTTTAAAAAACATAGCGGAACTAGCGTAGTTTGATGATAAAGGCGTTAAACAATCTACAATATTTTATTAGTATTGATTTGAGATACCTAAAGAAAAAAATCAGTTTAAATAAAATACTGTATACCGGATTAAAACGCAATTTATTATTTATATTGTTTAAATTATTTATCCCGACGTTTCGTGTGCTTTTCAGCAACCGAGGTCACGGGGAGAAATAATAAATCTCATTTTAATCCGGTATACAGTATTTTATTTAAATGTGTAATACTCGCGTTAATAAAAGACAATATAAAAATCAGTTTTGTTACGAATAATCCTTTGTAATTATTGCTTTATTAAACCCAGAATCCCAATATTAATAAAAGTTAAAGTTTGGTGTAAGTAATGGAGTCACTTACTAGACTTAGAGCGTATCAAAAGTCTAACTATCAGTATAATATAACCTTCAAGGGGCTCTACATACCGAGTGCCATCAACAGCGAATCCTTTACCCTTGAAATAGGATATAAAACTGAATTAAATCCCCAAAAACATGTTATATCACGAACTGCGCGGGGAAGTATTGATCGATGACGTCACACCCCGGGCACACCATTAGAGACGGCTTCTTAACATCTATTTTGTATACGTTTATCGTTTTTTGACCTATTTGGATTACATAAGCGTATCTGTGTGTGGGTGGAAGTTTTCTTTGTTAGTTGTGCTTAGAGTTTTTGGATCAATAAGGGCGTTTGCGAAATCAAACGTTTGGTTATCTTAATTTTAGTATTTTTTTTTGTTTTTTTTTTTATGTCAGATATCGACAGACGAGCATGAGGTTCACTTGATGGTAGGTGATACCGCAGCCACAGAACATCAGACAATGATGCGCTGTCGACCTAATTTTTACTTCGAGCATTCGGAAATCCATAGACTGAAACCGAAACGCGCAATATGCACTTCACGGTTTTTCCATCTATGAACGGTGGTTCGTTACCCGGTCGGAATTTAGATATTCCTCCCACCCGATTAACCAGACGTGGGGAAAACATGCTTACAGAAAGTTATAAGCATGAGCTCCCGGTGTGATTCGAACCCACGACCCATCGATGCGCACGGCAGGTGTTCTACCGAACGCGCCAACGAGCCCGTCAATAGTTATATTTGTTTCTTATACAAGTTCATTTAGCCCACGTGTCACTGGAACCCGTGACAGCCACCTGCATGTTGTAACCTTTTTAGGTCTTATATAGTTTTTTATATCTACACGAATAATATTATAAAAGGAAAGATTTGTATTTTTGTATGTATGTAACAAATAAACTCAAAAACTACAGGAGCGATTTCAAAAATTCATTCACTAATAGAAAGCTACAGTATCAGCGAGTAACATAGGTAGTTTTTGTATATTGTAGGTACACTTACATTGCACTCGTGCGAAGTCGAGTATTGGTATATAATTCAAATATAGATATTTTTTGACATTAAAGACGACTCTATAATTTTCAGCCACGCTGCAAAAGAAAACACGCTGGTTTTTGCGTTCGCCTGGTCAATAGACCTAAATATGAACTGGTACATATTGTATAAGTATATTGCAAAATATGAGGATATTACATATTGATATACATATCTTTATGATATTTAAATAAAATACTGTATACCGGATTAAAACGCGATTTATTATTTAAATTATTTATCCCGACGTTTCGGATGCTTTTCAGCAACCGTGGTCGCGGGAGACTGGAAACGTCGGGATAAATAATTTAAATAATAAATCGCGTTTTAATCCGGTATACAGTATTTTATTTAAATGTGTGATACTCGCGTTAATAAAAGACAATATTATCTTTATGATAGTTCGTTAAAATATTAACATTTGATTTATATATCGTATGCTCATAAATTGCTGTGATTTTTAAAAGAGAAGTAGGTGCGTTTAAATGTATATTTAATACACATTTTATTTATCTTTTTTTTTTCAGCAAATCGGAGAAGTTACAGCATATGGTTTCAAATTGCAGGTCTAGTTTGTAAGTCGATATTTTTATTACAACACTCTCTGATATCCAATAGAAATCTCTAGAGCAGTGATTCTCAAGCTTTATTTTGTCGCACACTTATAACTTATATTAGGTATTATGAGCGATAAAATTAAGAGTGTTTTCAAAGCATTTTCTGATTTACTAAAAGTTCCTTGAATCTAAAGACAAGCCTTAAAGGAGATGAAGGAAAGTAACAATACAGAATCTATCAATGCGTCAGCTGAACGTTTTATTACAAACCGTAATAGGTGAAAATAGTGTCTACAGCCAACAGTGTGGTAAGATTTATTTGAATTGTGGTGTCCCACGACATTGTACAACTTCCACAACTAAACCGTAAAATCTAGACGGCTATAATAAAGAACTGGAAAGATATGATATCCGCAGTTTTCACGTTGTTGCAGCAAAAATAATGATAACGAGGATACAAAATCCCGGATTACAAAACAGTTCAGTACAGATGACCATGTTTCATTACAATTCATGACGAAAAGCCCGGTCCAAACAGTCATAGCAACTACGCAGTGGGGAATATAAATTACATCAGACTACATCGTAGTATTATTATATGAAAGCTATTTGGCAGTCAAAAACCAGTCTGCGCAACCTAATCGATGCTGCACTTGCGCAGTTATGCCGGGCCCGAATCAATACTTTGGGTTGGAGCACGTCACCCCCTAATGCATCTTCTGGTACGTTTCCCCGTAACGTTACGATAGGTCGTTGCGTTGCGCAGAGTGAGAAGGTGGTCCTATCATGTTTAATAGGCTTTCCTAGGAGAATTAGATATAGAAGTAATGTACTGATTAATATAATTGATCCTGGGTTGGGATAAGGCTAATTGGTCAATGAAGTTTCTAAGAGCTGCCTGGAATCAGATGTTCTGTCTTCAAATAGAAGTGTAATAATAATAATAATTATGTGATAGCTGGTATTTACATCATAGATCTCTGATAGGTACCGCAATTGTAATAGACGAGCATAATGGTCATGAACCATGAAAAATATTCAAAAGATAAACATAGCATTTGTTTCCAGAGAATAACTCTTCTGCCGGCCTAGCATGACCGCCACGAGATATGTCGCGGACGAGAGAAGACAAACTAAGATTTATGATATCTCGATATATTATACCCCGACATCGACAATTTTGATAGAAAAGATATCTCGATCGACAAATATATCTATTTTTGATATTAAAAGTCGAGTTTTAAGTATAATTGTCATGTTAGACCCGAAAAAAAAGAGATAATCGATTAAAACACGAGAAAATGGTCGACAAAATTTTGTCGCGATTGTCATGCTAGGCCGGCTGTATTGCCATATCATCAACTATGAGCTTACCACAAGAGAATATTACTAATGATAATGAGTTTTCGCTGTCTGTCATAAAGCGAGCCATTAAACCTAGTTATTTGATCGATATAACAAGTGTGTTGTATTTTAAGCAGAAATAGATTAAATTTCAGTCTTATCATATCGATTTACTATCGGCCATACGGGGATTATCATTCACAAGTCACTGTCGGTAAATTTCCTACATATTATTATAATATGATTTACAATATTGGTTGAACGAACTGATAAATAAATTTTCCCGATAAAAGACAATTTACGTAGACATAAAGAATAAATATTACTTGCGAGCGGGTCAGATCTTTTCATGAAGTCAGAATTCCCGGAAATATATATTTGTTGTATCACAACAGACTCGACTAGCGAACAATTTCACTAAAAGCCTAACATGCGGAATCAGAACAGCTGCTAATAAATAAAGGGATGTCATCCGCTTTGATTTCGTGCCCTAAAAGATAAAACACCTGTTCCACATATTGTGTTAAAGGGTTGTTTTTCTCACGTTCGCCTCATTCGTAAACAGACACAGTCTGCGATAACCTATTTTAAGTAGGTATATAGTACGCGCCCCGGCTTCACACGGGTGCAATATAGATGTACATAGCCTATGTTACTCGCTGACAATGTAGCTTTCTATTGGTGAAAGAATTTTTAAAATCCGTCAGTAGTTTTTGAATTTATTCATAACATACAAAAATACAAATCTTTCCTCTTTATAATAATCAGTATAGATAAAAAGTAAGAATACTGAATCACGATATAACGTCTGAGTAGATTAAGATAAAATTTGGCACATATTTATCCTGGATCATAAGACAGAATATTTTGTGGTCCGGGAAAATATACTGATCCTGCTGCCGTAGATGCGGTTATCTACAAAATAATATTTTTCATATTAATTTTAATCGACTTAGATTAGCTATTTTAGATGACTTTTTATATAAAATCAAGAAATTTCCCAATTTATTAGAGACTTGATTTCACAAATAGTCAGTCACCTTACATTTAACATATCGGAAATTTCCTTTCATGAATATTTGGAGTTATTTATACTATTTAACAGTAGCTACCTACTAACTAATAGGTAATATTATAGATTCAATCAAAGCTCTGTCTTAGCTAGATAATGCGTTTGAATTCTAAAACGTAACTATAATTTTAGTTATTCAATCTCACGAACTTGTTGAATTATCTTCAAGGATAAATGCCCAGCTGTTTCGATACCGTATCGTTACTTGTAAAAGGAGTAGCTTTGGTCCCGGGATCAGGGATATCAAATGGATCAATAACAGCTGCAAAATCCTTGGCCCCGATCCCAACGTGACCCGGCCCTTAGACCTGTGTACCGGGTAACGCTTTCTCATCTCGTGTGAGTCAGTCAAATTGATTACTCATTTTTTCTGAGCATCAATAAAAAATCTTTAAAAAAATATATTTAAAGATATTGTTAATATGGCTTACTGATTGCAATAATGATATAATATAGAATTATTATTGTAACAACAAACTTCTGTCATTCGCAACTTCTCAGGTAAATATTAAAGGGATAAACGACATTTTCTATAAATTAGAACTAATTTTAATGATTCCTTTTGAACGAGAAAGATTAACGTATCTTCTACCTTCAGTTATTTTCATGGCATGAATTTTTCGTCTTCTGCAAGTTGTTAAATATTGAACCGGACGTGTTTGGATTTATAAGATGTGTAATGAAAACAATATTATAAATGAGCAAGTAACTGTTACCTTGACAGCAGCATATTTTTGAAGCCAAGAGAGGTCATGGTCATTCAGAATAATATCCAGAGCGTATTGGACATAGCTCTAGGTAATGCAGCGCAGGCAACAATGCGAAGAACGCTTACTTAGAATTTCATTTCTATAATACTATTTGTAATAATATTTAAGAAGTAGCCTTCGTCATCAGCGTATCATTGACTAATGTTCTGTGGCTGAGGTATCACCTACCATCAAGTGAACCTCATGCTCGTCTGTTGATAAGTGACATAAAAAAACAGACAGAGCTCTTACCCCACATCTCTCTCTTTGTCAGATTATTTGTCTCTTTGTCGATTATTTGAGTCTGATCTTGGTTATTTTTTGTTTTTTCTGTGGCTAAAGAGGCCTATCCTATAACGACAGGCTCTACTACATATGTCGCAAGTAAATTGACCGTCCGGTGTAGACTCCGCACTTTGGTGTTACTTGTTTCGCCTAACGCTTAAAGTTTCAAACCAGTTGCGATCATGGGTTACGCGCTCTGCACCTATAAGTCGACGCCACGTATTCCTGTCATCCGCGAGCTGCTCCCAGTTTGCTGAATCTATTGCGAATGAGGCCAAATCGCGCTTTATGTTGTCTTTAAATCTTAGCAAAGGTTTGAAGACAACATAAAGCGTGATTTACAGACTGAGCTCTTACCCCACATACTAACTCAGGAAGTGAATGCTTATTTTTTTATACGATCAAAACACACGTGTAAGAAGAGAGTCCTTGACACAATTCTTTAGATAGGTAAGGGTGAGGGGATAATCTAAATAAGGGAATATTTATTCATCGTCGTGAATAAAAACTTAATAAATAATATAGTTTATTTGTATTAAATTACTTGCTAAAATAAAAATGGTGAGATATATCATTTACTTATCAGTTTATTTATGTTATATTACTATATTCAATTATTGTATATGGATAAAATAGACAGTCATCTAGACTAATAGTCTAATTACAGTATTTGATATTAATATTTAAAAAGGTTTCTCTGATTTTATAAATTTTAGTTTTTTTTTGGATTTCCAAAGGCCATAGCCGGGTAAGAAGGGGTGAGCGGCCCCCGCGCGTATTCGTTCCAAATTTTGGTCAAAAGTTGCACCTGATGGGTTACAAGCTCACCCCAAATTTTAACCCTGTAGCTGCTCTAGGTACAATCTTTGTAATCTTCGTTCTAGTGGTAGGACAGATGCGATTAATTTGTTAAAATTCCCTGTCCGGAGTATGAATAAAAATACAACGAGTTCTTGAGTTACTGTACGTGTGGATTTGCTTCGTATTGAAGGCAACATATTGTCTGATATGCCAGTTGAGTTTGCTGCAGCGTTTGAACATTTATGAATTTGTCACGTGAACCGTTTGTTAACAGCACGCTCTTGTACGTACATACGTATGTACACGTATGAAACCGTCACCAGATGATGCCAAATGGCCGAAAACATCATGACATCCAGGACAAAGAATATGCAAAAAAATGAATTTTATTTTTTTTAACTATCGTCCACCTCTTCGATCGATTTGAAAAAAATATATGTTGTAGAAAATAATCTGATTGTCTAATAGAAAAAATCTGGTAATTGTATCTCGTGAGTAAGTGACCGAAAAAAAATCACAAAAACTTTAAAAAAAAAAATCGGGTAGTTCCATTCGTGATTATGAGTTCTCAATTTTTTCTATGAATTGTCTTTAATATATTTACCAATACATTTTGTTTTATAAAAATCGGTCCAGTAGATCCTGAGAAAAAAAAAGTACTATTTGTATGTTTATCTTTGTACTTAGAGCAGCTACAGGGTTAAAATTTGGGGTGAGCTTGTAACCCATCAGGTGCAACTTTTGACCAAAATTTGGAACGAATACGCGCGGGGGCCGCTCACCCCTTCTTACCCAGCTATGGCCTTTATAATATATATTTAAATATACATTAATAGGCAGTTGGTTAACAGGGTGGTAAATCGCATAGCTTTAAAGAAACCCAGGTTCAATGTTCGGGGAAGACAGACGCAGGGAGGGAGTTCCAATCCTAATCGTTAGTAAGTTATCGATCGATGATATAAATCATCAACAAGCCGGATCTTGTACTTGTTGTATGTGTTAGCATAAGGTCGTACTATTAGCGGGCGAGGCCAGCATCAGTAGCAGAGAGATCAATACCCTGGCGTGACCTGGCTACATCCTTGGCCCGGTTAACTTACCCGGGAGTGTTGCTGTGAGGACACTTGGCAATACTACGCCGTAATACGTTGACTTTGTTTGACACCTTTGTGTGAATTTGCCATTTTTTCTGCAGCAGCATGAGATTTCGAGTTAGTAAATAAGTGGTATTTAGTGCACATAGAGAAAAAAGGATTCTATTAGATTGCCAGGACCGATATTCGAATTGTATTTTTTTATATTTACAATTCCCCATTAATAAAATATTATTAAGTTATCTATACTAATGTTATAATGAGAAAAGATTTGTTGGTTTGTTTATTACGATTTAACTCAAAAACTACTGGACCGATTTTAAAAATTATTTCATCAGTAGAAAGCTACATTATCAGCGAGTAACTTTGTGTATAGTACATCTACACTGCATCCGTGGCATGTTACTAGTTATACATATAAGTGTTATTTTATGATTTAAAATTAGTCCTGAAATTATTACGGAGGATAAATGCTCAACACAACATAAAATTTAAATTTGTGATATAGTGAGATTGTGGGTAGACTACACTTGGAGTAAGTTGTGCCTTTTAGAATTCAGTATAGGATTGTCGAAGAGCTTTATTATAGAGACATTTCTAATCAATAAACCCAGCCGACAGCATTGAACAGCTGACAACTGGGTTACGGGATCAATTACCTGGAGCGACCCAGAGGAATCCTTGGCCCGGTTTACGTAGAACAGGACGCCTACAAATACAACTACGTTTTTGTTTACTTTATGAATTTGAAATGTTGTTTTAGGGAGCGTTTCTTTTTCTATTAGTGGAAAAAAACTATGGATTGTATCAATTCTTCGTAGAAAAGAGCTACGAATTTTTTTTATAAATACAGTTTTTAATTATTATTGTTTAATTAAAGTTTTATTACTCTTTAATTTTTTTTAATATATAATTTAATTTTTAAAAATGAGTGTATTCGGGTAAACTGTTAACTTTAACCGGCTTGAAGCAAAAAGATTTAGAGAAAAACTTGACTGCTTACTCCATTCTATAATAAGCTATTTTAGAATTTAAAACTGATAAGTACCTAAATGAAATTCAAATTTATATAATAACATGTAAGTACCACCGTCGTTAAGGAAAAACTTACAAATATAACGCAAATTAAATATTTTCCTTACTCAACTGCGCAGTTTATAAACATTACCTAAGTATATTTCAAACTGTGATGCATAGCACTAGGAGTATTTTTCCTGTGCTAAGGTACCTAAACATCCGTGGTTTACCTGTTATTCGCTTGGGTTAATAATAATTCATTATTTATTTTTCGTGAAATGTAACGTAGGTAACTAAATATTTCAATATAATCATTGAATAATACTGAGCTATTTTAATACAGAATTGATAAAATTATTGAGGTAACATGGAAATATTATGATTAAGAGAATTCATAATTAATTACTGAACAATTTATGAAAGACGTCACATCATTAATATATTCCAGAAATGGTAATGTCATTAATCATCGTAGGATAACAAATAATAATAGGACTTCACCTAGAAAGTGAAGTAGGTAACAGAAATCAACAATTATAGGATAATACGACTGCGTGCTAGATCCAGTGGCGTAGCTATCATATGGCAAAGTGGTGCAGTGCACCAGGGGCCTGAAGCTGAGAGGGCCCCTGGGCTTTGGAAAGAGGGGAGGCAGCTCCTTGAACTATACTAATATTATAAAGAGGAAAGATTTGTTTGTTACGATTTAACTGTTATTGCGATATTTTTTTTCTCCCTGCACCGGGGCCCTTGTCCAACTAGTTACGCCACTGGCAACCTGTTTCTTCAGGTATAGAATATTCAAAGCTGTGGTTACATTTCGGTCATCACTTCCAAAAATTGCGCACTGGTAACTACCCTCTTTTTAATTCGTATTCTTCTTCACTTGAATCTGTGATAGTAGCGTTGGCAAAAGACAATATTATGTATGTTCTAGTTATCAGTAAACGCAATTTATATTTAACTGAGATAAGAGATAAAATAAATATTCCATCCAGAAGGCGTTACTTGAAGGTTATGCGAACAAATGGTCTGTGTTCCGTGGACAGTAGGGGCTTTGTGTTACGATGTGGTCATAGTTTATACGTTGCAAGGGGCGGCGGAGAGTATAGTTAGAATGTATAGCAATAAGCAAATATAATATGTACATCTATACACCAAAAAGGTCCTCTGTGTAATTTTAAATTGGACGAAAGATAATTTTTAAAATATTATTAAGTTTGTATCTAATTTTTTTCTTTCTGAGCTTTGCAGCTAAATATATTCATAATTTAGACATTCGTGTCCAAGTTGTTTACTCGTCAACCATAAGCTTTGGTTTTATTTTTGGGAGAAAACAAAGTCTTATAGGTCAAGAAGACTGATCACCACCTAATGTAATGGAATTTTATATAATATCAGTCTTATAATAATAATGTTTGTTTTAACATATACCCTTTGTAACCAACAAAGACACTATGCTTTGAAATTGTCTTCAGTTATATACGTAAGAAGTGTCCATTGAGAAACGATTGATAGATAACGTTACTTCGAGGTCAGTGTGCAGACAGTGGGGCCTTGTCTTCATATCTGACTTGTGCTTTGAAATTTATCTTTACGTCCCATTTGACGTTTTCCTGGTATGCCAGTAATATTCAATTTGGTCATGTTGGGTCATTGCTTCAAATAACGGATTTCTACAAAGGATACGTAATAATTACCTATAAAACTCGTTACATAAACGAATAATACAAATGTAAAATAAAATTATAAAGAACTGACTGAACTGAAGACTGCAAAGTGCAAACAATGAGTCATTATGAGATGTAGTAATGCAACTATATGGTTTGCACATATTGCGCAGTAACGCAATTTTCCGTCTAGGTACATAGGAACTAGAAAGCATGTACAAAGATCCAACGAAACAGCTTTATGTAATGCACTTGGCAATTGGCATGCAATGAACTCCGTCGAGGAAAACGGTGATGACCTCAGGGGATAGTACAGAATGGCTCTACCTTATGAATTATTTATGACAGATCCACGTGTGTAACGTTTATCAATTTCAATTTGATAGTTAAGTCCTGAATCCCCGGGAGGTGGCATATAGGCACTGAATACTAACGGTCTTATTCATAAACATAACATAAGCTAGAAATAGTTAAAGTATGTTTCTCTATGTTTATGAATAAGACTAAAAGCATTTAGTGATGAAATATGTATAACTTAAATTATAGTTATTGTTTTGTTTGTTAATGGCAGATGAGTTACACTATCTGTGATATATTAGTTAATAAAAAAATATATAAATAAAGGTGGAGCAAGACTTAGTTGTCAATCTATACTTAATTCAATTACTTAATATACCATATGGTTGTAAGAAATGTTGATATTCACTTGTACTAATTAACGATATCTCCGATGACACTCAATGAGATGCAACATTCAGAGTCATCTTCAAAATAAAAATTTCATTATTGATTACTGGTAGAAAGGTCTATGATGTACCTTTACCAGACATAGGTACAATAATATACAGTAGTCTATTTTAATCAGACAATTTTAGCTAATAACAATAAAACAATAATATAAGAAAAAACGTTTTATGTATAATTAATAATATTATTAATTATAAAAAAATGAATAGTTTATTTTCACTAAATATCAGGTGTCAAAAGAACGTCTGAATTAAGCATTTGAAAATTACAACAAATATATTTTGTAATTAAATTTATTTAAAAATCGTAACATTTCATGATCCACACGGTTATTACTAGGCAAATACAAATAGCCATATATCTGAAACAGATATTCCTTGCTTATACTTTTTCAGAGATATTTTTAAAAGCATATCAATATACATTACAACGAAAAGTACGTGCAAAGTGCCCTTGAAGAAACAAATATAGAAACAAGAGAATTAGATAACACTGAATGATGTAAGGGAGGACGGACGATAAATATTCATATATGCAAATGTGCGTAATGAGGTGGGAACTGCTATCGTTGCATATATTTTTAAATAGCACTAGGTATAGATATTCTATTGCACGAAGACTGTTTGGCTATGAATGTTGTCAAGCGTCCACATATACGTCGTTTTAGTGTGTGTAATGTTTAACGTGCGCTCCCGAGATTACGCACACTCAAATATACATAGTATTTATATGTGCCCGCCTGACAACATTCATAGCCAAACGGACTTCGTGAGATAGAATATTTATAATAAAATTTATTTAGATTCATGACAAATATGATATATGTTACATTCTACATGACTGTAGATAACTACCTACATAATTAATGTAAGCTGATGCGCTAATTAGTGAGATGTTATGGTTAGATTTGAAAGTCTAAATATGCAGGAATCAAATCGAAAGATTAAAATGTCTGATGGTTTCTACTAATGAAATAAAAAATATTTTTTCGTTATCCCATAGGCTTTGAATGCATAATTTATATCTTGTATTGTAGCGGTAGATGTTCATGCTAGAGGCAAAGTGACGAGGCCTCTCCAATCAAATTCTAGTCTAAGCTCTTCGAGTGAAATGTAATCTTTATCGTAATACTATCAGGCTAAATCCCAAGATATGTTTTCTGAATGTATATTAATAGAAGTTATTTATAGTAATATATGAAACTCGCTGCGTTTTACGAGGCATTGCGTCAAACATGGTCACAAAATTCAATATCACGGTTGTTGCATACTTGTGTGATGTCTGTGCGAAGCAAACATCCGGCTGAGACGCCCAACAATCATAAGCACAGCCGGGTTCGCCTGATACGCGAGTGGAAAGTTTCTTGGGCGATAGCTTATCAAGCACGCGGAGCGACCGTGGCGACTCGACGTCGCGTCGGTCGATACAATACGCTAAATGCCAATACAGACGTAATTACAAACATAATATTGAATATTGATGATAGACATACCGTTTACTTACAGAAGAAACACACGTAGAAGCACACAAAAAATATTAAATTTAAACATGGTACATTAAAAGATATAACAATCCACGGGTTTGAAAGTGTTATGGTAGTAAAAAGTATGTACATGACACACATACTTATTACAAAAGGACAAAAGGTAAAGGTACAATTACACACGCCATTTGTGTGGTGATATGTTTGAATTGTAGTTACTAAATTCAGGACCCAAAACTATTATTCCACATAACAACCCAGATTATCTGCCTTATACAAAGCATTTTATCGATCTTAATTACTAAACGTTCTGTGTAAATAAGAGAATCGAGAATCTATTAACAATAAACATACAAGAATGAAAATGAGGGAAATATTATTACTTCAACTTGTACAACGACACAGCTGCGTAGGCGTCTCGCTGATAAACAAATCATAAGAGATAACAGTCGATAGGAGCTTTATCAGGAGTGAATGACAATCATCACCTACTTATATATTTCAATCCATAACTCCTTCACCAAATCTACCAAATTCACATCTCGATTCTTTCGATTGATAAATACTTAATTTTGTTAATGATATAATACAATATGCGAACATTGTAATATACGAAGTAGAGTTCTTGAATCTTGGTCTCACTATTGCGAGTCAAAAGGTTAACAATACGCTATCTCTTACGTGACAGCGTATTACATTTTATACAATACTAGTAAAATAAAAGCCGATGCTGCAACAAAATTACTATCTACAGATGATATAGTAATTGGACGACTATTAAGCACTGATATAAGCTGACATAAAATGAATACCAATTTTGAATATACTGGCTCTTATTGTTAAGAACTTTAGGCACAAAATCGCACACCCCGGAGTGAGATGATAACGCTAAGTTTTATTAACGGTAGGTAATCACGTTTATTTACAGTTTATAGTACGCAATATCACTTATCGTTTCATTATATTACGTCTTAAAATAATTGTTTTAGATAATATTCGTTTACTGAATTCAAACAAGGTATTTTTTGAAATTTTCGGACTTATAGCGAACTGGCATTCGATGAGTTTCTAATAATTATCGCGAAAAGAGATTTTTCTATTTGTAGTCGTAAAATTCCGAAGTAGGATTTAGTATTGTTAACAGCTTAATTTTCCTCTTTTTTGAAATAGTGGGATGCTATTTTGTACGGTTACGGTTATACATATTACATAATATTTAACTATAAATTGGAAACCTATATAGCGGCTTCAATGTACGAGATGATTATGTAACAATCCTGATTATGTTATAGCTTTAATAAAGCGTATGTATAAAATTTACCAATTTCACATACAAATATTAAAATTTCGAATTAATACCACGTTAATCATTATGTGCATATATTAGAAATGGATAGTGTAATTACTAATTACTGTAATGCTTTAAATTAGTTAAGGATATCCAGAGATTCTTATTTAATAACAATCTCTATTTCTTAATAACATAATATTATACTAGCAACACGCCCCGGCTTCGCATGGGTGCAATTAACTTTACACAAAAACAGACTATGTTCTGAAATCGGTCCAGTAGTTTTTGAAATTATTCATTACAAACATACAAAAAATCTTTCCTCTTCATGATAGTAGTGCAGATTATATGAGTGTCGATTACTCGTCTGAAATATCAAAATTACATGATGACTGTGCACAAATTTGGAATTTCCTATCCTATAAAAAATGTGTTTTATCAATTTACTCGAAAAAAATTATATAATGGAAAATGTAGACTTTAATAAAAGTATGACTTGCCTAATGCGTAATGATAAACTATGAGTTGACATGTCTAACATCATTTTATCTATTTCTCTATCAATAACTAAGTACTCCCACCATTTGTATCACGATTAAATCTATAGCACTTACCTCGTGACTATGTTTACAGTATGTCATTGCCATAACTTAAAATATCGATCGAGATAAGATAATCCCTATTTGCGTCAATCGGCCGCTCAGGCGATGTTATCTGATTGTCCTGATGCTACAGAACTTTATTTAGAACATTCGTAATCATTATCACGCCTCGATGCGATGATTAAGCGATAAATGTACGATAAAGGAAGATTGTTATTCACATTACTTGCGTCGCTAACTATATTAAATATAGATTCTCAATTTATTCTGATTAACTTTCTGTTTGATTTCCATGTTTCACACGACAACCGACTCTTCGATTAACTAAACCTCTTCAGGGATATTGTCACATGTTGTGATATTTTAGACTTCTAAAGGTACAGCGAGTGCGTTTTTCAAATGGAAATAAGGTTCAGGTAAATTTTTCCAGAACTATTTACTACAGAATTACTCATCAATAAGAAAAAAAATCCTTGAATAAAAGCATACAAAAGACGTTACATGGGCATAAAATATTAGGAAGCCCTTTATATTTCACCAATCGTCTCTTTAATATAACTACAGCAAACACATTCATAACCAATAGGTATCATAAGCGGTAAAAATGACCACATTTCCAAATAAGTATATTATGAAAAAGATAGGTCTCGTGATAGCGCTTGACACGGGGCTATCAGAGGCCTTATCTGAGCTATGTGTAATACAAACATTTTGGGTATACATCCTGCTACTTTTGTATCAGTCATTAAACATTTTGCTTAGTTACCAGCTGCCATCATAATAACAGTACGGCTAAGTATACAACTACATTTTTAGTTACATTTGTTGGTATATATTTTTATGTTAGATATCGACAGACGAGCATGAGGTTCACTTGATGGTGATACTTCAGCCACAGAACATCAGTCAATGCGCTGTTGAGTGTGAGCAGTTTATGATGCGATTGCTTATACACGTCATTGTTACGTTGAGTAATATCTAATTGGACTTCTATTTTTATACATGGCAGGAATTACAATGAATGAAATTTAATGGTAAGGATACCGATGTTATTTTTAAAATGTATCAAAAGTAGTCGATGTCACCACATTGGAAGATAATTAAAAAAAATTGATGTTCACCTTTTCAAAATATAAAAAAACATCTGTCTATCTCCACAGTATTCACATGTCTTACGACGTCAACCATCGTCGCGCAGTTATATTTAGCACGCTCTTGAATGAAGAGAGAAGATTCGCATTGATTGTACCGTCCGTCCCAAATAAAACTAGCGATGTACACAGTACACACGGGCGTGCATCAAACCAAGATGGCGGCCATGACGTCACCGTGAGTTTCCTTTCGCCGCCTTCACCTTGACATTTAGATTTGATTCTACGTGTCGCGGCGGCTGCTCATCAGCGACGCGTCTTGCATATTAAGAGTTAGCGTTTGATTTGGAAGATTTGGGGTATTGGAGTAGCCTTCAAAACACGATTTGCATTAGGTATTATCTATACCGAAAATCACAGTTATAATGTTATTCAGATTTTAACGTCTATCCGGGCAAAAGCTGCACATAAATTGTCGTAGTCATTATTATTTGTTACATTTCTATCTGACCATAAATGACCCGATTGTCTTATAAATTAGAATGATCGTTATTCAGTTTATCGATACTGTGATCTAAACAACCTATAGGTCATTTATAAAACAGCTGACGTGATACTATCTTTAGAATCACCTGCTTTATGGAAGTCATCAAAACGTATTGCAGGGACTTCCTGCGTGTTTAATTAACGTCAATTATCTATTTTTAGCGGACGAGAAGTAGTCTCGAGTCGATATTGCTACGATTTCTCACATCTCGTTTGCTTTAGAAATAATTCACACTTATGAAACGTTGAGAACGCATTGTTAATTAATATCAGATTATTCATTTTTCATTATCCTTATGTATTCTGCGCTAGTACCCTTTTTTAATTACAAATGAAGAAATAATTTCAGTTCTACATTTCAAATCTATTTAAATGAAATACATTTTACCTGATTAAAACGCAATCGCGTTAATTAATGTAATTATGTATCCCGACGTTTCAGACAAAAACTGAATACCAACCGTGATAATATTTACGTTTTGTTTGCCTAGCTTAGATAGGTAGATACTTTTTTGTACACAAAAAATATTCAATATAAAAAATATCTTAATCAAAGAAAAACTTGTACCTACATAAGGGTGGCCTTATCGCACTATACTTAGTCGACTTTTGACGATTTAAGTAAAGTTAAGCCATGTAAAATGTTTGAGATATAATTTTCTAAGATTTTAACATCATTAAATTATTCTAAACTAAATTAAACTAAAGCACGGTATCTTTGATACAAATTCCCACGTATTGCGTGAGGCGATTGTTTCAAATGTTCCCTTGGCCATTGTGCGGAGTCGGCGAACCGGAAAATGTTGCCAATTAACAACCGAAACGAATCTAGTGTTTTTTCTTAGACAATAGAAAATTACATAGCATTAATTTTGACGAATAAGTGAACTGTTAGGCTTTTGATTGGTCATCCATAAATTTGAGTTTTCTCTATTATATCTACATAAATACTTATCTCTACACGTATTACGTAAGTCAACGATCATTTCTTTACCGCCTTTACAGGCGTGACTGACAAACGGTATCGGTATCGCAAAATTAGACGAAAAATGCTTTTTTTAGAAATCTTGTTCCCCTTTACTTTCAATAACGTGAGCAAATCGTCCGCTTGATCTACAACTGCCCATAAAGATCGTTTGTACATTATTTTATTATTTTTACTCTATTTTTTTTTAATTCTCTTCTCTCTCACGAGTATTTTCTCTTTTTTCATTCCCTGGCGCACTCCCCACTTCTATCTCAGGCACATGCACTTCATGTGTCAACTAATACTATCAAAATATTACATTCTAACTACAAACAAGTAGACTCTAAAACGTCTATAATTCCCGAGTCTAATTAAGAGCACAGCTTACAATATTAAGCCATCGCGTCTGCAAAAACTGTAATTGTTTAGCCGAGTCCGTGTGAATGTTCTCACACGGTGAACACATCACTTTCTCAACGTTTTTGTGTAGCAAGCGGCCGAGGGGTTTGACTTCATTGAATTACCTGGTACATTATCATAATGCCTTCTGTGAATTTGCTTTTATCGTATTTAATTTATAATATATCGCTTTAATGCAGACAGCGTTTCCAGATCCACAAAAATAGGTATCAATTAAAAATGAAGTGATAGTATATAATAGTTTGATTGGCTATACACATTGACGAAAGGCGCCCAAATGAAATCTTTTAGAAAGACAATAATTTTTACATCATATTAAAAAAAACTGTGCTGTGTGTAATTAAGTAAATATACATATATTAGAAAATATATAATAACATTTACTGTGGTACCAAATAGGCAGGCATATGGAAATTTCAGTACACATAATAAGTAAATCGAAACGAGTTCACGAATTCGAACTTAGTTCTCAAAACTAGACTAAAAATTGGAATTGCAAAACAGGTTTTTTCAGTTAGGTTTTAATGGAATTAAGTTAGAATAGAAGCGAAGGTCTCTGGGGCAACAAGGTGGGCATTTGAATGTATATTTTTTACGATAACTCGAGTAATAAGTAGTTGAATCAAAAATAATACATTTGTTAGGTTTATGCCGTGTTAGGAGATTTTTTGAGGATTCCAGAGAGCGTAAGGTCTCTGAGTGTCTGGGAACACTCGATAGGCGATAGGCGTTTGTGTGTATGTTTGTATGAGAATTACTGATTTTCCGCGGTAAAGGTAAATACAATATTAAGTTACTGATTAATCTGATTTACATAGCCTAACAACCATATACAATACTTCTACACAATAACGTTGCAGCGAGCGTTCTTAACATCATTGTTTAGTTATAAGACAGAGGAATAACACACGTTAAAATAAGGCAAAGAAGACGGAACAGCTGGTTTTATATATTTCAATACTTAAAAACTCCCAAATAAGACACCACGTGACCGCATCTAAGCCATACAAAAACAACAATACAAAAGAAGTCGACCTTCAAGCCGCCCGATACGGAGCTACGGAATCATTATTAGGACGCTATTAAGCAATACAGTGTCAACCTACACGGTTGCCATTTTGAGAAAATTGAGTTTGGAGTTTTAATTAGGTTTTATTAAATTTCTTTATACATACACATAATAAGAGTAAATGACGGAAGATGGAGCGAACGTGTACTACACTGGTATCCCAGAGACGGCCGACGGAACAGAGGTCATCCCGTTATGAGGTGGAGAGATGATATCCATGAAGTGGCCGGCAACACCTGGACGAGGGATGCCCAGAACAGACACAGATGGCAATATATGGAGGAGGCCTTTACCCGTAATCGGGTACCCAACCAATAAAAACTATTTTTATTTTATTTACTTTTTTTAATATAAATATTTCACTGTAACACTAACAATAGATTAAGGAAACTAATTACTAACATAACCACAAAAATGTTACTTAAGGTTGGCAATAAAAGGCTTTTGAATTTGAATTTGAAATTTCTTTTAAAAAATAACAGTAATAAATAATAGATTATTATTATTACACTAAATGTATATCGTTTTCTTGGTAGCAATCAAAGTAATAGAATTCAGTGTATTATTATTAAATATTCTAAACATTTTAGGGTTTCGTACCCGCTGGTTTTTTTTAAATATTTTTGCTATTGAAATATGTACTCCAGCTCACAAGGAATCGATTGGTATAAAAAATTACATTAATATCATTTTGTGGGTTGACACCGTATTGCTTAACAGCGTCCATTTAGCATCGCGAAAATTAAACGTGACCGTAACATCGACCTGACGTCACACGAATATTATTCAAAAACCAAATATAATCATGACTCTAAATTCTAAATCAACTGTTATTGAACTTTTTTGAAGCTCAACATGGGAATTGGGCATACTTGACGAGCTGGTTGGCGATTTGAGTAGGTCACCTACCTTTCATTCCGACGAGACGTAGGTTCGAATCCCGTCGAGACGACTAGTTTATAGTTTTCTATAAACATGTTTACACTATGTCTGGTCACTTCGGACTCTGAGCGGACTACCGAAATTCCGACCCGCTAACTAAGAAATTCTTATAGCTTCAACAGCACTTTGAGTTGTTCCTAGTTTATATCAAAACTATAGCGTGATACGGTGTTATGATCCATCTCTGTACTCACTACTCAGTCGTTATAGTATGGTTGCGTTATAAATATCAATTTGGCATTAATACACTTACGTACAATGAGGAAACAAAAGTTTTGACTAAGTATCCTTACTCCGGATTGAAATGTAGTCTGAATTTAATACTTCAGTATTTATAGACCAGTGCCGAAGCCGTTAAAAATGGTAAAAAGTGAAAAAAAATAATAGTAGAATGAAACCTATTGGAAAAGGAAGAGAATATAATAACAATGAAAGGAAAAATAATTTACGGGCGATCTGAGGTCGGGAAGTGGATGTCTTATTAAATATTAACTTATTTGGTTTTTGGTTTTTGCATTTTCTGAGAACATTTACCATAGTAATGTATATATTTTTTTACACCGTCAGAAAGTAGAGATTTCAAGGAACAAAAAGCGCACTGACTTTTTTAAAAAAGCTGATATTTTGACAGGAGAATTTTCGATTGAAAATAAGGGAGGGTTTTTTGATATTAAGTCAAAATAAGGTGAAAAAATAAATATTTCAAATCCAATAAATTACAGTGTATTTGGGACATTGAAAGGATAGTTTTCAACAAATTTCGTTAAAAAAATTTTTTTTTGTAAAAGATAAAAATAAAAAACCAAAAACTTGGTTTTTTCAATTTTTCACATAAATTTTGAGGTTATGTGAAAAAAGTGTAAATACAAAAGTTGTAGATCTTTTTATTACCTACAACTTTGCCATTTGACTTTTTTCCATAGGACTTGCTTTTTGCTTGCCGGAAAACGAGATAAACCGTTTTTTACCCTTAAACCCCCCCCCACTTCCACTTCCCGACCTCAGATCGGCCGTAAATTATTTTTCCTTACATTGTTATTATATTCTCTTCCTTTTAAAATAGGTTTCATTCTACTATTATTTTTTTTTGTTTCAGAAATTATCGACACTGGTCTATTATAGTTAGTTCAGTTTTAATTTACTACCTTTAAATCTAGCATTATAATTGAAATAAACTAACACTGATGATTTAAAATATTATCCATCGAAAAATTTATAATAAACGGTACACTTATATTAATGTTTTTTTTAAATTGTTTAATTTTGTAATTAATTTTTGTTATGTGTCGTTGTTGTAAATAAACTTATCTCTCTCTCTCTCTCAAAACGCAGAAAAACTTTAGATTAATTTGAAGTTCGTTAGTACCATATCTGTAGTTAATTATATTTTTCTTATATTTTTTTTTTATATCTTCAACGAAGATTTTACAAATAAATCATGGGCCAATGGAATCAATACCAGGCACGCTCTTAAAAACATCTCATGAATCAGCACCTCGAGTGTACCTGCTATGTGTAAGGTTCACAAAGCAATAACTAAGAAGTATTTATATATTATGATTAACAAGGTCGGGGTTTCGGAAAATCCAATATGTATTTAATTGGATATGTTTTTCCTCGCATTATTTCCTGTCAAATATATTATTTGTACTATAACATGAAATTCAAGAAACGGATGTAATTTAATATAAAAGGGTTAATAATGATGGCTTTAGAAATTGTTCGCAGTAGTAGAATTATTAAAAATCGAAGTGTATAATATCATGCCTCTTTCACATCGGGGAAGGCAGAGTTCAAGAATTTCAAAATGCTATCGTTTTTTTCAAATAATTCAAAACTACATGAGAAACAAAACGATGAAGAACACCGTGATGAAGTCGGCGTGTAAATTATTATTATCTATATAAAAATGAATCCTGTTTTCCTTGGTCACACCATAACTTGAAAACGATTTTACTTTACGGATTTTATTCCAAGTTTTTTTTTTTAAGTTTTCTCATACTTTGTAGAAGATTCTTACGGAGAGAAAGTTAAGAAAATTGTATAATTTCAAAATAACTCGTTTTTGACATTTCGACGAGAGTTTGACGAGTGTGAGTTTAGTAACAAGACTAGACAGGACAACGTCCGTCGGATCAGCTACCGCGGAACACTGAAACGATAATCATAACTTGAGGGCTTCTTAAAATGTTTCTGTCTTTCATTTTTCCTTCGTAACGAAAGAGTTATATATACTTTTAAGTACACCTCAATGTTGATTAGCGTTCGAGAATTCGGCCACTAGTTAACTATAAATTCTTAAACCATATCTCAAATTCTTCAGAATTTCAAATGACATCCACTCACTCGTAACGGACCAGAGTTGTGGATTAATTCCATTTGTCCGTTTATCTAGATTTTATACTAGCTACGGCAAGTGATGGATGTTGCTGTACCTGAAACAATGAATTTTATAATATTATACAATGGCTGAATTCCCGTGTCCCTTAGTGAGGCATGGGGCAGACACATTTTAATTCCGGGGATTCAAATCCTTTGAAATATATTTTTTTGAAGTAGTTGGATAATTGAATATCAAGTCTTTTTTAACAGAATCGTCACGAGTGTAACACGGACAATCAGGCAAGTGGATCGCGTGTTAGAGTGACTTGCGTGCGACACGTTACCGAAGCATTAGCATCCAAGAATTACCATCGTGAAATGCTCCCTCTGCACGCTTATCGAAGTTCGTTTGAAAATACATAGTTGAGGTAGTAACCGGCTTAGTTAATTGCGTAAAAATTAAATATTGACGGGACGTGCATCAACGGGTTGAAGTGCAATTTTTATGTTGTGTTGGTAAATGACTGATTAAATCTGTTACTCAGGTATGTTACGCACGCAACGGAACATAAGTGAATTCCTGCGTCCCCTAGTAAGGTAAAGGCCAGACACATCTTTGTGTCTGGTTCACTGATTATTTTTGTGCAGACTAGTAGGTGATCAACCTTATATGCTCTATCAAGCAATTTTTAAATCTTGTTCCTTGGGATTTGAACCCGAGGCCGGTATCCGGTACTACACGCAGTGTAGTTAGCACTGAGATACAGTTGCATAGAACAAAGTCCTTGCTATCTATGCTGTGGTTACAGCAGTTTTAAATTAATAAATTGTATGTTTTGCGACTCGTTTTCCAAGAATTCGAGCATGTCTTAATAAAGTTTTACGAGTAAGAACTACAAAAAGGAAAATATTGAAAGTTATTCTGAATAAATTATTGCATACTTCTTTAAACATTTATGCGATTAATAATATAATGTAGGTAAATTAAAAATAGGCATTTTTGAAAAATACAAACCTCATAAAAATAATAAGTAATTTTGAATTATATTATTTAATAAAAGTAATTGGTTATGTTGAATCAGATAAGAGAACAATACACCTAATTGATAAACTATATGGTTAAATAACCATAATCGGTATTTTAGTCAACTTTTATATATTTTTATTTATAAATAGAAAAGTAACCTTTCTGATGCCCGCTAATAATGACGAAACGGCAATACAATGATTTCTTACCATCACGTGGGCCGTTTACCTCTTAGGCTCTTATACAAAAATCTGATGTAAGAGATGTAATTCGATCGAAATCCAGCCAGTGTTCGTGCCGAGGGCGTAATCAACTGGTCCTTCAAACCGGATGGCAACATAGTAAGGACAGATTACCCAGTGCGTTTAACTGGTAGCACTTGTAGTGAATTACATGTGATGCGTGCCGTGCACCGCCTGCGATGAATTAGCCCGAGTCAGGCGATAACGTCACGCGACAACCGGTAGAAAGCGTGTACATTGTACAAGACAAATCTGTCGCGACTAATCCACGACGCTCGTTATAAACACGGAAAGACTGACACACATCTCGCATGCTTTTAGTTTTTTTATCATTTAAGAAGTTATCCGTCTGTTTGGTTTCAAAACTGACACTGACATTTTTAATAGATTATATTCTTTATTCAGCACTACAAACATATTTTAACAAGTTAAAAAACTAAACTTAATAAAAGATTTAAATGTTAAGCCCAATGATTTTTAGAATACGTTTTCATACTCTGCTCAAATAGCAGAGATTTACATAGCTACTTACAGTCTTGTGGAATGATATTAATGAAACTACATAATAAAAGTTAATATAGAATGAGATAACATAACCTACGTCTAAATCTAAATAGTTAAAGAGCATAACTCAATTTGGTTTAATATTTCAGTGTTCGCTTTTACAAACGGAATAAATAATTGTTTATGATTACAATTATTTTAAAAAGTTTCTTATATGTATATTTATTATCTATCTGATATAGATGGTTGAGTAAATATTCTTATTATCTATTCAAATCACTCAATCCAGGCTAGCTCCTGCTGTTGGTTTAGGAATCGATGACAAACAATATTTTTCGGAACAAGCCACACCTTTCATTTTACTTCAACTATAAAACAAATTACTTACAGTTAATTAAAACGAAAATAACAGTTCATCGCATGTCAAACTGACATCAACCATGACATTTCGTGTTCCATTGTTGTTTCGTGACAAGAACTCCTAAGCCGTCACGAAATAAAACGCCCTTTGTTGAACTTAGGGCTTTAACGTACGTATAGATAATAAGGGCTTATCTAGGATCATTATAATGCAGACTACGGAAACGTTACTTCTTGGACGGAACGTAAATAGTACTACTTATGAAAGATAAGCCGATTCATTAGATTAGAATAATATATTCCAGTAAGTAGGTTTTCATAAAACGTCTTAAAATAAATGCTAAGTATACGAGAGCAATAAATTATCGGTCTATTATATGAATATCCAGATAATATTAAGCGTAATTTGTTGTAAATTATAATAAGTTTGACTAGACAATACAAAGAATAATTTTAATAATTCTGTTACAATGTCAACTTCCAATACTTCTGGGTTTTATATTATTGGCATAGATTTTTAAAATTCAATGTCACTTCACTTGTAAACTATCGATACCTAATATTACTGTATACATCGCAATTAAACTATTATAATATGTATTATGCTCTGACATTATCGTGTCTTGAAGAACTGGTTGAGTTAATAGAATCTGATTTCTTATAAAATACTAAATGAAAGCATCGGAGCATAGCATGCGATGAAACTTTAAAAGGGCACTAACTGTGGATGTAGTATGTACTTTGATGGCCTTAGTGATTCTGATTGTCGAAATTTGATTCGAGTAATCGATCCTGTACATAAAAAAAAAACCAGTAGTCTAGAAAATTATGATATTAAAAATAAATATTTTTAATATTACGTCCATTAACTTTAATTTTTGATTAATAGCTATGTGGCAAATTAAACATAAGATAATATTTTTTCTGTATCACCTTTTGTATATATGAAAATTGTAGTTTGTATTATATGTATATGAAATCATGGAAATTGGCATGTGCATATGTATATAATGTATTTTTTCAAGGAGAAGGTTTTAATGTATTTTATTGTAACTCGCCACCAGTCACTTAATCACTGCATATTATAAAACAAAGTCATACGCCGCGTCTGTCTGTTCGCAATAAACTCAAAAGCTACTGAACGGATTTCATTCATGCGGGTTTTACCAATAGATAGTGATTCATGAGGAAGGTTTAAGTGTATAATTACTTATGGTTTTGTGTAAACTGGGTGAATTATTTGATGTGTCGGAAAAAGTCAAGCTGCTTGAGAGCTTTTATCGAAAACACTGCATAATCCCTTTGATATATAACAAAAAAATGTACGGTGGGAAATTTCTCTTTCATAGATCTACGAAAAAGTCCGCGATGGCATATATCTATCATTTAAAATACCCATTCTATCTTCAAAAAAATGGTCACGTACAATGCGGTAATTGTTAAGCTGTTTAAACTGATGCAGTATTAATCCTTATTAACTTAAATCCGTTAGTTACCTTAAACATTTCATGCAAATTATTACAATATTTTACACCATATAATTTAAATGAATATCTTAGGAGTTATCGCAAAAAAATTACGCGCGCATTGTGACCCTACGACAGGCAAAACATGTAGGCATAATATGCTCTACTACCCGTGCGAAGCTATTGTACAAATAAATTTAACAGAGATTAATTAAAAACTAAACAAATAAAATATTTTAAGTGCATAGAAGTAAAAAATCCCACAGTCTCAGTATTGTGTAATAAGCTCCAATTTCCCCCCTTGTATTGTAGCCCCCTAAAGTTTTTCTAAGTTTCAACTTGTTTTAATTGATACATTCCTATCAATACTTATATATTTATTTATTTTTAACAGGTATTTAGTAACCTTTGTTCCACATGACTTCTGTTCTTTATATATTTTGTCTGTTTCTAAATTGAATTAAGTACTTTTATATACTACTTATATATTATTTTCCCAATATTCACTTATGTTGAGCCATTCCAAATAAACGTATTACATTTAATTTACTTTTGTATAAAATAACTTGCTATTTAATAAACAAATAGTCACAGAATATCAGACTCCATTATCCAATAGGGAATATGCATGCATTTTTTTTATATTTTTTATCGACTTGTTACATCATTTTACCCTAATAAAAAATATAAATACTCTTGGCAATGTCCAAATTATTTTTTAAAATTACTTTGAAAACATCGATAAAATTTGATCTGTTTAAACGCGGCCATATTTCGCGGGCTTTGGATGATATCACATTACACGCTCAGTGACGGATAGAGTGAGGTAACTATGGTAACCAGTGTTTGACGCCATCTTCGATGTCAATGGACGCCATTGATAAATCGCTGCCGATATATGACAGAATGTGTAAGGTGACGTCACGTTTTGTTTCGACCAATGGTGATGCGTTTTGCAAACTTGAATTTCTCTCCCTTATTTTACACATTTTAATTAATATTTTTTGCAATTAAACACGAACTAAATAAGAAAATAATTGTTTAGGCATAATATCTGGGCCATAAGGATTCAAGGGAAAAAATATCAAGTAAATTTAAACAACATGCATATTCCCTATTATTAACATTGAGACTCGGGATTACAGCCATTCACTAGAAAAAAAAAACTAAACGCATAATTAGACTAATCAGTTTTAATTAAGCCCACCTGAATAACCTGTGCTCAAGGATTAGCCTGAATCATCATCTCTAATGAGCTTTATGAACGATAATCCTTATAAATCAATACAATTAACTATGCGAGTTTATAACTATTTTTAGTTAGATATCGACAGACGAGAATGAGGTTCACTTGGTGTTTCTCCAACCGCAGAACAACGATCAGTCAATGATGCGCTGTCGACCAACTTCTAATTTCGAGCATGCGGAAATCCATATACTGAAACCGAAACGCGCATTGCACGTCACGGTTTTTCCATCTATGAACGGTGGTTCGGTCGGAATTTGGATATTCCTCCCACCCAGCAGTGGGGAAATTACAATCAAAAAAATAAAACAAAGTTTAAGTAAACAAGGGACATAAAAGCAATTGAATTAATATTTCTCTACCACAACAACCCGTCATATAACCACCGGCCGTTACCTCGTGGCTAGAAGTGACACATGACCTCACTTTTGATCGTGTCACCACTTTATTTTTAACATCACCGACGTCACCACAAAACTCTCGTGCACTTTAACCGACCGATAAGGTGGATCCTTTTCCACAGGAATATTTCAATGCAGTTCTCCTTGTCTATCGTTCTTGTTATTACAACTGAAATTACACGGTACATTCTGTTAATGTTGGAAATAGTATGTTTTGTTCTTAAGGAATTCGATAAAATACATTTTTAATAATTTACATAGTTTTATATCACTTGATCAAGTTAGGCGACTAACAGACAGTTTCATGATTTTCAAAAAAATATTTACCGCACATAAGTACTTATATAATTTTTTTTTTGAAATTAGGAGAACCACGCAGTCATCTATACTAATATTATAAAGAGGAAAGATTTGTTTGTTTGTTTGTTACGATTTAACTCAAGAACTACTGGACCGATTATAAAATTTCTTTCTCCAATAAAAAGCTTCATTATCATGTTAGGCCTATGTTAGGCTATTTTTTTGTATATAGTCTATATAGTATATTCGGCGAAGCCGTGGTGGCTAGTATAATAATAAATTCATATTTTAATTGTATAAGAGAATCCTTTTAGGTATATTTAAAGTAAGAATATAATCACACAGCATATTATGCTAAAATTTAATGACGTGCTAATTAGGAAATTCGTTTTGGCAATTATTTAAAATGAAAGCGGTGAAGTAACGAACATACGATTTTATTATTACCATATTTCTTGTTCTTCTACAATCTGCGTCAATTAACGGTTAATTTACCGCTGGTATATCTCAAAGTTGCGCAAGCGGCTGCCCGCTGCATGAATATAGTATTATGTAAATACTATTTGAAACAAACTGTAAAGCTAGATCAGATTCAGGAGAAACAGACAAAACAAAAACAAAACGACGCTGAAGTTTCAATATCTACTAACAAATTCTTCATTACCTTTATTATTAAAGTTTTGAATTATTGATTATTGCTAAAAAACGAAAATCGAAAAAATGTTAGAAGGAGGTATTGATACTAGTACATCGTCGAATAGATGGTTTTGAAAAATACGTAAATATCTCGATATCAAAATCTACTAATACCATTCCCGCACATAATTCTAAGGTCAAGTTAGGTAACTATAATTGAATTCTAGTTTCAAAATACGGAAAGTACCATGGGCGATAGTAAACACAACGCCCAAGTTGAACAAGCAGTTATTATTACAAGCGATAATAACATTAATTATCCACTTATGTAACGCTTAAGATAAACGCAGTCACGTTTTCTCAAAGTGCATATGTGATTTATGTCCCGACAGTGCTCTGTTGTTCATGGCTAGAGAATGCGAAAACGAAGCTAGTTTTTAACCGACTTCAAAAAAGGAGGAGGTTCTCAATTCGTCTGTATGTTGCTTTTTTTTTTTGTATGTTTGTTACGCGATAACTCCGCAAGTTATGGATGGATTTGGATGATTCTTCTTTTGTTTGGTAGGGGATATAATTTTTGGTCCCATATAGTTTTTATCGAAATTGGTTTAGTGCTTTTTTAGAAAATCAACAATAACAAAAAAAATCTTATACGTGGATGATATTATGGTTTGTAGTTCCTTTCACGGCGCTGTCTCATTTGAGCAGCACGTTTAGTGGTAGGTCTACTAAATTATTATGTAAGGATTAATGAACTTAAAAAATACACTACCTACAAAAAAATTGAAAAAAAAATTATTTTTAAGCAAAAAACAAAAACCGACTTCAAAACTATAACTAAAAAGTAAAAATAATATTTTAATTACTTCAAAGCATTATTTATTAACAGTAATTTTTGGAGTCGGTGCCAGCAAAGAAGGACTGTTTAATCCTGCTTTTGCAACTTTTCGAACGGTACGGAGCGGCATCGGTTGTGTGGCACCGACTTCAAAAATAACTGTTAATAAATAATGCTTTGAAGTAATTAAAATATTATTTTTTACTTTTTAGTTATAGTTTAAACGACCAACGAGTACAGTAAGCCAATTGCGCACTATTTTTATTGCGTAAAATACAATTTTAGTATAATTCACCACTTATTTGGAAGCACATGTCGTTGTGTCAATACTATTTTATCTTAACCGGTATTTCAAGTTTTCAACGTACTTTTTTGCTGATACGTAAATATTTCACTTGTACACACGTGCACACACGGTAGAATCAGTACGAAGTAGATGTTATTTGTAATTATACATTTTTTTTAATTTCTTTAACCTATTTTCTATAACTTAAAATAGCTTTATTCAAATAAGCTCGTTCTTCCGTCAATTTTTTAAATCTACCACCCTTTTTACATTTAAGTATTAAAATAGCAAATGATGTTTATGTATGATACTTCAAAGTTGCTTCAACAATGTTATGTTAAATTTTAGTCTGATTAACACTTTGCCTGCTGAAAACACACCGTATGTGTTTTTACGGTCGAATCGAGTATGCGTATTTAACACGCATGCGTGTTCGAAATAAATCGGGTCTGACAGTGCGGTAAACACGTTTGCGTGTTATTTATATCGAGTTGCCGATACGTGTTTTTACGTTGTTTTCATGTTTTAAGTCGCATGGCTGTAAAATAGTATTTTGGTTAGCAGTAAAAGTGATTACAAATTAGGTGATAGGACTGTTGTTAGCAGATTATTGATGGATTTAGTGAGTGGTAATGTATCAGTAATGGTACGAATTGAACTGCACTCAGTAAACGATTAAGTCACTTCATTTATATCGTCTTCTATCTCTTCTCTGACTTATTAGATAGTGCACATAAATGTTGTTTTAATACGTTTGTATAGTCTTTTAATAACATGTTTTGTACCACTTTAAATAGCATTATGTAAACTATAAATGTATGTATTTCATGTTTATCTTGCGGGCTATATTTATCGGAGTCGTGTAATCTATCGGCTTACCTAGTCCACATAGTGTGACATTGGCTTAGCTTTGACCTTGTGCAAAAAGTATACATTAGTTGTGTACGTGCCTACTTGGTTTTCGTGTTTGTATAACATCTATATTTAAAGATCTATATACTATCTCAATTATGTATTTTTCTACGCTATACGCTAAGTTTTTTTAATATTTCGAACATTAATTCTCTAAATGTCAAATTCAATCGTTGACATTCGTCCTATCTATTTCCTTCTTGTCAACTGTTTAATATGTATGCTGTGAGGTAACTATCCTCGTCTCGCAGTAAACACGGTATTTCCTATATAATTTGTATTAGCGATGCGCCCACGCATGGCATAGTTCCAGCTGGGGGAAAAAGTTTCATACAGCTCACGTTTCATATGTAAACATTCGATGATTGAGTGATCTTCCCGGTGACGTCACTTGGCAATCAGTCGGCTCATATACTGAGTAAATTATTCGAAACTGATGCTGGGAATGTTGAATAATTTTTATATATTAAAAAGAGGCGCAAAGTGATGTTGACAACATTTTCATTTATATACGCTGGTTACCCGGACGCAATTTTTTATTTAGGAAAACATGTATATAGAAAATTCATTAAACGATACATTTGACGGGATTTGAAGCTCTAACCGCCCGCTAGTAATTTCATAATCATGTTGTGACCAATAAGCACTTTTTACTAATTGCTACAAACAAATAAACAGCATTTATATTATTTATCAAATTATTAAAATCTTTTTCATATTATTATGTTATTATGAACGTAAAAAATATTTTAACCATTTGCTACATAACTATCTACATATTGTTTGGACGCTGTACTAAAGCACTATAAAAGGCTCAGTTTTCTAAGAAATTGTCATACTTGATCTTAAACGTCACAACCACTGTTTAATCTTAATTTATTTTATGACATATTGTTTCCTGAATATGCTTATCGGGAAATCCTTAATATGTATAATATGTCACCGCACGCCGATAAACTCGCCAATATGCACTTTATCTTTTGCCTTTTAAATATATTAATAATCTGTATGTAATACATGTAAAATACTATATGTATATTCATAAACAAATATAGCATTCGCTTATCGGCTAAAAAATTATAGAGCAACGTATATTCCAATTGGCTACAAGAACTTCGTAATGTCCTCTTATTTTCCTGCCTTTACCTTTGGTGTCGACAGAGTATGTTTGTCTCTTGCATTAGGTCGGATGCGGTGTATCCTGCTGGTATCCGGTGCTGAGATTGTGCCCTGCTCTGCCGAAACAATGTTATCATATTATGTCGGGCTGCTAACCAATGCAATCGGGTACTTATCTCAACGCGTTGATCATTCATTCATGGAGATGATCAAAGTCGACAGTCCAAGCGGTAGCTTAATGAAAGGAAAAGAATTAGCTTAGTAGCTCCCTGGCTTTCAATTCAGTTCTGAAGCACCTAACCTGACATTAAAATTTTGTGGCAGATTATGTATTCCTGCTGGTTACACTTGGTTTTCATCATTATACTCAAAGCCTATTTAATACTTGTAATTCATAACATTTTCCATTTATAATTCAGATGCTAGGTTATTAAAACTCGAATACTGAGTATAACAACTAAATAAAAAAACAACAAATGAACTGGAGAGGTATTGTACATATTTATCGATGATTGGCGAGCGCTCGAATGACGTCACGTTCGCATTTCGCTCAGTGCCAAGGTCACATCGATTCCGGCCGCGCCGATAACAATTGATATAACAATGTAATGTGATCGAGCACGCTTCATGGACCTTTCTCTCCGGGCGACCGACGTATATAATGAATGCAAATGTATTCTTATTTTTCTATAAACACGAAGCACGAAATATTTTTTCACAGTAAATACTGAAACCTTGACGGCGTTGTGGTGTAAGATGGAGCAGAGGGTAGATCAGCCGTAGGAACTTTTTTATTGTTTGATTTATTTTATTTTTTATTCCATAATAAATATACAATTTAAAGAGTTGTCAAAATTAGATTTAGTATAAGAACAGAAATCTTAAGAATAAAGAATTAAGGGTTTTAATGTGTTTATAATTTTCTGTAAGCATGTCTTCTCCACGTCTGATAACTTCGGGCATTGATCGGGTGGGAGGAGTATCGAAATTCCTACCGGGAAACGAAGCACCGTCATACATAGAAAAACCGTGAAGTGCATATTGCGCGTTTCGGTTTATGGATTTCCGAATGCTTGAAGTAAAAATTAGGTCGACAGCGCATCACTGACTGATGTTCTGTGGCTGGTACCTACCATCAAGTGAACCTCATGCTCGTCTGTTGATAACTAACATAAAAAAAAGAATTATTGACCCTAACATTTCGAGAGTAACAAGAACTCTACACTAACCGGTGAAACCAAATCAGACTTATTCGACTTGCGCACCTACCTACTACAAAAGAATCCACAGTACAGAAAGCAAATATTTATTTCTGGTACAATGAAGACTTCTTAGAAACTTTCGCTTTAAAGAATACTGAAAGCGAGCAATAAACAAAACTGTTATCCTTACGCGTTATTTAGAAAGTTTATTGCTTGTTGTAAAAGCCTTTTTGGAATGGTTACCGTTAAAACGAAACCGACGCACGGCGCGGCCGGTAGCTACTTGTTATTCCTCTACACTTCAATCGGTCCCGATTCCTGGAAAACTAATCGATTTAAATTGTTTTGAATTCGATTGGTCGACAAAACTGACTCAATCTAAATGTAATGTTTATAATATTTCCTATGCGTGGGTTTTTAGGTGACAAGTTACTTATATGTAGGTATATCAAAACCTAAGTTATATACTCGTAAGTATACATCCCTTCCGGTTTACTTTTTTTACATTCTCCAGTTTCTCTTAATTTCTTTAATTAGATTTTTTCAATATTTTAATTAAATACCTTCAGTAATCCTTAATTTTTAAACTACATCGCATTATGATTCAAAATATAAATATTTTTTTCCTTCTTTCTTCCTTATTTCAAAACATGAGTCAAGATCTAGTTTTATAATACATAGTACACTTTTAATTGTCTACTGGTCAGGATAACGGTCACAGAATAGTAAGGAGCAGTTAACTTTTACTTTCAAACCCTCATTTAGTTTTATAGCTGCCAATATAAATAATAAATCCTCACCAAAACACATTTTTGTAAATAGAAGATATTGTATAATACAATATAACTGTCTTACAAAAGACGAAAGGAAAGGAAGTTCATTCATAAGACATTTTAGTGCAAAGAACAAAAGACTAAAAACAAAGATGAAAAGAAAAGTTGTAAAGTTTTTATAAAAAAAGTACGAATATATTAATCTTTTTTATAAACTGTCTCAGTCCCTTATAAATGAACTTATAATTGTACACAGTACCGTACCGTTGCCATCAATTCAAATAAAAAAGGTGACTACAGCCACATTATTTATTTAAAAAAAACACCCTACAACAAATAGCATAACTCTATCAATTCCACTAGTATGCTCTGTGTTAGGATGCCAAAAGTTTATTGAATGAGCAAAGAGATATAATTCATAGTGAGTTTCTATATACAAGCCCCTACGAAAAATCTAGTAATATACCCAATTTTCTGTATATTAAATATAATGCCAACATACAGCTATCCGAATGACTCATCAAAACAATAAAATAACCTACATGCTTATTCACTGAGATGTTACATAAAATGCACCTGATATAACATCTTGCGCAAGGTGTCTTTGTGAAAATATGCAATTATTTGATTACTAACAATATGACATAATCAAAGGCTTCGCCTGTCCACATTATGTGCATATAATTCATCATTTTCATTCACCATCAACTTAAAATGATCTCAGTACGGGCAATGGGCAAAGCCTTGTGAGAAGTAAATGCCATAAATACAAAATGTGTGCGTTCTGTGTGCGTGTCAATAGGAATTTGATTTGTGCCTATACCTTTGACTTTTTTACACTAGGTTATACTGCTTCCAACCTATAAATACCAGAAACAAACATACTGCACTGACACCAAATCAAAGGCAGGAAAAAGAGGAGATAGTCATCGTTGTTCACGTTTTTAGCAGGGAATATATGTATGTATACATAATATATATTCCATACATACGTCACTCTAGGGTTAGTCATAGGATTTATAATTACACGTGTCTAACTATTGAGCTATTGCTGCTCTTGTATAAATTAGATGGTTTAGTAATCTTAATCTTTCAATTGTACAATATGTTTTTCTTAACACACTAAGGCCGACAACGCATCTGAGACTTTTTAAGTCGCGGATGTCCATGGGCGGTGGTGATTACTTATCATCAGGTAACCCACCTGCTCGGTTGTCCGCTGTTATTAAAAAATAAACGCTACATAATTTTGTGCGATCCTCTACCGTCTGAATTCAAGGCAAAGCCAGGCTCAAAGCTTTCTGATTTAGAGCCTCCAAGTGCGATCTTCGCTCATATTTTACAATATTCTGATATCCGGTAGCAAGAGTCGATGAGTATTCAACATTAAGTTAATTACTAAATTAATGGTAGTTCAAAGGTATTCAAGTTTCACGGATTTTTATATTCTGGACAGATTTGTTTGTATTGTTTTAGTGCGAAAATGCGGTCAAACGCTCGCCTATTACGTCTTATGTAAATGAAATGGTTCCGTAAGCCACATGCTAAATATAAGTGCCGACGAAAGCATGTTTACATACAATGTAATCATTGCATAACTGACCATGTTTCCTGGTCACTGTTAGACAGTCATATATAAGCATATACAACATGCCTTGCCTGCATGTTATATAATTTTAATACATACGGCAACTCTTCATTTTACTTTTATTCTTTTTTTTATAACAGAGCGAACTACCGAGCATCACCATCGCCCATGGACATCCGCGACTTAAAAAGTCTCAGATGCGTTGTCAGCCTTTTAAATATTTATAGGCTCGCTTTTTAAAACCAGCGAGGTCGTAGACAGATGGATACTTTTATTCATTCACTGGCTTGCCCACGGCTTGCCCACGGCTTTTGTCCACGTGGGAAAAAGGAGGTCTTTCTCGACATAAAATTCTTCAATTTCTACGCAGGAACTGCATTATTTCAAGAACGAATGATGCAAACTGGATAAACAAATAGACATACATACATTGACTAATGTCCTAGGTCTGAGCAATCACCTGTCATCAAGTGAGCCTCATGCTCGTCTTGTTGATATCTAACTTAAATAATTCTTATGATACTGAGTAAGTGTCATTCAAAATCATTCCCATCACAGACCTATTGATTTTATTAGGAAATATCCTACAGCACAGTTTCAACATAATATTTTAAGTATAACAGATTATAAAGAACTAGCAATCCGCCCGGCTTCCCACGGGTGCAATGTTGATCTGATGATCATGATAATAAAATCGGTCGAGTTGTTTTAAATGGATAATTTTCCCCGTTTTTGCAACGTTCTTCACTGATGCTTCGCTCCTATTGGTCGCAGCGTGGTGTTATATAGCCTAAAGCCTTTCTCGATAATTTGACTATCCAACACAGATTTTTTCAATTCGAACCAGTAACTATTTCCTGGGATTAGCGCCTTCAAACAAATAAACTCTTCAGCTTTATAATATAAGTATAGATTAAGAATCACGGGAATCTAATGCTTTAAATATAAAGAAACAGTAAGAAGTTAAATATTGGAAACACAATCTAAATATTTATGAATATTAATATATTGACGTTGGTGTGACGTCCGTTGCGCACATCTGCCGTAGCAGCTGCCTCCAAGGTCGAGTGGCCAGCCCTCGGCCAATTTGGAGAAGTTATGCTGATAACGCGGCTTCCTGGAAGGGGCGTCGTCAACAAATAAGTCCGCTGTTTATCTATATCTATACTAATATTATAAAGAGGAAATATTTGTATTTTTGTATGTAATGAATAAACTTAAAAACAACTGGACCGATTTCAACAATTTCAAAATTCTTTCACCAATAGAAAGCTACATTATCAGCGAGTATCATAGCGTATTTTTTGTGTATAGTACATCTAAATTGCACCCGTGTGAAGCCAGGGCGCGTTGCTAGTAATTCGATAAAAATAGGTATTTTCGATTTAAATGTCACAATCTGTCGAAATTATACTTAGTACGTACACCTTATAACGGCTTCGAATTTTTTTTTACGAGACTGTAGTAGGTATATAATTTTCACGATAACTCAGCCGTTTAGTAACGCACGCCGTTAAAGCCGCCAAATAGAGCACTTTCTTGTGACTATGTTTTCAAATATTAAAATTTCGAAGTGAAAATTGCTGTAATTGATTTTGATACCGTTTAGTATCATCATTACAGTCCATGTTATCAGGGATAGCTTTTTGTGAATTTCTATATTACTTTATGCGATATTACTTTTATTACTTATATTAATTTTGCGATATTACTTTCTATGAACAAACAAGCAAACTACTTCATTTTATTAGTGTAGATAACTTATTAGTAACTATATTAGTGTACCTAATACCTATATTTCAAACTGTAAATATAATGCGATAAATGTATGTATAGTAATCAAGTTAATTCAAGTAATCTGTATTTATTTACTTACTGCTTTGAAACCGCACAATGTATCCTGAAGCAGGTTTCATCATCATTTCTAGACATCCTTGCAATAAATAAAAATATTCGCTACTATATCCAATAAATATTTCAATTTGAGTTTAGCTCATCCCCTCTAATTTTATTCTTTCACAGAAGCTTTTAATGACAGTACGTCATATAATCGTATTATCTCAAATGCCTACTTCAACAGTCGTACATGTCGAGGTACAAACGAAGCCGTACAATCTCCTCGCTCAATATAAACAATACTACTGCAAATAGATAGCCAGTATCAGTGTAAACAAGAGTGACGTCACGATCACGATGCCGTCGCGTGGTCCCGCGCTGTCTGAAACCGTTATCAAAACCTCTTAATTGATAGAGATTCGCAACAACTTTAGAGCACTGATATGCAAAATAAACTGTGAATTTTGTCAGGTGGATTCAATGTTTTAATTGGAGAATTTAAAAATTTTGCGTGGGTCTAAACACGAACGACTTGCGAGAAAGATTTCGTATTGTCAATCTACAATTTAAGTTATTGTAATCTTTCAAGTTATTGTAATTTCCCTTGATATGTGACCATACACAGACATATATTATGTAGACAGATTGACAATGCGACTGTCTCGCATGCTATTTGTTTGGGCTTCAGAGCGATTTAATCTCATCCATTCTCATTTCAAGTAGATTTAAAAATTGACGATTCAGCAAAAAAATCTTTCCAAATTGGACTTCGAAAAGAGCCGACTAAAAACGGGCTCGTCATGGGAAACACAAGAATAACATTTGTGTGCAGATATAGCTCTTAAATGTTGCATATAATCAGTGGCGGGACCATCATACAAGCCCTTAAGCCAGGCTTACAAAATTAATGCAATCATAAAACAAAAATTATAATACCCTTAACGTAAGTATATAGTACATACATAATTTATATAATTACGTAATTATATATAAACGTTAAAGCCGACATGCCAGGCTTTTGGGCTTATATGGTAGTACCGCCACTGCATATAACGAATCACTTTACTCTTAGACTTTATTTAATAGGTGACTATTTCATTAAGTATTGATTCGTTGTCGACCTGAATTTCATCGTGACTCACCTATGCCGTTATCGTGTGTATGGTTTTAATCATCTTTATTAATATTATATGTACAGTCACATGATATATTATTTTGAAGAGGCTGAATAATGTTGCGATAGCTTCCATGTTTTTACGTACGCAGATACTGCGTTCATAACATTCCTATCTTTTTGTTATATACTTTTATTTTATTTTTATAACTTCAGCACTTACCTAAGTCCGTTGTTTTACATAAGTGCTCTTAGTTTGTTATTAAATAATGCTGTGTGCACGGTGCACCTGTTATTGACGCATATATTATACCGTTACCATTTCTTGGTCATACTGTTATTTATAAAAATCGGGTTGTCACGTTATTTCGTAAAGAAAAACTGCAATATTACTACTTTTGGACATCGTGTTACAGCCCCTGCTCGCTCTTATTTGTATTTTGAGCGATTTAATATCGAATTTGCTTTATCACTAGAACTGACTATAAATATGGCTATAGGACTGTAAGTTATAACGTCATAATTTAACATTTATAGTTAGTGAAAGAAATATATGAAATTATAAAGCGTCGAATTTGCTTACACAAATTGTATGTTTGTTTGTTATCAACAAACGATTATCTCTCTCTCAGCTGTTCGACGTCAACACTGATGCTCTGTCGACCTGTTTATTAAGAGCTTTTTTCACCTAAAAACATTCGCATTAAACTGCTCTAAGTGGTAAAACAAGTCATAGGAACATATGGTAAATGTACCACCCAACGCGACAAAAAGCCAATAAATAACTTCCAAAGATATATTATATAAAAAATCTGGTTAAACTGCAATAGAAGTTATGGCCATGATACTATTTATTATTTTTCCACTAGTGCGTAATCGCGCGACCACTCGTAAGTCATATAATCGAGCACTATAAATAGTCTTCTCTATATACGTACCTACATGTTTCAGATAATGCAGTCAATTGAGGACACAATTGGCTCAATTCGCAACCTAAGCTAAATAAATGCCCATGAGACACTCGTGACTGCAATTACACTATACCATACGATTTACCTACTTAAGATTTTACTTTTCAAGCTATGACAGTATAAAAAAAACTTGCAAAAGATTTAAGAACGGTGCTTTAGCCGGGGAAAATATTAATACAATGGCTAGTCCTAGTGTTTTGTTAAGGTAATAAAATTGTAGAATCCGGTTCTTTCTAATTCCATTTTTACTTTAAATAAATACGTACATAACATGTTATTTCTTAATTAATTATATTAATCTTTTGGAGACGATAAAATAGGGTTAAAAGTCAAATTGATTATTTAGCAGAATAATTTTAAACTATACGCTCTTGGCGTTTTGGCGATTAAAAAATCTTTAATTTACAGCTATATTTATGAAGAAAACCCCTTGTAAAAAATTCCTTACACATACTTGCCTTATCTATTTCGTGCAGATATGAAAAGTGATCACAATAAGAAAAATTTACTTAATAATTAAGGTAAGAAATTAGGCTAAATTTCAATTTCTATTAAGGTTATGTTTCGACGTCTCCTTCATTAATTATGCCAGTTAGCTTATACTTCGTTTATTTAATTGTAAGTCAGGCATTTACAAACATTTAGTACCTAATATTCATACCTCTTTCAAAAATCATTATTTAAAACTGATAATAGAAAGCAAAGCTGTTACTGTATTCAAGTCAATCCTAGTACTATGGAGTAAAGAAGCGCGTTGCAATAAATCCAGAGAACGCATTACAGAAGCATTGTGCACGCGCCTCACGTCCCCTCAAGGCCCGTAGGCGGCCAGTTTGTATTCCATTCTCGTCGCGAATCCGAATACAACGCGCGTACTCACTCTACGTCATGATTGTACCAAGGTATATTAGGAGACAGGGATGGATTGGCAAGGCTCCTTCATAACGGCATAAATATTTCAATAACATTGCAAGTATATGCAACGTTTAATCACGATGAGGACAATTTTGAAGCGACATATTGTGCAGTGTGTCAACAGCCGTAAAAATTCAACCGAAATAATGATGCTATACTATATATGTCAGAAATAATCATCACAGCTACTTTGCATCCGGAAAAAGAATCGTGATAACGCAATACACGTGGATATCGCAAATGTTAAACAAACACTTCGTGAGAAGTTAGGGCGTTTGGCATAATGTTGCTAAACACTGTACACACAGCTATTGACGCAAGTTACATATATTTCGCAAATCAATATTTACGAAGTACCTACAATGTAACTTCAAAAGGATTATAGAAAAAAAAAAAACAATAATTAAAGCTTTTTGTGGGGAAGAGCTTACGGCATAGTGAAAATGCTTAAGTTATCGAATGAAAAAATGTATTGTCCTTTCCATCAGTAACTTGAAATATTTCACTATAATTATACTACCAGTATTATTGAAATAATTTCTGCTTCAGGCTTCTTCATAAACATATTCTTCAAGTGACTTTACCCAAAGAGCCTAAATCATCCAATCCCTAAGAATATCATTAAGATGACAAGAACAGGTGTTAAATGCAACATAAGTTAAAAGAAGTCCATTTATATTAAAAATCTAATCTAATCTAATAGTCTGTGGTATTTTACCGAACTGATTTTCAATCAGAAATCAGTTGAAGTTTCACACAACTAATAGATTGATGATACGAATACTTTCTTGAACATTTCGTGCTAGAACATTTGATCAGAAATTACTCTCGATAACGGACAGATCAATAACAGTTTATAAATGAAACCGGCCGCGGCGCGCGTAGCCTACTCTACGTCAAACTTATTTTTGCACATTTTTATCTCATAAATCGTTCGACGAGTGAATAGCGGCATTTGTAAACATTTTATATTACATAAGTCAATTATAAAAATTTGTTCGTCTTGGATCGAGTCCAAAATCACCTGCGTATGATAAATTCTTTTGAAATATAAAAAAAATTTAAAAAGCTGTTGAAAGTAATTATACGATAATCATGTCAGTATTAATTCACTTTATGGTAAATTTTATACTAATAAGGTTTTAGGTGAAATATTATGAAGTGATTTCGCACTTTACCAAGTATCACGGAACAGTATCTATTATTGATTTTCACAGTGGTGATAGATGTAGTAGCAACTAATAGACAACAAAAACTGAGCTGAGTATTACTTGAGTATTCATTTCAATTAGTTTTTTTATATGAAACCGTCATCGATCTTTACTACAGTCTCCCGATGATAGAAATATCTTTTTAATATTTTTTTAAATGAAGTGTTTTTAAGTAGATATGAATTTCTAAGTAGAATTATAGGATACGAACAACTTGCGTTTGCAATGACTACTCCAGGTCGGTAAGAGATCTCTGTCAGGGAATGGTATATGCCATGCCACGTCAGCGAATACGAAAAGAATCACAAAACAACCAAGAAAAAGAAAATTAAATATCAGTCCGCGTACGAAGGCCAGAGGCAGGGGCAGACGGAACAGAGTACACCGTGCTCCTCCCACTGTTTTCCCTCCTCTTTTATACGTGAAAATACTTACAAGTTGGTTAAAGCTCATCGGAATCTCGCAAAATCTGACAGGTTTCGGACTGTTTTTGGAATTGGTATGGAAGCTTAAATCCTGAGTAATAAATCTTAAGTAAGGCTTCTTCAGGCTTCAAGCAACATATACGAGAAGAGCTGCGTAGGTTTGACGGGCATGTTTTCCCCACGTCTGGTAACTTCGGGCATTGATCGGGTGAGAGGAATATTTAAATTCCGACGGGGTAACGAACCACCGTTCATAGATGGAAAAACCGTGAAGCGTTTCGGTTTCAGTCTATGGATTTCCGAATGCTCGAAGTAAAAATTAGGTCGACAGCGCATCATTGACTGATGTTCTGTGGTTGAGGTATCACCTACCATCAAGTGAACCTCATGTTCGTCTGTCGATATCTGACATTTAAAAAAAGGTGATTTTGTATTAGGGAATTGTCTCTGGATAAAATTGCAAATAATTATAAAGACAGCATCATACCGACGCGACGGCGCGGTCGCGCTCCAGCGACTCTCGGTCAGTGGCGTGGCGCTGCTACGCTCGGCGAGTCAAGCGGCAACGACGCGCTTTCTAACGATGCTAAGTCACCGGTCTACCAGATGTCCTTCATTAATTGCTGGATAATTACGCGTGAACACATTATACAAGTTATCTCGCTCTAGCAACATGCACGTCTGTTAATACTTTGGTTGATGAGGATAATATATACCAAATCTATTGTTAACATATAAATGCGAAGATAATTTTCTTAGTTAAAACGCAAACCGATGTTTATGAAATTTAGTATAGGGAAACTTAGCCCCTTTTGCGAGGCTACTCTTAATTTTTTAAGTTACTGAAACTACAGTGTTTTATCGCGTGCAAAGAGCTATTGTATGTTGATGTGGCAGGCGAGCTATAAAGGCTGATAAACGAAGAACTTCCAAGAACCACTTAATTTTAGTAACAATTATTTAAAAGAACAGGAGCGGAATGCCTTTCAAATATGGATACGAAGCTTAACAGTAGACAAACAACTAGCCAAATTTGCCACGTAGTTTGAAATAAAATATTTATTTATTTACCAAAAACAAAAGTAATTAAATAAAGATAGTCCTTTTTTACCTGTCTGCTATTAAGTCATGTTTTCGTAAAGTTTCAAGTATGGCTGTGTACCGGTTCAAAAGCGAATTAAAGAAAAGCAAAATGTTATAAATATGAACGATTTGAATGCGAGTCACGGTGAACGGAACGGTCACGCGTTGCCGGAGCGGCACGCAGGCGTCACGGGATGTGACGCTCGTCACGCTCCGTCGCATCGCACTTCGGTGTGAATGCGCCTTTTGATTTGCATTTAATGTTGTTATTACGATTATTTGTCTTCGGAATTTGTTTATGAAAGCGAGTTATGAACGACTTAAAAAAATATGATTATTTTTGTTACCGAAATGGGGATTTGGACATCACGGCGTATTTTTATAAGTCGAGAGCTATCGTGAAGTACAGGAGCGTGTAGCACGATCCCTTAGTTTTATTTTCACCTGAAATTACGAGGGAACATGACAGCATATTACATCCATCGTATATAGTTATGTCACCGTCTATGGTCAAGGACTCCTGTAATAATATTGTTTTTTTTATGTCAGATATCGACAGACGAGCATGAGGTTCACTTGATGGTAGGTGATACCTCAGCCACAGAACATCAGTTAATGATCCGCTGTCTAGCTAATTTTTACTTCGAGCATTCGGAAATCAATAGACTGAAACCGAAACGCACAATATGCACTTCACGGTTTTTCCATCTATGAGCGGTGGTGCTTAATAGGATATGAGTACCGCTCCATTATAACAAACATTAATATAAACATTAAATATTTTAACTGATAATACTTCTAGACAAGGTCAACTTTACCGTGTCCCTAACTTAATTATTATCAGTATCATGCATGTAAGCATGCAACGTTAAGTATTTACGTAATTGAAAAACAACATTCTCTTAATTTACCGCATATATCAATTGCAGATATGTTATAAATAACATCTGGCAATGTCTATATGTAGCTATAAAACATTGCATTCCATTCTCGACCAGTTTCAGTCCTTGTAACACTATTAGTGAGTGAGAAAAAATTGTTTACGTGGATTTAACGATTAACTTTTTACTGCTAATAATTTAGCAGTCGTATTCACGTATTCTTATATCATAGTAAAACTTGCACAAATATGATTGGATAATGTATATTTGTTAATATAATATATAGACATCATAATAAAACTGTAGAGGTCGAATGTCTGTACATGAAAAAAAATGGTAAAAACCGAGTCACGGTGATTTTTTTTTAATTTTTTGTTTCTCTGTCTGTTTGTACGGGCTAATCTCCGAAGATACTGAACCGATTTTCATATAATTTACACAAATATATTAAGCAAATCCCGGGGCAACATATAGGCTTTTTTCGGAAAGAAAAGTTATCATCATATAAAGATATCAACAAATTGCAATGTAAACTGACTCGCGTCGAACTTTATCGAATTATCAGATGTCAAAAAGAGTTTCATATGTAAATGAAATAGTTTGTTTATTTCGCCACATTCAATATGTATTTGTAGAATAACAAATTAAAAGCTCAGCTTAAGAGAAACGCACGCGAATGAAGTCGCCGGCATCAGCTAGTATAATATATAAACCACATTAAAAACTAAACTATTTCGGTCGGACGAGACATAGAACTGTGATTATCACTTACGAATGTAAATAATGATAATTACGCAGCAAGTGGTTATAAAAGAAATAGCAAGATTTTCCTTCCAGAAGCAATAATTTACCCACCAGTCACATGCTGCTTTGATTGTATGAACAAGATTGGGTGTGTGCATAATCACGTCACCGTGTAATAATTTGAGAAGCGATGTGTAGGAATGCTCAACGCAAATATTGCCACATGCCGACCGATAAGATAGACATTGATAACCCTGTACAAGATAGCAATGATACCGCTTCGATTACGCAATGCACTCGAAATTTCTTGAGTTTTACCGCGGAATACTGAAACGATAATCACAATTTGAGGGCTTCTTAAAATGTTTCTGTCTTTGATTATACCTTCGTAATGAAAGAGGTAAGAAATGCTTTAGAGTAGACCTCAACGTTGCGTTCGAGAATTCGGCCGATAGTTGCATAGTTTCGGTTTCATTAAACGGGTAGGAGGAATATCCAAATTCCGACCAGGTGACGACCCACCGTTCATAGATGGAAAAACTGTCAAGAGCATATTGTTTCGGTCTAAGTCTATGGATTTCCGAAAGCTCTATGTAAAAATTAGGTCGACAACGCATCACTGATAACTGGTGTTCTGTGATTAGGGTATCACCTACCATCAAGTGAACCTCATACTCGTCTGTCGATATCTACTAAGATAAATAAATACTAGTATTGTAAATGCTGAAGTAGATGTGTATGTACAATAAACAACTTTTATCCACAGAAAACCGGTTGGATACGAATTCTCTTTCCCTGTCATTTCAACAAATTTTTAAAATTACGTAATCTACAGTTCGGTATTTCCGCATAGGATTCAGCCACAGGACATCAGTCAATCATTTTTATATTTCGAACATTCCGAAATCTATAGACTGAAACCGAAACGCGCTATATGCCCTTCACTTGTCCACCTATGAATGTGGTTTGTTACCCTCTAAGCCTACGCGCAGACTAGAGCCACCGCACCGGTGGCCTCTAGAAGCGACGTCTCGTTTCAGCCACTGTAAAATGTATGAAATATCGCGCCCGCACGTTGTGGCGGCCACCGGTGGCTAGAAGCTCGGTGGCGGCCTCTCGAGCGCCGTGTTTGCGCGGATGCCCTAAAATGTATGAAATATTACGCTAGCCTAGACATGGGTAACACTGCGCTGCGCCGCGCAATTGCGCCGGCACGCTTCAGTGCGCAGGGTGAGTCAGCTCACACATTCATAATGTGTTGGCGCACGGCGCAGTACCCACTCACTGAGTGAACTATGAGCGTGGGGTTGCGTGCGTTTCGGAGGTTTCACTGCTCGCTTTGCGCGTCCCATTTTTACTGCGTCGTGGCGCATTTTTGAGTTGACTCAAGGAGCCGACACACTACACTGCGCCTGAGTTGCTGAGTTGGCGCAGGGAATTTCGCTGAGTTACCCATGTCTACGCTAGCCGTAGCTTGTGGCGGTCACCGGTGGCTATGCTGTGGTCGCTAGACATGGGTAACTCAGCGAAATTTCCTGCGCCAACTCAGCAACTCAGGCGCAGTGTAGTGTGTCGGCTCCTTGAGTCAACTCAAAATTGCGCCACGACGCAGTAAAAATGGGACGCGCAAAGCGAGCAGTGAAACCTCCGAAACGCACGCAACCCCACGCTCATAGTTCACTCAGTGAGCGGGTACTGCGCCGTGCGCCAACACATTATGAATGTGTGAGCTGACTCACCCTGCGCACTGAAGCGTGCCGGCGCAATTGCGCGGCGCAGCGCAGTGTTACCCATGTCTAGTGGTCGCCACTAGTGGCTCTAGTCTGCGCGTAGGCTAAAGGAAGGAAGTAAAGAAAAAATGTTTAAGGAAAATTATAAGACCCATCGAAACGTAAGTTTACCGAAAGTAATACACAACCGTAGAAAGTCATTGTCGATGCAGCTTTGGCTCAACTTTTATTGAACAGTAATAGGCAGACAAAGGTTAATAAGGAATGTATACAGTAACTACTTTAATAATAAATACTTAAAAAAATTATTTATTTCAACGAGTTTAAACTATTACTCTGTAAAATACTTTTAATGATTTCAATCAGTCGTTTTTATAAGGATTGAAATGCAAATGTTCATAACTTTCGCCTTATCCACTACTTATAAAAAAGACTAAATAAATGCTAAATAAGAAATAAAAATGACTCACACAGAGTTGCTTTAATAATATAATAGTTGGAATTGTAGAGTTTTTTCTAAAACATCAGACCTACATGTTTGCCGAATATACATATTATGTACAATGTACATATAAGTAACGCACGCAAAGATCGCTGTGCTAAACGTCTTCAAATCTAAAATATAAAACATGTTTTGAAAACATGTAACGTAACCTTAAAAAGCACTCAAATAGATTAATCATTATTAATCAATATAAGTTTGAAATTAACGTACATCACTCGCTCGTGTTTGGTTAAACGAAATGGGCGCGGCTCTAATGAAAGTGGATATTTTCAGACACTGTAATCGGTTATTGGTCAATAAAGATAAAGTTCATGGCATGCGCTCCTTATACGGCTGGTGTTTGAAGTGGCTTCGTTTAATTGCTATTGCATTGCTTGTAATCAGATATTATTTTTGGATATTAATTTTATGTATAGCAATCTGTTTATAATACTCCAAATGCCATTAGGGATACAACCATTAGATTGTTTAGCAGAACTCTTATTTCTATTATAATTATTATGATATTGTTTAAGAAGTATTCATTTCCTATGTAATTGGTCGACATAAATACTGATAGAGTAGCTAAAAACTACACTGTCAATTAGATCAGGGTGTATTTTAATTATAGCTTGAAAGGCTTTCACTAATGAGGTGAGCGGAACTAATTATAGCCGATCTTATTGATTGAAATCAATACATCTTTTAAATAAAATACTGTATACCGGATTAAAACGGGATTTATTATTTATATTGTTTAAATTATTTATCCCGACGTTTCGGATGCTTTTCAGCAACCGTGGTCGCGGGGAGACAGTCGCCTGTAAATCGCGTTTTAATCTGGTATACAGTATTTTATTTAAATGTGTGATACTCGCGTTAATAAAAGACAATATTATCAATACATCTTCGATTCTGAACTAGATCATTTTTAATATGAAAATCACTTATTGAAAAATCCGCTACGAGTAAGAGCTGATCTTAGAATATAATATGTGTTTGCAATAATTCATAAATCATTTATATCAGGGGAGTACAGGTTTAGCTGGGTTACTGACTTCTAAAGAATTAGCTCTTAAGACAAAATAAAAATCAAAATCTTCAATATTCTGTGCGTCATTCTGTGAACTTGAAATAGAGCGTATTTGTTCATGTGTGCATTTGTATGTACATGAAGTTCAGACTGAATGCTCAAAACACACATTGAAGAGAATAATAGTTTAGCTTTCGTCCCATCTTTCAACTACAAATAAGAACCGGCTAGGTGCAAATCGGTACTACTATAAAATATTTGTATTTCTTTCAAAAATATACTACTTAATGTAGTTCAGTATATTTTATCTATACAAAGTAAGTGAATTTTAATAAGATACAGAAGTATCCAGACAGACGTAGGGAGAGATTTCCAGTCCTTAGGCCTTCGCAATATATTTTATGTTTATTAAAGCTCTTTTGTCTAACAAGGAGAGTGTCAAACTTGGGAATCACAGATTCCCGTCACTTTTATATACATTGTAGGGCAGGGTCCCCTCAATAAATATACTATATAGCGGCAAGACGCCGTTCGTTTTTATTATTGAGAAATTTCAACTCAAAGTTCTATATGTAACTTAAGTAGAAGGAACCTTTTTACCGGTTGCAGCAATGGTTCCGTGGCGTAGTGGTAACGCTCTTGCTTACTGCTTTTTTTTAAATTGTTATAAGTTATTTGTATTTTTTTTGAATTTTTTGTATTTTTTCCTAACTTAAAAATAAAAAAATATTTATAGATTTATTAGTTATTTATTAATTATGAATTATTTATATTAAATATTTTTTTATGAAACACACATTACATTTATAAATTAAAAAAAAAACAAAATAGTAACTCACCCGGTTCTTGAACAACCAGTCGCTCAGTAAGCAAGAGCGTTACCACTACGCCACGGAACCATTCTGCAGTCTACATACACTATCTTATTATATTACAATTTACATTACACACATTATTATTATTATTATTTATTATGATACATTGTCTTATTTACGAAGATAGAGTTTCGGTAAACTTGTTGAGCGAATGGGTGATAGCTTTAAAAAATTGACGTCTTTATGATCGTACGTATTGTACTTATATAAAATAACTAGAATTTGATATGTAAAGCAAAAAAATTGTTAATCGAAGGAATATATGTATTTCTTTTACGATGATATCTTTCCATTTCAAATGTATATATTTTTTTCATAGCTAAAAAATAAAATGTAAATAGTTTCTTAATTAGCATTACTATCAAGTGCAAAAGTATGATGTCATTGTTGCGAACAAAGCTGGTTCTCAGAGCGTTCATAATTTTATATGTAAACTTTGAATATATACAAATATTTGCGAAATCAATCTACCGATTATAAAAACTATAGACTTTTATCTTAAATAAACAATAACTATTAGTAAATATTTAACAAGTCATATAATATAAATTCTAATTTATTATAATTTTTTTAATGTTTCCATTAAGCAAATATGTATAAACCAACTAGTGGACCCCGCAGACGTTGTTCTGCCACAATTTTGGCTTCGAAATTATATAATTAAATTGACTCTAGAAAACGTTTGTATGGGAAATAGAAAAGGGCTGTTTTTAGGGTTTTCCCGGAAATTATTCTATTTTTTCTCGCCTATTAAACCTTCCCTAGACCTCCACAAATAAAACTTAATTACAAAGTAAAAGATAAATGACACTGCTTGAATCCTGAGGAAGACCATTGTCCAGGTAATACAGATATTTATGTGAGAAGCAGCGCAGCACCAAATTGAGCTAATATTAAATGATTAAACCTGAAAAAATACAATAAATCAGAAATAAAACAGCAGACGCTTTCGGTCTCGTAGAACAAACCGTTGAAGCAATTAAAACTTCTGCTAGCCACTACGTGCGCCATTCGTATGCCATGAATGTTATAACATTTTTCAATTTCGTTTTTATCCCGAGTCACGTTTGCGTCGTTCGGTCTCCGAGCGCTCGTGCATGTGGGTCGATGAACGGTACATGGACTTTCTTTTTTATTTGCTACGCCTCTCGCAGCCCGCTTTAGAATACCACAGCTCATGACGGATGACGTGACTGCCTGGTTTATTTGGATTTTCTGATTTAATTTCTACTGAAAGGTTTCCTTAATCACGCTATGTTGTCAGAGGTTTACAGAATTATTAATCACTGACAAAGTTGCTACAATATCTAGCTTCGTTGTTGGAAATAAGAAGATAAAACCCTTATATGTTAAAACCTCATTAAGGGTACTTTATTTATCAAATATCGACTACATAGAAATCCATTACAGATCAACTTCCATTGGCATTTGGTAAACTTGAAGGAACATTACCCATATCAACTTCTTCTTAAAATTATTTGAAAGCGTGGCATGAACAGCGTCATGTTAAACATATTTTACATGTATGTTAAAAATTATATTCTTCTAGCCTATTCATGATCACCCCGTTACGATCACACGTCGCAGGTTGCCGACATTACTGGCCGCTTGCCAACTCTGTGATTTACGAGCATGAGACGGTCTCCCAGGGAATACAGATCCACCGCATCGCCTCATTGTTCATCACCTGAATATCAAGATATACGCGGCACTGTTGCAACGCTATCGCTCGTATGTATCTCAACATGTACGATACATTGCAAGATAAGGTCAGTGCATCAAGATAAAAAATAAATTGCGATACGTTGTTCCTATTGATCAGATTTGAAGAATTTTCTGTAAACAACATCAACAAATCGATCAAATTTACAGAGAGTTTTAAGTTAAATAGCACGATTAAGAATTTTCTGAATTATAATTCTTTAATTTATGTTAACCATATACCATACATTATGTAGACTGAGACAGCTTGATACATCGTCCATACACACACGTACCTACGTACAGAGATATATCTCTACTTGATCGTGAGACTGGTAATACAGCATCGTAAGTCATATTCATAACAAAAAAGACTCCTTCATGTTACTCGCAATACAAGCCGGAATTGCTCCATCATTGTGAAGGCGGCACGGACGGCCTCCGCCAGAATGCTGACGTCGCGTTTTAGAAAGTTGCCCACTTCGCGTCACGACGCAACGGGTTCAACGACCCTCGGCATGCCCTCGTTGGACAAAACTACGTCAAGTGTTATATAATTTTTTTTATTATATAATAGAAGTTGTATGAGGAATATTGCCCAATTCTGGTGATTTTGAAAGTAATACTATTGAATATATGTTTTTGTTTTCGATACTGCATTTAACTAATTAAGGCCAACTTGAATCAAAATAATAAAAATAAAATATTTTCGTTTCGTTTTTTTCTCGAATTTTACTATTTATAACCATAGAGCAACACGGGCCACCGGCGAACCGGAGGGGAGTAGCCATACGCAGGCGTTCCCCTCTGTCATGGTACAAGTCCAAATGGTCCTATACGTACAATAAAACTAGTTGTAGCCGCACTTTTCACTAGACTAAATCCAGATGCGCGACTGAATCGACGTCCTAAAAAAATGCCGAATTGTTTGTGTTTCTTGTTGCCAAAAAATATCTGCCACGTCAAATTTACAAAAAGATAGCGTTACATTTCATATGTAGGTATTTTTTAATCATATTATTACTATTTACTTCTTTAAAACTTAAAAAATTACAATATTATCGTTCGTGTTGCTTCGGATTTTTTTACCAACACAGGCCGCTCGCCCTCATACAATACGCGGATCTGTCGGGCGACTGATCCGAGTTTATTTCCGAGAAGTCGCTGTCACCGAGCGATAGTGTAGTTGTCGGATTGTTTTAAGTTATCGATAAAAATGGCAAAGGAGTCTTCTATACAGAGACAGTTTTGAGATTAAATTTTCTGATTCAAATATTATATTGTGAGCTTTATTTTAATATACATTGTTTAAATATAATACAATACGCGCGTTAGCACATTTATTAAAATCACTTAGTGTAAACTTCAACGATAATGATTTTTTTTTTATTTCCTAAAAATCTAAAAGAGATGGAAAATTGTGGGTCCAAATGTAATAAGTTGCGATATGGTCTAAAAAAAATGTCAGATTTTTTTATCTTATAAAATAATCAGCTCAATTCTCAGTCTGGGAGAGGAGAAATATGGGAAATATAATTTTCCTGAGATTCTCGATTAATTGAATCGATTACACAATCACAAAAAAAAACCTTTGGTCAAGGTAATTAACTCAAAAGTAAATAAATGCACTTTAAATACAATATATTGCATATAATTACAGTTATGTTATTAAATAAAATATAAATTATTAATTAAAGAAAATTAATATACATGATTATCGATTAAAATCGATATTTTATTTTAGTCTGTCGTTGGCATGCCGCATGACAGTTGTTTACTCTGTGCTAATTCGTTTCGTGTTTTCTACGTTTTGAGTCTGAGTGCTTTCCCGATTGTCGTCATTTAGGAATTGTTACGATTTGACAACTACAAATATCATTGATCACAGATTTATGATATATATGTCAGTTATTGATTGTAACATAACCATACTTTTACTCAGTGGCGGGACTACCATACAAGCCCAAAAGCCCGTCTTGCCGATTTTAACATAATATATATTTATATAACTTATATAATTACGTTATCGTATAAGTTATATATGACTAATGGCATTATTATATTTCTTTTTAATGTGGTCCCGCCACTGCTTTTACTACTTAAAACTCTAATAACTCGGCTCTCAGATAGTCAAAACTAATAGAATTTTCAACGAAGGACTGTTAAGTCTCAATCTATTAATTTCATATTGTTACATTAGGGGCCCAAAGTTGTATGTAATCATTTCCATCTCTGTTAAGGGATACATGGAATATACATATTTTGTAATAACAAAGTATTTTTCAAATTATTTCTAAGATTTTATTATGTACCAACTCATGGTCCACTCTCCGTGACCTGCTACGTGCGCATTACCCGACAAGTTCATTTTTATTATTATAGTACGTAATAAATTAACTCCATCTTTAAAATAAATAAATTAATTCGAACTTATAAACCTAATTTCCCAAACCCAGTTCTTGAAATTATCGATACTGCGTATCGACAGTTGTTGCAACTACGGCTAAAAGGACTTGTCAGTGTAGTTGCGCCATTTAATTATACTGTTATGACACGGAATGTTTAAATGTGTGTGTGAAATTGTTAGTGTATTTTTTAATTGTCACGGTGTGAGTTTCGTAGTGACAGACGATTGCTCGTGTGTGCGAACTTGAGTACGCACACATAGCGCAGGTTTCCCCCCGCAAAAAATGACAGATTGTTTGGTATCGGTAACGAACGCTATGGCTACTCCCCTCCGGTTCGCCGGTGGCCCGTGTTGCTCTATGATTTATAACATTTTGAACATTTTGAAGTAATCACGATAAAAAGGACCTTTCAGAATTCGTGACAATTTTGTTCCACAAGCAATTTAACCAAACTCTACACACGTTTCGACCCAGAAATGTATTTAGTCTTTCTAAAGTAGTACACGTTTCACAATACGTCAAAAGCAGACACTTTAAATTTACATTTCTTAACGCCTAAGTAAATAGTCAAGTACATTTTCAGTAGGTACTTTGTTCAATTATTACTGTTTGAATACCTCTTTGTTTCCGTAGCTATGAAAAACCGCCTTATCCAGTTTAAGAGGACCTGTTTGTCTCAAAATCAAATTATCATTTATTCATTTAGGTACCACAGTGTACACTTATGAGCGTCGATAAAAAAATATTTAACGCTTCTTATTTTACATTTAATGCCAGTTCTCAAATCAAGGAAGTAGAACGGACGAGAAGAACTGGCGATAAACTCTCCGCCATTATTATAATTTTTTACAAAATGTTTGTAAGGAGCTGCAACCAATACACCATGTTCCACGTGACATCTTGAAGTAATTAGTTATAATAATAAAAAAGAAACGAAAAATAAAACAAAGATTTGTCCTCTATCAGCAGAAGGCATGGTGAAATAGGAGTACGCACTTATATTATCTGGTCCCACGATACATTTTCACGACATCCAAACACATTGTCGAAATAACTAATATCACCGCCGCATGCACGAATTCAAGTCCGACCAACTTGGTATTCAGAAATAACTGCTGGTTTACGTTTAACACTCGGTGGTATTAAGTGTAGGTTAGCCATACGATTATTTTGAAAAAGTTGATTAAGAGCTAAAGGGTCTCTGTCCAATGTCCAAAGTTGATATGGTAAAAAGACGTATAAACAATTTGTGTTGATTTCTTTTGAGATCACACAAAAACGAAGTTCCGTTCGTAAATCAGTCAAATCATCACCTAAATTTTAATCGCTGTGTTGCTAAGTGTCTATACTTTATGGGTACATTGAATGTTTTTTGGAAAGTTCGCGGTACACAAATTGGACAGTCACCGCAATAGTGAGACAGGTCTGGGTTCGATGGCCGGCCTTAGCCTAGATGAGTGACGGGACAGCGTTCACGTTCCCCTCCAAACGCTCGCCCGATCACTTGTTCAAGGAAATAAGGTCATGCGGCACGTTCTCTGAGTAATAACTATAATATTATGCACGCTTTATGTTATGAAAAATATACTTATAGAAGTAATTCAAGTTGTGTATCATAATATAATATTCTGATGTACAGAAACAGAATGTAGAAAAAAAAATCGTCTACAGAGATAACAAATTATTATCCACACTTAAATTCGAAGCTTATAATTGGTCTTTAATACTAAAAAGTTATAAGTAAAAAAGATCACGACACTAATGAATGTTTTCCGATTAGAGTAGGTATTTTAGTTATTTGTGAACTAAATTCTTATCAGTAAATAGTTTTGCAATGAATAAGCCTTTATTTTATTTAAAAACATACACGACCTTGGAAACACGATTAAAAGAGGAAATTTACCACTGTTCACTTATATAGAAAAAACTAATTATAATGAAACACATAAATTTTAAGTACTTATATCATCGTCACGTGGAGAAAGCACGTGAAAGTACTCGATCCTGTGAAGAGAGCAATTGTTATTGATACAAGTACACAAGTCAAGGCAACGGATATGAATAGACTATTCAGTAACAGTATTACTGAACAGATCTATTTACAAGATATCTCCAATAGGGACGGGCCGTCCATACAATCCCAAAAGCCCGGCTTTAACGTTATACGTGTTTATATATAACTTATATAATTATGTAATCATATGACTTATATAATTACGTTAAGGGTAGAATGAAAAATAAATTGAAAAACAAGTAAACATTAATTATGTCATCTTATATTATCGGATTATTTTGAATTGAATTGAATTGAAATACAGTAGGATACAACCTATACACCAGGATATAACTTTTAATGTAGAACGTGTCAAAGTGGTCCTTTCATAAGTCTATAAAAGGCTTTGGTGTCAGAAAAAATATGTAAATTAAGAATACAGTTAAATCGTATTTAAAACTTTACAAAATTCTAAATAATTCCGGAGTTCCCGAGTTTCCCTAAAGCAGAACTCTCCTGCTACAAGACTAAAAACAATCGAAAAGCCAAAAACAGCAGTTTTAAAACCACATTGAATGCCTTAGAAGCGAGTCGCATGACAAATCTACGTCTGGGAATGCGCTTGCTTCGTTCGTGTTTGTTCGAATTTGTTTTTTTGTACTTCTTGTTTTACACGTCGATAGTCAAACATGTCCGCCATTTTCATCTAACCTTGATTTACCTAACTTGGCTAGACAAACTTTCTCATTTATATATAGCGGTTGTATAACACGCGTTGCATCCATAACGTTGTGCAAGCCACTCGTGTCTATGAGCTCATTCGGATGTGCCGTTAAAATTTATGCAGCTTTTACGATTGCCTGGAAATATCTCTGAAGAAATTATCATTTGGTTACATGTTACTCAGTTCGGATGAGTAAACCGACGAATATGCTTATTTAACTAATTTTAATATATTATAATCTCTTATTATAATTGCTAAGTAAATTAACAATCGTTAACAACGTGTCAACTCAATATTATTCAAAAAGCGACGGGCGTTGAAAGTGAAATAGTAAATAGCAAAGCGATTTACGAAACACACATGAACACATACTTAATTCAAATGCAAATAAAATGTGCACATTAAGTAACGCTGTAAAACTTGTAGGTAACAAAGCTATGACTCACAGTGCCTGACCTTGGCAAAGACAAAGAACGCACTATTGCAATGGCGATAAAAGTATACCTTAATCAGGAACCGGTTATGTATCATGAATACAAATTAGTTTAAACAATGAAAACGTTTACGAATTAATAAAGGAACTCGTTGTTCACAGTGACGGTCAATTTGAATATTTATGATGCTATAATGAAGGTACATGATAGGGTAAGAAAAGTGTAAAAAGGTTACTCGATAAAAATTGATTGGAAGTAAATATAACATAGATAGGTCGACAGCGCATCACCGATTGATGTCCTTTAGACATCAATTTAGGTACAGACAACAGATCACAATATGATAAAAATTATATTCAATTAAATTTTATAATCAACTAAGTTTTAATTAAGTATTCTACATCTTCTAATACAGTGTTTCTTAACCTGTGGTCCGCGAGTATATTGTACGGGGGTCCCCAGTCTCATGATATATAGACCATTTAAGATTGGTCGTAAATAAATGATTCCATTATTAGTCTCGTAATCGCTACATTGGCGGGCTTATGGTGGGCAGCAAAAAGTAGCACCAAACTTTTTTTTTTTTTTTTTTAAACTATTATATTTCGTATTTGTATGGTCCGAAATTGGAGTGGACTGAAAATGGTTAAGAAACACTGTTCTAATATCAAAGACGTGTCTCAGTTTTGAATCTAGTTTTGAGACATGTCAAATCATTTTTTCTCTGTAGAATTTTGACATATAGACAGATTGATTGATGATAATAATTATTTTATATTTCAGACAATGTTTTTCTTCTTTAGCAAATAATTCCATTTCAAATATTTAGCAAAATTATGGTAACATTTTTTGTCATTGCTCATTTATAATTTACAATAATCATTACATCTTTACATATCCATTCTAAACTTAAATGGAATGAAGATATATTTAAACCAACCATGTGATTAGGTCAGTTGTGCATAAGACTCTAATTTTATTTGAAAATAAAATTTTCTGAAAGTCTAACAATCCTTCTACCGTCAGTAAATAATTATAAAGGAAAGGAATAGTTTTTTTTTTAAGAAAGAAAAAAGATACATTAAGAATGAGATAATGAAATAAGTATAACTTACCTTACCTAAATATTTTTTTACTTTATTAAGCTAATAAAGTAAGAAAAATATTTAGAAGTGATGGGAAGTGTCATAAAAATATTAAAAGGTGATTTCGTGAACAGATAGTTCATCAAAAATTATTTTAGAATAAATAAGAGCACTGAAAAGTATTTGTAATGACTATGAAGCACATAATGAGAAATAATAAAGATCGTTGTGAAGGTAAAAGTCGATTGAAAAATATATATATTGAATTAATTTGGGTATGACGAGAAGAAAAAGAAAAGTAGAGAACCGAATAAGTTTATGAACGTAAAGGTAAGTGGAAAAATTTGGAGTTTTTTGAAGAATCTCTGAAATTGATTCCCTCGAAACGAACGAAAGTGTATGAATATTGCAAGTAGAAATCTTTGATCTCTTCATAGATATTTTGGTTTAATTACATGAAACAAACTACAATATACAATATAATATTTGATTGTCCTCTACTAGAGAAGGACATCAAAGATTAGGGTTTTGTAACAGTTCTCCCAAGGTTTTGTTAAATGCATTCAATTAGCATAATCCAAAACCACGACCTGATGAATGAAATTTACCTCATCGTCTCTAAGTGTTTACATTCAAAACGCAAATACATCGTGACAACCGTACCCAAATAGTTATTAATACTATGTACACTTGCAGTTGGAAAATCACGCGGCCAATATTTACTTGAGTTACATATGTTAATTACAAATGATATACAATGCTCGTGGCGCCTATCGAGCACTTGACAAAAACAAGTCATGTAATGAAAATAAAATTACTGCAAAATATGTATAAAATGGCTTTTAAAATGAAAACACGATTGCTATGTGTACACACTGTAGCCAGCAATGAGACAAGGGCTCTTTCCTCGAAATAAAATATATTAAGAGGTTTATCGTGTAAGCTGCGCTCTCGTCAAGAGACAACAACAGAACACATCTCAATAAAATATAAATGACATTGGAATCATCCAATCGAGATAATCCAAAGACAATTTACTCATCTATAGCTGCCAAATGATATACGTATGAGACTGTAGATGTTTACTATTAAGTTTTTTTATTTTTTTATTTCAGAGCAGACAACTGAGACAACCCGCTTTCAGATGTTCTAATACGGTAAATATTAGATGAGATATCTTTTAGGATTTCATTCGAGGTGTACAACTCCCTTAGCGTGACTCCGTGAACGGTTACTAGCATGTTGCAACAAACTTTTATACATGGCAAATGCGTCACGTCCCCACATAGTTTCTCAAGTGGTGTTTATCAAGAAACAAAGGCTCGGTCACGCTCGATCGCAACGTAGCAAGCACCTTTCGCAATGTCACTGCCAAGGCCACTGATAAGCCGTTCGTCACGGTGGCACATTTAATTGCATTCCATCACTATCGGCGCGTTGCATCACCGCAACGTGATCACTGATTCGACTGGCGCAATTTATTTCTCTTCACGTTTTTCTTAGAAAGAGGTTGGAAAACTTACCATAAAATTATAAGTAAAACTGCGCGATAGTAATTATTTTTCTATTATACAATGTATTTTTTATGCATGGTTTTGGGAGACGAGCGTGGGGATTATTTGGTGACCTCACGCACAAAACATGAATCGACAAAGCGCTGTTCACCTATTTATTTTACTTCGGGCATATCTAAATCTATATATTGAAACAGAAATGATTCCATAAAAGGACAGAGGGTTCACTAATACTATAAATTATAAAAGTATGTCAGGATTGGATTTCGAATGTCCCTTCCCATGAACTTCCCGAGAATCTGGGCAACTGGGTCACTTTCTGGTCAATCGAAGCATCACGGTCAATGTCAACGGTGCATGCTCGGACTTTGAGTTTGTCAATGCTGTTGCTATTTCCAACCGTCGCGTCTGTCCAAATCTGCGAGAGTCCTAAGGCACTTTTTCCCACGCACAACCACTCTGTCAGCTGGTTAGCTGGTGGTCGCCGACTTGGGAACCTTCAAGAAACGAGCTTACTCTTACCTTGAAAGCCGGCAACGGATCCTCAAAATCTCTGGTACTGAGGATGTTCATGGGCGGCGGTGGTCACGGTCATCATTGGGTGAAAAAAGAAAAGTTTATAACTTTAGTTGTAGCTTGAAATTAATTATAAAACTTCCATGGGGCGGGCTATTTGCAATTTGTAGCTGGTATTGCATCATCGTTAATCGTTAAAAACCGTTTTACTACAAACTATAATTTCTTCGATGATATATACATAGGTATAGGGATGCTCGTTACAGACGTTATGGTAATCATCTGACATCTAACTACGGCGTAAATAATACAGAGTTTGATACAGTTATCGGGATATCAATTTTAAACACTTATTTGTCTACGTTAAAAAATCCATCACGAGTAATTTTTTTTAGACCAATTATAGTCAAGTGGACTTGAGGGTTGATGATCGTAATAAAGACAAAATTAGTGCACCAACCACAAGGCTGCATAAAACGAGTAATTCTTTCCAAGGCAATTGTATACGTTTTTTCAACAAAATCCCTAGTGAGATACAAGTGTTGTCAATAAATAAATTTAAATCGTACGTTAAAGTAAAACTACTTGCTAAGGCCTATTATAACATAAATGAATATTTAAACGATCCTAGTGCTTGGATATGATTTGCTCCAGTATAGAGGTAACGCGACTGAATCTCGGCTGCAATTCCAGACTCGGGGGCGATCGTCAACATCCACGACCTTTTTAATGTAAAGTGGGAGCAAACCGTGATCCATGTAGTACTAATTTATTTCAGAATAATTAATATTATTATTGTTTTCTTATGTAGCCAAGTTCACATTTCAAGGATCGTCATGCTCGCTTAAATGTCATTGCTTGTGGCGGCGTCCATACGTCGGGTTGTCTCTCTCCCTAAAATATGGCGAGGGGGTCGATGGCTGGCCATGCGTCATACTCGTGAACGGGTGCTACTTGTGGTGACTGGTCGAACTTGAATTCGTGTATGCGGTGATATTAGTTATTTCGTCTATGTATTTGCGTGTTGTTCCCACGAGAATGTAAGTGAGTGCTCCTATTTCACCATACATTCTGCTGATAGAGGACAAATCTTTGTTTTTATTTATTTTTATTTTTTCGATTATTATAGTTAAATACTTAAAGATGTCATGTGGAACATGGTGTAATGGTTGCAGCTCCTTACAAAAAAATTGTAAAACAAAAACTTGGCGATTAAAAAAGAGTGGCGGCGAGTTTCTTGCCAGTTCTTCTCGTCCGCTCTACGCCCTTGATTTGAGAACTGGCAGTAAATGTAAAATTAGAAGCATTTAATATGTATTTTTTATTGACGTTCATAAGTGTACATTGTGTTACCTAAATGAATAAATGATTTTTGAATTTTGAATTTGAATTTGATCAAGCTATAATGCACCTGATTTTTTTACTTCGAGAGTTGGGAAATCCATAGATAACCCGAAACGTATAAGCACTTCATGGCTTTCCGGCTAATGAACGGTAGTTTGTTAACCGATCGGAAATCCAACATTTATCTTACCTGTTTAAACCAGAAGTGAGAAAAACATGAATATTTGATATTGAATTTATGCTTATGCTGGAATTACTTGCCAACCGGTTGCTATTATAAAATCACAGACGCCTTCATACCTCTCTCTTTCATATTTTTATAGCTACCTCTGAATCTAAACTAAGTATTTGCTATTGAAAATCGATAGGCAATCTAGAGTTTCGCACGTGAGAAGCCTAGAGACAACTCATTACTACGCCGGAAGTGGAGCCGGGTCGTGGAAGTGATCGGAAGTCGCCCTTACACAACTAACTTTGAATTTCAATGTTTTGGAATTTCATATACATAAATCGTTTAGTTTGGAAAGCTGTTCGTGACTGTACCTCTTATACAATCAAAACTTTTTCAGACAATATTATTTAAATTGTTAATCACGATGTCATAGTGTAAAATAAGTTGTACCAATAGAATATTTTACCTAGATCGATGTAGAAAGAATTCCATTAATGGTTAATAAATAAATGTCATTGTTTTTTACACTTCGATACATAATCCTGACGTTGCAATGGTATAAGTATTAAAGCATTAAATAGCGATATTACTTTGAGTCAGGATGATATGATGAGTGCAAAAGTACCAAGTGCAAAAGTATCGAACAAATGGGATTAGACAAGAAAAACAAGTACTGTTAATAAATAACAAGAAGTAAACAAGGAATATAAAGCTTCACTTTCCTTATGAGTTTTCCTTTGTTAATCGTATAGTGTAATCAAGTTTATGGCATCGTCCTATAACAATGGAAGCTCACGAGAGGTTTGTTTTGGTACGAGGTAGAGGTCTCTAATGAGAATTAGACATAGCGTTTTATATATTTACAAAAAAAAATCTATAATTTTTTAATAGGCCGGCAACACATCTGTGATTCTTTAGTCGCGGATGTCCATGGGCGGTGGTGATAACTTACCATCAGATAACCCATCTGCTAGGTTGTCTGCTCAGAAATAAAAAATAATAATTTCAGTAAAGAAACGAAATAAAAATTAATCCATTAGCTATAGCGATAGCACCTACATGGCTCATCTAAAAAAGAGAGCTTTCGCTTCAAGTATAAAACACTTAAAAAAAGAGAAAAAACAGAGGATGTTTAAATATATTAGGTAATCACGCTAATATCTGTTAATTATTAATACAAAAAAATACTCTTCAATATCTTACGTATATTTGTGATATCTGACATAGAAGATAATTATTCTGTACGTATTTTATTTATCGTGTCTCTTGAATGAAATGGGTGGTATCAATCTTTTATACCTCGTTAAACTAATACATTTCTTCTATCACTCCACTAGGCATCGTCTGTTCATGATTCATAAAAAATTTAAATCAAAATAAAGCTGCCATCCGCTACCTCTACCTCTAGCACGGAATCTCGTAACAGCATGGCGTCAGGCTACGTGAGCACATTACCACATCGATTGGTATTCATCAGTCTACCAGCGAGTGATTAACATTATTTGCGCCGGGGCTTAGTATTCCAACTGCAAACCTTTGATTGCTTCTCTTGTGCCATAGAATACATTATGTGATCAACAAATAGTTAATATTTTTCTTTGTAAATCGTTGCACAAATATGTTAAATGTAGAAATAAGAAATCAAACACCATAAAAAAATCAGTTTTCTATATCTATATTAATATTATAAAGAGGAAAGATTTGTATTTTTGTATGTTATATAAACTCAAAAACTACTAGACCGATTTTAAAAATTATTTCACCAATAGAAAGCTACATTATCAGCGAGTAACATAGGTCATACATCTACATTGCACCCGTGTGAAGCCGGGGCGTGTGGCTAGTGGGATATATTAATGCAGACCTGCGCGAACTGCAAGCTGGCAACTGGCAGGCAATGGCGCAAGATAGATCCCAGTGGAAGACTCTCGTTTCGGAGGCCACACTAATTTTGATTCACTGAGACCACGGAGTTAGCAAGTGGGTAATACCATATTATGTGATAAATTGGACATCGCATGATATTTAAAATACATGAGTGCATCAAGGTAATGACAATGATAAGACTTTTTCTTTTGTTAACCAATTTACTTAAATACTAACCTAATCATATTGAATTTAACCTATGAGAAGGAATAAACTACACTTGATACATAAGAAAGAATTCATACTATGAAAATGTCATAAGATTCCCCCAGCTACCATGAAAAAAACCACCAGTCTGAATAAGCACATCATTTTCCACTTTGTGTGACTAATTATGTTAACTCATCTCCAAATCAAGAAAACTGATCAATGTGATAAGAAGTCACCTTTCACGTTAGCAAATACATATAATTGGTTGAGCAAGATTCGCAAATCCGTTTTTTTTTTGTATGGAATCTCACTGTTGGCCCTAGTGGCCTCTACAGCTTAACACGGACAAGAGTGGCAAGCACTGTGGCTCAGCCTTGAAATTTGGGAGTTTGCTACGACACGCCTAAGGGCGTCTCCTGCGAGACACGTACATCGGCTTGGGCTGCCGTAGGAGGGGGAGCCTGAAGGGCTAGACCGCAAATCCGGACGGCGCACGTTCATAATAATATACTCCTCACGGAACGGAAAATTTCGAGCGAAATATTTTTATCCAAAATTCTCTATCTTTTAACAAGAAAACATATTTCGTTTTCATGGTCTGTACACACAGCATGCGAAGGACGATCACGTAGTCCTCTAGACACATTTACGTGATCGCGGTTGACGAAACTCAGAGGGATAACCGCAAGCAAAGTAACACACCTCGCAGTGTGGGTTCTAGACCACGATTAACAATTATTTGGCACTTTTCCTGAATTTTCCTAAGTCGACACTTTAATGATATTAGCACCACGTCACAACTACTTTATAGTACCAGTACACCAGTGGTAGAACGTACGTTTAGGTCCTTAAAGAGGACGTTCGTCCTCCGGTGGTCCAGATGTCGATTATTGCAAGTGATAATTGACTTCTAATCTTTTCCATAAAATAAAACATACTATGATGGCTAGATTTTAATAAACACAGATCTAAACTATCTATAATATTGTTTACCTATATTTTATCTATAATAACGTTATATTTTGACTTCTGCACTATAATTTAAACTATATTATACGACTACATACTGTAAGAAGAAGCTGATTTATAATATATATGACTCTTAATTCATTAAGTAATACAAGTGTAGACAAAAATACCTTTGAACTACCTACACCATCGACTAGAGAACCCTAACACGTACAAACGCTCGACATTCAAGTGTTTTCGCAGTACGTGACCGCGCAAGCGTCAATACTATTGGGATTCTGCATTCAAACTGAAGTCTGAACGTTCTGGAAAATTTATTGAGAAATTCTGCCGTTTCCGTACCAACTACCGAGTGACTTGAATAGACTTACTATTGAAAATATCGTATATAATTCGGTATCGGAGAGGAATGTATAATATCAATAACTAACTGTACTTACGCCACAACCATATGGTTTAGGTTCAGTTGCCACGCAATATGTTTATATTGGATTATTATATTAGAATAAGAATAATTATAAAAAACAGTAAAATTTTGAACATTATGTGTGAATAAAACGCAACCTCAATCAAATTCTGTTAAGATGAATCATACTTTACTAAAACAATTCCTATCTCAAAATATTTCATTTTATCCTGTTTATATTTTGAATTTAAAAGGATGCCCAATATGAAACAATTTTTTTTTAATCTTAAACCAATAACACTATTCAAAAGCGAAGTATAAGGGATGCTGCGCAAGAGTCCAGCACCGGGTCACTGACCGCGACGACCTCATCTACCATCTATTGTTGAGATCTTGACCTATTATCCTCTCACGTAAAAGCTGTATTGAAGTTCTCGGTAATAATTCTTTGAAAGCGCATTCTACGTTTGTAGCAATTCCTGACACAATAACCTCAACTTAAAATAAAATCATTACAATAATATTAGTTTAGTTTCCAATTACAGGAAAACATTAAATAAGCTATGTTTATAGTGCTCACTGTTTCCCAGAAAACTGTACAAATTATGAATGTACTAAAGAATTCGTATAAAAACAAAGCCGACTACAAAGTGAAAAAGGGTGTATTTTTTTAGATTATACCAATAATTATTAAAGTGTAATTTTTATTTATTTTTTCAGGGTTATATCTTTATACCGTAATAACTAAAGCATTGTCGAAAGGTCGAAAAAAAAACAAATTAGTAATTTTGTCTTTTATTTACGCGTTTTAATCAGTTATAAAGTATTTTATTTAAATTAGTAATTAACATTTTAATTGAACGAATTTCGTCATATTCATAATTATAATATGTATGTAGGTACTTAAGGTGTTTAAAATTTTGTCTGTCATAATTTTTTCTGATCTACGGTTTCGGTTCCCAATTACCACAAATAATTCAATTACATCGTATCTCATGGTTGTAACTTGTTATTTTAGACGCCCTACAAACCGGTCCTAGCCGAGTCTAATCCTAAGCCAGATAAATGTCACGGCTTCCCAACAGACCGGTCACGTATTGCTGCTCGCACGAAGTAAATCACGATGCAGATAGCAATTTACAGGAAATTTATTCATTCACCCTTGTTGCACTTTATAGAGTGGGAACAAGGGACGGTCTCCGTGGCCAGAGCGATGCATTTAGCACCGGAGATCCTGGGTTCGAATCCCGGGAAAATATGATTTAAAAAAAAATGTTTCGGTCGGGCAAGGTACAGAAAGCAGATCACCTGCTCGCCTGTAAAGAAAAATTATCAGTGAAATATACACATTAATGTCTGCCCCATGCCCCACTAGAGAACTCGGGAATTAACTAGTGAACATAATGTAATTCATTTTTGGAGGAAGGCAGGTGTGCTCTCAACCAAGGGGGATGACATCGACCCGTCTAACCAATTTGGCCATTAGGACCTGCTTGTTGCCTGTGCTTGATGTGGTTTTATACTATAAAAAATATACTCAGTAATCCGTGACGTCTTCAAATTTATCGTTGGCGGAGATTGTAGAATGTAGATGTCGTAACTCCTCAATATTATTATTAAGGTTTAGTCAATAATTATTATAAAGACATGGAACGCTTAACGCACCAAAAACCTTATTGAACTAGCGACATCCAGAGGCAGCTAAATAATGTATTCCCTACATTTACCTATTTTCCGATTGTTTAATCACGGCGTTTAGCTTTAGTAAATAATATACTATACTGTGTTTTTTGGCAGTTATAAGTATAGACGAGCGTGAGATTCACTTGACGGTAGTTGACATCAGTCAATTATGCGTGGTCGACTCAATGTTTACCACAAGCTGTAATTGCACGCACATGCACTTCATAGTCTTTCCATCTCAGCGCAATGTATATTACACAAGTAAACCAACTTCGATATATGATTCGAAAATGTCTATACATATCTATTTAAAACGATATAATCATAACAATTTACGTCAAAATCGTTTGGCTTCGTATTATGTGCATCATCGATACTGCCAACTAAATATCTGTCTCGTTTTGACGCAATAGAAACAAAAAGGATTATATTATAATCTCGTTAATGATTTCATGACGTAAATTCATTCACCATCACGAGTGCGTTGCCCTTATAAGGCCAGCATTTGTGGTTTGGGTTAATTTCGGACCTTCCCTACTTTTATTTTAAGAGTTCAGACAATGTGTTTGTGTATTTTGTATGTTAACACTTATCTTTATTTACCTGTTTGCTTAACCAGAGCAGAGAGGATAATTTAAAAATACCGCAACACTAGTATTTTACATACACTATGTCATGTCGTAGTAACATAGTAAAGTAATCTGTAGCTGTAGATACAAAGTTAAAGTCCATATTAAAATAATAAATTCATGGTACTTAGAATTAGAGATTCTTAGATATTCAAGAATCGAGTGAATATCACAAAAAGGAATAAAGGAAATGTTTCGGAAACGGGCTCTAATTCCCTGCCGTATATCAAGTCGATATCAGAAATAGCCTGCGCTCTGGAGCCGCGCCAGCGCGGGAAGCGGATGTGACGTATCGACGCTTCGTTTGTAAATATCCACGTACAGTATACACGCTACACGCCGCATTGGGTAACGGACTGGCTGATCTATCAACACGTAGCCAAGGACTTTATATAGTTTTATATATAAAGTCCTTGCACGTAGCATACATAGAAAAAAAAGGAAGGATTTTTGAAATGCCTAACTCTAAGAGGCGGAAGTGTTATTGTAAATGCTGGCCAGTCTAACAAATCGCTTCGTTCATGATAACTTTTCTTCCCGGTACCGTTTTAAAGACTAGCTATTTTGTATGGTATATAGCGTCCCAAAAAGACGTTCAAATTATTCGATATTTGATGATCTAAGAAAATTAGTAACTAATCAAGTCAATTACTAATTTTACTACTCAACTTTGACTCGCATTTCAAACCTGTCTAGTACCTAACGACAGGTCACTCTGGCAATCTAATATACTAATATTCGTATATGACTTAGTTAGTCATCATCCGATTATGAACATTAGTGTTTTACTAATATTCAAGTCGATAAGAACATTAGTTGTTGCAGGATTCGAATACCCTCGACCCCTGGAGATATGCTCTGCGAACCCAGGGATCCCGTAAAGGCGGAAAGTGGGCAGTGGTGTTTTTAGTGGGTAACCGAACGCAACGGAACCCCACACTCCCCGCGCCTATGAACCGCCCAGCGTCGGGGGTGTGTCAACACATTTTCACCACAAAAAAAAAAAAAAAAAAAAAGGATTCGAATACCCTTTCATTCAGTCGCGCATCGCTCTAGTGCTAAATGTGTCGTTTATTACACAAATCGATTGACTCCACCAATCAGATAATTGCTGTAACATTTCGGCCTAATAAATAATTATTACCTTATTAATTTTATATACCGTTAGATCACAGCTACAATATTGAAGCATACTTGATTATAGACCGAGTTTTAACAACAATTAATATTATTTAAGCGCATTTATCAACTTCCGTTTATTCATTTACACGCCCTCTTGACACACCGAATACTAAAAGTATTATAAAATTGCATACGATACAAATACTTTTCAGAAAACAGCCTTTAATTGCTTGAACCTGTTAATTATATATAAGAATGTATATTGTATTGCAAGGAAGTCAGATTCGGCCTTTACACCGGCTAGATAAGCGTAAAACAGGATCTGTCAGGTAAATAGAGCCGCCTAACGGACCGGTAACGGTACATTACGGTACCAAGCGATCTCGTCTTGAGGAAGGGCTTGTGGCTATTACGAGGCCCAGGCAGTAATGTATTTCAAACAATAATTTTGTGCTAAGCAACGTTCTTTAGGAAAAGTGTAGTGTAGACATTTAAAAAATCCTGGAAATAGTTTTTTTTTAACTAGAAAAACGTAAAGAAGAGAGATTTTTATTCATGGAAAATATGGTAAATAACTTCGATCCATATAAGATTCTTTATTAAAATTTATTATTTTAAAAAATTACGGGAATAAGAAATTCAAATTACATAATATCAAACAGAGTAAAAAGGATATAATATATGATTTTTATACAGAAATATTTGAAGGTCTACTACGTACTAGATCGTGATAGTACATTTTATACCACAAAATACTATAATTAATAGTTCTACTAGGACGAAGCCACGGGAGTGATTTAGTGAACATTTAATAGGTTACTATTTGAATAGTACTCAACATTTTGAAAAATTAAATAAAAATTTATAAAAATTCTTATATTTATAAAAAAGCTAAGTATTAAACATACATAATATTTTATTTAATGTTGTAATACATATTTAATATTAAAACAAAAATGGATTTGCACAATGCCTCCTGTGAGGATTGAACTCACGACCCCTGGTTTACGAGACCAGTGCTCTACCACTGAGCTAAAGAGGCGATACGTATCCTTCGCCAAATAGTGCATCGGGTTTTACATGCAATAATTCGCAATCTATATGTATAGAAAAATTGATGTCACAGTGTTTGTGGTCACACTCCTCCGAAACGGCGATCGATTCTTATTTAATTTTTTTAGATATGAGAATAGGGCGTAAAGTATACTTCATAACGCTAGGTGATTAGGGTGTCCCTATTAAGTTAATTTTATATTTTTTTTTAATTAAGCATCAAAATAAAAATATAGATCTTACCTTTTAGTTGGTGGTGATTTATCTGAAAGAAGATGAATATTACTTTGTAATATTGTTGATACTAAATTAATGAAAAACATTCATACTGCTATAACATTAATTGATGCTGAATCCTGGGATTGAACCAGGGACAATTGAATCTTCAATTTAATACTTTACAAGCTTGGTAACAATACAATTTTTTTATGAAAAAAATATATTTGAAACAAGAAATGGAATTGTAGTTAATTTAGAAATGACATTCTTCATATCTTTATATTGCAGAATCAGATATTTATTTGTTTCTGTATGGTTTTCAATGATATAATATAAGTCTAGACCAGTATTTAATAGATTAGTATAGGTGTGTTTCGATGCACCTCTTTCTGCACCCCACTCCAGTTCTGATGTGGGATTACACATAATATCAATAACTGGATATTGAAACAGCATATGAGATTTGATTAAAATGAGAAATTTGTATTTGGCTTGCTACTTATCGGCGATAAAATTTTTCGGCACCGAAATATCAAATGGGTTAATACATATTATAATAAATAAATATAATCTACATAATTTGTACTGACTGTTACAGTTGATTCTAATTAATTACAATAGAACAACGGGAGTGCTCACGCAGATAATAACGCCATCTGGTTTGTTCATGTTGTACTATGCATGACAAAACATAATATACAAGATGAACAATAGATGGCGTCACTATCCAACAAACATTATTATGAAAACTATAAAAAATATTTTCTATGCAACTTAATTTAAAAAAAAATATATGTTATCATGAAAGTGTGGCACATGTGTAGTAGTGGCGAAATGTCCATACAAGCCCAAAAGGCCGTATTGCCAACTTTAACGTAATACATGTTTAATCATGTTAGTTTTATAAGATTTATTTAATTACGTTAAGAAATTATTTTTCTTTTGTATGCTTGCATTAATAGGTCAATATAGTCTTTAATGGTGGTCCCGCCATGTGCAGTTATGTATACAACAATAATAACCTAATTCTTCAGCCTGGATAGCCTTATCCACAGCCACTTGTCCTCTTTCATCCAGCAACACTCCACATGATTTGTAAAGCCGCCCACGAAATTTACTTGTTTTTTCTAATTGTTCAAATGCCTTTATTTCCTCCTGGAATATATATATAATTCATGTGTGAATAATCATATCCTATTGACACAAATCCATAACCATCCATGAATTGAAATACAAAATTGAAATACAAATGCCATTGTGAAGTTCAGCTTCAGTTTAAGGATATCTGCAAGCTTTATGAATACATGGTGAGATGTAATAAAAAAAAATTGCCAACTAATCAGTGGCAACAAGCACTTAATGTATCTTTGATTACTTCAGACTTTCCCTAATTAAATAAGAATCAAATAGCTTCTACTGAAATCTTGTAGTGATATACCTTTAATTCCTTTAAATTTGTATGAGACCGGCTAGTAAAACACTGCCTCTCGTTGTTCGACGACCAGCCAACACTTCCCAAATTTAAAATTGTTGGTGCCGAAGCCTGAGCGTGTAGTTTTCTAGTATTTTTTAAGGTCTTTACTTGAAGAGGTGATTTTATGGGATCTAAAGACTGTAAAGTTTTTTTTGGTCTAGCTACGTATACTGGTTTTTTAGGTTTCTTATAACTGTCGGGTACATAATCATTTAAAACCGTTGGAAGTTCACTGAAAACACCAGAAGTCAAATTTGAAGAACTGGCTTTGCCGCCAATAGGCACGGGAGAGATTTTGTGGCGTGTAACGTTAGGATTCGATTTTAAACATGAAAGAGATTCGCCATGAACGCGAGGCATAACCCTTTCGTAAATGTTTTTACGCCTTTGAGTATTCTTGTTCATTTTTAAAATACATAAAAAAAACTATGTAACGAAACGAACCAAAACAATAAACATTAAACACACAGACATGAGACAGGTGTCACAGTTGTTATCACAGAGCAAGTAATCACTACGTTTATATGACTTATGAACACAGACTGAGACTAGTAGAGATACTATAGAATTAGACATTAGAACCTAAATGTCACTGACAACGGACAACAACACATAATTGCTCTGTGGTTAACCTATATACAAAATGTACACATAAATACTTTCTGTACCTATACCTATGTGTTACCGCCTACCGGATTATTGTACGAATCTTTCGTTTATAATTTTCCGTGTAAATTTTTAATCACCCAAAGAATTGTACACAGACAATAAATCTTGCAATTATTTAACGTTCTCATTTGCGGCAATTTTATAAATGAACTAGGTACCAATGTTACTATTTTTTCAAACCGTATATTTTATATAACGGGATGAAAATAATCTAAGATGTTGACCGGGGATATAAGGTACCACCGTGCAAAATTTCATGTAAATCGGTCCACCAGTTTCGGAGATTGGCCCGAACAAACAGCCCGAGAAACAAAAATTAAATAAAATCGGGATTTGTTCTATTTCTCTTCTTACACCCCCCTAACTCAGTTTTAGACAAAAAAAATTATGTACATTCATTCGATCTCAACAGTTTTATTATATACTATAGATTTGACGGGCTCGTTGGCGCGTAGAATACTGCCTTGCGCATGGCTGGGTCGTGCTTTCGATCCCACCAAGACAACAGTGTATCACTGGTTGAGGTATCCTACCGGCTACCATCAAATGAACCTCAACATTAGGTTTTTCAATGTTCAAACTAAGAATTTTTTTTACTCTGCTAAAAGTTTAGGAACAATTAATAGTACCTGGATGACCGAGCTTTGCTCGGTATTTTTTTTATTTTTATAAATTGTGTTTCTTGGAAATTATATTTAAGTACGAATTACATACTAATAAAATCAAGTCTAACCTCAAAGCAAACACTCATTGACTTCGTGTTACTTAACAACGCCATCTGCTGGAATAGCTTTAGTGTTGTTGTGTCGTTAAAGCAATTAAAAAAAATAGTATTACTATTCGCTGATAGATGTCAGGAAGAGTCATTTTCAGTTTAAATTGGGACTACTCAAACGCCACCTTTTTGTTATTATTCTCCCAATAAAAAAAAAGTAAGTTTATGTTTAAGTTGATAAAACACGAATAAAATGACATTTTCTAGAAATGATTCCTAGTTTAAAAAAAATAGTATTACTATTCGCCGATAGATGTCAGGACGAGTCATTTTTCGTGTAAGTTGATAAAACACGAATAATATGACATAGTATTATTACTCGCCGATAGATGTCAGGAAAAGTAATTTTTCTTTTAAGTTGATAAAACACGAATAAAATGACATTTTCTAGAAATGATTCTTAGCTAGATCGATTTTTCGCCCCCGAAACCCCCCGTATACTAAATTTCATGAAAATCGTTGGAGCCGATTCCGAGATTCCAATTATATATATATATACAAGAATTGCTCGTTTAAAGGTATAAGATTTATACAAATATATTGTTATCCTATACTAACTACAAACCACAAATAGCCTGTATTGATTCATGGAAACTTTTATGTATTAATAATTATAAGAAGGAAGGGACAGTTAATATTTATATATATTTTTTAATAATAATAATATTTAATTTCTCTTAAATTCTACACTACACAAGCAAGTTACAAGATAACTGCTATAAAAATTATATTGTGTAACTAGTACAGTCTGTAAGATAATGTAATACTATATCGTCCATTGGTATTCATAACTGTAATAATGATATCGACGGTTAAAAGGTAATAGAGCATAAGCGACATTTTGGTCGAAAATGACTTATAAATGTCATCCTACTTAAAATTGTCTGCTCTTTCGAATGCGTCACTCCCATGGCTCTACGACGACTTATTTGTCACTTATGCCCAAACAAAAAACTACGTTTTCGAAGTGCCCTTTAAACTTAGTAAAATTAAACCTGCTCTCCTGAACAGTTTGGTTTTTGTCGGTTATACCCTATTACCTTTTAACCGTCGATATTAATGTGAACATTACAATTTAATTGAGGTTTTATCTCTCCTGAATATTGGCCCAACATCACAATTGCAATTATGAATGCCCATCGACGATTTGCATTAATTATTTTCCAACAAGCTCATTATGTTTTGCTTCATAAATATTTTTTGCATCAGTCTGGTATTGTTCACATAAAGCTGAAATCTGTTTTGTGACATTGAAAACCAAGTCTTCGGATACATCACTATGTTTTTTACTCTTCTTGATGAATTCATTTTGAATGTCCTTCATGGCATCCCTACACTTTATATATAATGCTTTTGCATTTTTTGCTAAAGCCTCCCGATGTTCCTTAGTAACTTTAGGCACTGGGACATATAATCTAGTTCCATCTTGCTGTGGATTTAAATTTAATCCAGAACTATGAATAGCTCTCAAGGCGTCAGGAATTACTTGTGGAAATGATGTGAAATCTATCACAAGTGTTTTAGGGTTCTTTCTTATTATTTGGGCAAGCTCTTGTAACTCATAATCTTTTCCTTCATATTTAACAGGCAGAGATTCTATAGATCCAGTAGTCGACCTTAATGAAAGATTCTTTGCAAAATCATCTCGCATTTTCTCTATGGTTGCTTGGCATTTACTTTTAATTTTATCCACATCAACTAACTCTGCCATAATTGCTGGATTGATTTCAACTTTCTGCCCTTTACCTTTCTTATCTTTACCTCGGTCTTTGTTTTTTGCATAGTTCCTTATTGCAATTATATTAGTATTAACAGAAATAACTTCTTCATTACGTCGTAATAGGTTAGGGAGTACATTTCTTGAATTTATTACAATAGGAAAAACTAGTCGCTGAAGGAAATGGCTGCCCATTGTGGAAAACTATGCTTTTTGTAAACAAAAATTTAGTTCAACATTGCACGTAATTATTTTTGAAAACCCACGATACAAACCAACACAGAATACTAATATTCAAGACATGACATAACAGCTGGAGGAAGAGGATGAAATTATCTATTTGACAGCTAATTTTTTAATTCACGCAAAGGCTTTGTGCAAGCATTGTGAACATACATACTTCATGTTCATAGTGCCTACGAAAAGTGAAACATTTGGCTTTTTCCTCTTAATCTAACGCTTTTGCATTGCAAAAAATAATAGTCCGGGAGCCAGGTGCAAATTTGGTTAATTATTTCCTCTCGAGAGATAATTCGTCAGACGCATCAGAGTATAGTATTATAAAGCCTCGTGAACGTCAGCTGGCGCTCGAGTGGGGGGATGAGCAGTTGTAGAAAAAAATACATTCATTCATTTCCTCTCAGCTAAAAATTTGTCAAATTGTAGTTAATCCAATATTTCAACGAAAAAAAATGTCAGCTGTAAGCAGCCCTAGTATGAGTTTTGATAGTTAACCAATAGTTAACGAAAACTTTTATAGTTTTCGTTTCGTTCCATACATTTTTATTCAGCGCCCCTTGCGGTTACTATCATGAACTAAAAACGCTACCATAAGTTTTGACATAATCGTATATCGTTAAACGAAAATAGTTTTCGAATAGTTTCGCCATTGACATAGTATTAAATAGACTTCAGGTCGCATACAAAATTCACGAAAAAAGTAATCTGTTATTTAAACCACGCCCCTTGTCAAATTTTGAAAAAATGACACTGCTCAATGGGAACAAAGAAAAGAGTGAAGTCGAAATATGATTTTATTTGTTACCGAAATATATATACATATCTATGTATTTATACATACACACTTGACTAACTTCGAAGCCTTTGGTATTATTAGTATAGTTTATGAAACACCAATGTGTAAATTATCATGTATCTAATAGGGTACAAAATAATATATCAACATGAAACGTAAACTATAATATATTTGATAAACAATAATATAATGTTTTATATAAATTGTAATTCGTATTGTTACGAGCTATAATGGTTCGGGATTAATAAACGCCGCTCTTATACACTGAGGATTTATTTATAAAAACAACACAAAAGAAAATAAATAAAATAATGAATTAATTAAAAATTACACTACTACAATTAGAGAAAAACGAAACTAAAACAAAAAACTACAATTACACTTACAAAAACACTGACTCTTATACTCTTCTGGCCCTTGAACTATCGCACTCGGATCTCTCGTAAATCGCAGAAGTTGATCGCTTGGTATCGCTTTCCGAACTTTTGCTATTTGATAGATACTGCCTTAAAACGGTCTGAAATCGTATGTCAGCTTGCTGAAAACGTCTCTAAGTGACTGAAATATACCAGAAATGTTTTTCGAACTTTCTTCAGCCTGTCTCCGTAACAGTATGTTAAATAATAATATCCGCAAAATGAACATACAGATTGGAATGTTTTCTTTTCCGTTTTAGCGTGAAAGCGTAACAAACAAAAATATCACTTTCGCATTTATAATATTACTAAGGATGCTTATTCTAAGATAGTAAGGATTATTTCAGTACAAATCTACTCCATGCATCCACTATTCTGTTACACAATAGTTTGCGCATGTGTTGGCCAACCTTGGCCAAACATTTGTAGCGTTGATTTAAAACAGATAATTTTGTTCAAATTTTGAATTATTTGTTAGTTTAAAAGCTTAAAATATATCTTATTTTATATGTACTAACCAAAAATAAGACTCCGTCCGTAAAATAGTTTTTTCGGGAATTATTTTCGCAATTTTTGAAGACAAACTGCGTCATTGTGAAACGTCTTAATATTGGCCGTGCTTGAAGAGAACTAAACAAAATAGACTCTCACATTTCAAGTGAGCCGATATTTACCGGCACGGATTTTTTGCGTCGACCCGATATCTAGTATATTGTTGATCGAAGAGTTTCGCGTTGTTTTTGCAATTTTGGCAGTATGAGTTACACATTTGACGACTCGACCGTAGTAATCGTCAACGAAAACGATCAATCGTGTAGTTTTCTTACACGACGGATAAATTTCAGTGAGACGAACAAAACATTCTTGAAATTATGACTCCGCGTAGGTTTTTCGCTTAGAAAATAATTGTGAAAGCTGCAGAAAGTGATCTTCGAAACGAATAATAAATTTCTCTCGTTAAAGAAGAAATTTTAATTATAACCCATTGACTTATATGTATATAAGTCAATGTTATAACCAAACAAAGATATAGTATGTATGTACTTTGTGCAAAGATATCGGCTATCAAAACTCAAAAGACGCCTTTGATTTTCTTTGCGAAATTTTAGAAATACACATGGACCTACGAGGCTCTCTAAGAGTTTCATTGCATAACAAACTAAGTATGTACATTGTTATTATGAATAATTTATCTTGTCTTTAAACCTAACCTATCTTTCATATTAATTATTACACTATTTCTCTTTAAGGTGCTGTGTGACTTTTTACGCCAAAGGCGATTATCAGAGGGTGGTGAGATTGACTAATTATCTTTCTCAGGAGGAAGTTAGCCTGTATGTGAGTGAATTCATGGGACAGACACTTAGGCATCCGGATTAATGAGAATAAAATATTGTGATTCCTTTCTACAACTAAAGCCAGGTATAAAACAAGCAAAATTAAGTTGAATTATATACTTTTTAGGTGCTAACAAATTACTTCTAAACTACAAAAGTAACATCTATACATCTACATACTATGTATTGAATTTATCATCACTGTTAAAAATTATTAGCTTTTCTTGATTATTTATTTAATAACTAAATTTGACACATAAAATAATTATACATGGAGACAACATCTTTACTCAATGTAAAAAATATAAGTTCTAAAAATGTTACATAGCTCCTTTCATCCATTGTCTTCAAATGTAATTTATGGAGTGAAACTTGTTTAAATCTTTATATATACATAATATTAGGTAATAACTTGATATTCTAATCTTGTCATGTGACAAAAATTTAGTTATAATATATTCATATTCAATTATTTTTATGGAAAGAAATCTAAGATCTATTATTATCATGATGAATCATTTATTTGGGGAAGAAGCCTCTTTAATGTATACATACAATGACTGCATTCAATTGGGGAAAGAGTCTGATTTTAGATAAATTAAGACTTAGGTATATTTAATTATTATTATTAAAATATTGTTTTTGTTTTACAGTTCATCAAGAATTTTATCAGATGGAAATTCCAGCATTAGATAATTCATCACCATTAAAACTGGGATGCAAATAGTTAATATGCAATTGTGCAAAAAAAAAGTGGCCAATAGTATATTTAGACCAGAATGAAGACTAAACCTTACAATAGTCAATTAAAATATATTTATATCACTTGTCTAAATAAAAAGAAACAATTGAATTTATACTTGTTTTAATTGATTTACTAGGAAAATTACAAACAATATAAGAAAGATCCACTGCCTATATTCACAGGCTGATATCACACATAATACATATTTTTGTCTTCATACGAGAAATCATTTTCCACTTCATTCTTTGTTATTCTTGGAATATGCAACTAGCTTTTATCTGCAAGCTTTCAAATTCAGTAGTGGAAAAGAGTGAATTGGCTGCAAGAGCCAGGTTGATTCCACTCTTCCCCTGTTTGAAAGCAATCAGGTAAATATAGAGAACATATTATACACAACAATAAGAGATAGTGTTTTTAATGTAACATTTGTTACTACTATGTAAAACATCATATTTTAAAATTCAATATTTGCAAAATATTCTCCATCAAGAAGTTGCAATTACGACTTCTAAACAATAAGAATTCATCATCACTGTTAAAAAGTTAGAAGTCTACAAATATGTTGTCTTCAAAGAAATAGATTATATTTAAAAAGGATAGTTGTGAAGTAAAAGTAAAAAAAACCTATCATAACATAGACTAACTAAAAACACACTTTAGTTTTACAATTTACATAATATTCCCGCAGTTGCGGGGTGTGTAAATGTCTGCCACTTTAGATTATTCAAGCCAAACTTTGCCCTAGAACTTATTTTTATTGCAGGAAGTATAGTCATCTATACTTCAATAAATATATGAGTATTAAATGTCCAAATAGTAGGGGAGAGGGGGGCAGTTTTGAATTATTGGATTTATGAACGCATTTTTTATTTTTGAAGTTATACTTCTTTTGGCGCGTTTGGATGAGAGTGAATTCATGACCTTTAAATAAAATACTGTATACCGGATTAAAACGCGATTTATTGTTTAAATTATTTATCCCGACGTTTCGGATGCTTTTCAGCAACCGTGGTCGCGGGAGACTGAAAGATGACAGTTGTCTTATATTTGAAATGTCACAAAGTTGCCATATTTAATTCAATTAAATTAAAAAATAATCTATTAATTTAGGTAACACAATGTACATCTATGAACGTCAATAAAAAATAAAACATATTAAATTACTAATATTAAATGCTTCTAATTTTACATTTACTACCAGTTCACAAATCAAGGGCGTAGAGCGGACGAGAAGAACTGGCAAGAAACTCGCCGCCACTCTTTTTAATCGCCAAGTTTTTGTTTTACAATCTTTACATATTAACGCCATCTATTCCTACGGAGTTGATATTTACTGTAATTTTCTATATTATGACAATATTGACTAACAGTGTCCTCTTGTTTTTTAGTATGTTTGATTTGGGGCTTTAGATTTTTAATAACTGGATCCCAGGTGTTGGAAAGTCTCAAACCATCTTCTCTATTGAAGTTAGGATGTTTTTTAATTTCAATAGCCTCACGTACTAGTCTGGGAAAGAATCTACTTTCTTTTGCAAGGATTTTTGGTTGGTCGAAACGTATGTAGTGGTTTGGTTTATCCAGAGTGTGTTCACATACTGCTGATTTAGAGTGACGTCTGTTTTTGATATCCGCAATGTGTTCCTTAAGTCGGTTTGAAATGCTACGTTTAGTTTGCCCAATGTAGGATAAACCACAGTCACAATCCAGTTTATATACACCTGAATCTTGCAAAGGAATATTACTTTTTATTGGTCTCAAGAACTGTTGAATCTTCTTGTGTGGCTTGAAAACTGTATTAATAGAAGCTCGTTTTAAGATTCTTCCAATCCTGTCTGTAACACCCTTCACATAAGGCAGGTAGGCTGGTTGACGTTGTACTGTTTGTGGTTTATTCCTGTTTCTGTGATGCTGTGGAGGCACCCGCAGCTTGTTGTCACGGAGTACTTGCTTAACATGCTGCAGTTCCCCGTTGAGGTGGGCAGAATTCATGACCTGCGCGCGCGCGATGTCCCAAAAAAAACGACATGATGAAGTTGGCTACAGAATAGAATATGATTGATTTTAACATTTTTCTTCGATATTTACTGCAGTTTTGTTTTTGAAAATTTTTCTTCAGACGCCAAAGAAGTATAACTTCTAACGCGTGTACATAAGTTTTAATCTCCAAAACCTTTTTAATATTGGTAAGTCCAACCTACACGTCTGTCAGTTCCTAACCATCGTCAATGTAAGTCTCATTTCAAGAAAAATTCACCGGTAACATTAGGGAGACGAAAATAAACATATTTTTTTTTTTACTTGTAAGCAAATTACTAACAAAGTAAGTATTATTTTCGAGTTGTGATTATATTATAGTGTTGCATATATTATAGCCAAAGTATTTCCAATATAATATAGTCATTGACCACAAATTAGTTTATCGTATAGAAATGTTTATTTTTGAGGTATGGTATTGGGGCAAATTTGAATAAAATCACTGGGGCACTTAAATAAAATGTTCAAAAATTATCCGAGCTAAATAAACAAATATTATATTTATTTTTAGAAAATTAAAGGTAAATATAATTAAATAACTTCATTTGATATTGTTTTTACAGTCATAATGGTAAGAAATTACAAAATAAATGACAAAACAAAGTAGCGTGAAAATGGTGACCTTATCACTAAGCAGTGATTTCTTCCAGGCAACCGTTTGCAACTGTTTGAAAATCATAAATTAAATATTAAAAAAAAAAAACAATTATCATAAGAAATGACGAATATATTAGAATATAAAAGAATTTCGGTTTTAAATTTTTACATCCTGACAAAAAAGATTAATCGTTCATAACTATCACGGATATTCTAAAGAAACTTCCAAAGTAATGTCCTACTGCAGGAACTTCACATATAAACAGCTGCTCTATTCAATTCTTTCAATATTCGACTTGAGTAATTTTAAGCTAACTACGTTAATATGGAAATTGTTTCTTATTCATATTTATTTTATGTTGGCCATTAAGGCCATTTGGATTATTTATTTCCTATTTGACACTTTTAAACTGCCTTCCTAAGATTGTTATATTTTTAAGATATTATAAGGATCATTACTTTCTAATATTATAAAAAAATTAATAAGTTTGTTTCCCTTGTTCAAGACTATCCCAGACTGTTTAAAGTTTTATGTAGTTTATCAAATTAACAATTAGTGTATGAAATAAATGACAATGCACAATGATAATATAAAATGCAAATAGCTTAACTATTGTGTTGATTATACTCTAAGTCACATAATCTTCATGTTTCCTGATTTTTATAAACTGTCCCTAGGTGTTTCAATTGTACCCCAGGGATGAGGCACATTTGAACAAAATAGTGTTGTTTTAAAAATTTAAATTGTCTTACTTTATAAATAAATGACATTTTGATTATGTAGTATAAACCCCATGAAATAAAAGAGAATAAATCTTGATAAATAATACCATATGAGAAATATAATACTTTACTTAAGAAGTGTTCAAATGTGCCCCCCTCTCCCCTAAGCATAATTTTAATAATCTAAATTTTCATATTGTATATTCTTAATGTCAAATATCAATAAAAATATTTCTAAATATAATACACATACCTACTATGAATTACTACTTCAACTTCAAAGAAAAATTATAATAAGATCACCACAAAATGAACTTGATATTTATTATGAGTTTTGTATTATAATATTAAAACTTCACACTTAATTAGACCTTTTCTTCATATTGATACCTTAGGCTTAGATATTAATTACATAAATGTAATTTATCTGGTGAAACTAATTTGTTTAAATCTTTATATGTATATACACTACACTATATGAACTATACACAAAATATGGCCTATGTTACTCGATGATAATATTATACTCTATTCTATTGGTGAAAGAATTTTTAAAATCAGTTCAATAGTTTTAGAGTTTATACATAACATACAAAAAGACACATATTTATTTATGTGACCAAAATAAGATAAATATAGATCAATTATTTTTATGGATTTTTTTATGCAGACTTCATCAAGTGGAAATTCTAGGATTACTTCAAAATTTTCAATCAACTAGCTAATAGTATATTTAGACCAGAATTAAGTCTATCTCTTAAAATAAGCAATTAAAAATATAACTTCTTACTTGTCAAAATAAAAAGTACCAATTTAATTTATACTTGTTTTAATTGATTTACTAGAAAAATTACAAACACTAACATAAAGGTCCACAGTCTATATTATTTTATTATTCTATATTCACTGGCTGATATCACACATTATACATTTTTCTTCAGATGAGAAATCATTTTCCATTTAATTATTCTTTGTTATGCTTGGAATATGCAACTAGCTTTCATCTACAAGCTTTCAAAATCAGGCCTCTACTTCCTCGGGAGAGTAATTTTCAAATCATGCGATGCAATGCCAGTCTCCAATATTTCAGAGGCGGGGAAGAGAGCTGTAGCCCTAGTATGAGTTTTGATAGTTAACGAAAACTTTTATAGTTTTCGTTTCGTTCCATACATTTTTATTCAGCGCCCCTTGCGGTAACTATCATGAACTAAAAACGCTACCATAAGTTTTGACATAATCGTATATCGTTAAACGAAAATATTGTGCTCGCCAGATAAGTCTGCGCGCGACGGGTGGCGTACCAAATATTGCCAGGTATAGAAAGCAAACTCTCAACCACTATGCAACACCAAAAAAATCACCGGCATTCTGAATGTTAATTCGTATTAAATATACTTAGTATACAACAGAAAACAAATTTATATTTAGATATCACGTCGAATTAACTACTAAATTTGACGTGATGTAACAATTTTATTTGTAAATTTCAATTAGTTTTAGGGTGATGAATAATAATTACATACTAAAACTCAGTGAAAATATATATATTTTTAATTTGACTGAATAACTCCTTATTTACCTGCTCCATAAGAAATATTTACATAATCTACAATTAAATAAAACAACACCAAATTTTATATATATATATATATATATATATATATATATATATAATATTTAATATAAATCATTTATCGAGAATATAGCAGAACTTCTTAATTTTGGATAACTATTGGATAACTATTTGGTTTCTGATTCACTTGACTCGTTATTAGAAGAGTTTAAAGTTTTGCTGTCACTTGCATGATCAATTATAAATTTGTCCAGTTCTATGTCCAAAAGCCTGTCAGATTCAAAATATTGGTCTACGATTTTTTCAACATGCTGACACACATTCTTGAATTAAATGCCGCTTCAGATTGAAGATATTTCACTTGTGGCTTGATTTAATTTTTTTTCCACAATACGTCTTTTTTTTCAATGGGGTTTAAATCCTAAAACAAACTAAATCATTAACCAACAACAAAGTAAAAATATGTATCGTATAAAAATACCCCACATAAAGACATAATACCATGTACTGGTCACCCCAAAAATTACCTGTCAAGTAATAAAAAAGTTTTGAAAATGGTAAAATTGGCCCTTTATTTTGCCGTTCTGCTTCATAAGCACGTTTTACTTTCAATATAACATCTCTACCAGCACTTTTTATAACCTTAGGCATGATGATTACCAATAAAATCGAATAAAAACGCCACTGCTGCACACTAATTCCGGAAAACAATATGACGGAAAGAAATTTAGTTCCAATTTTTGCCGCGCGCAGACTTATCTGGCGAGCACTTCTAGTTTTCGAATAGTTTCGCGTTGTTTTTGCAATTTTGGCAGTATGAGTTACACATTTGACGACTCGACCGTAGTAATCGTCAACGAAAACGATCAATCGTGTAGTTTTGTTACTCGACGGATAAATTTCAGTGAGACGAACAAAACATTCTTTAAATTATGACTCCGCGTAGGTTTTTCGCTTAGAAAATAATTGTGAAAGCTGCAGAAAGTGATCTTCGAAACGAATAATAAATTTCTCTCGTTAAAGAAGAAATTTTAATTATAACCCATTGACTTATATGTATATAAGTCAATGTTATAACCAAACAAAGATATAGTATGTATGTACTTTGTGCAAAGATATCGGCTATCAAAAGACGCCTTTGATTTTCTTTGCGAAATTTTAGAAATACACATGGACCTACGAGGCTCTCTAAGAGTTTCATTTCATAACAAACTAAGTATGTACCTACATTGTTATTATGAATAATTTATCTTGTCTTTAAACCTAACCTATCTTTCATATTATTTATTACACTATTTCTCTTTAAGGTGCTGTGTGACTTTTTACGCCAAAGGCGATTATCAGAGGGTGGTGAGATTGACTAATTATCTTTCTCAGGAGGAAGTTAGCCCGTATGTATGGGATGTGACAGACACTTAGGCATCCGGATTAATTAGAATAAAATATTGTGTTTCCATCTACAACTGAAGCCAGGTATAAAATCAAGCAAAAGTAAGTTGAATTATATACTTTTTAGGTGCTAACAAATTACTTCTAAACTATAAAAGTAACATCTATACATCTACATACTATCTATTGAATTTATCATCACTGTTAAAAGTTATTGATTATTTATTTAATAACTAAATTCGACAAATAAAATAATTATACATGGAGACACATAACATCTTCACTCAATGTAAAATATATAAGTTCTAAAAATGTTACATAACTCCTTTCATCCATTATGTCTTCAAATGTAATTTATGGAGTGAAACTTGTTTAAATCTTTATATATACATAATATTAGGTAATAACTTGATATTCTAATCTTGTCATGTGACAAAAATTTAGTTATAATATATTATTCAATTATTTTTTTGGAAAGAAATCTAAGATCTATTATAATCATGATGAATAATTTATTTGGGGAAAAAGCCTCTTTAATGTATACATACAATGCCTGCTTTCAATTGGGGAAAGAGTCTGATTTTAGATAAATTAAGACTTAGGTATATTTGATTATTATTATTAAAAATATTGTTTTTGTTTTACAGTTCATCAAGAATTTCATCAGATGGAAATTCCAGCATTAGATAATTCATCACCATTGAAACTGGGATGCAAATAGTTAATATGCAATCAAGTGGCCAATAGTATATTTAGACCAGAATGAAGACTAAACCTTACAATAGTCAATTAAAATATATTTATATCACTTATGTCAAAATAAAAAGAAACAATTGAATTTATACTTGTTTTAATTGATTTACTAGGAAATTAACAAACAATATCAGAAAGATCCACTGCCTATTCACAGGCTGATATCACACATTATACATATTTTTTTCTTCATATGAGAAATCATTTTCCACTTCATTCTTTGTTATTTTTGGAATATGCAACTAGCTTTTATCTGCAAGCTTTCAAATACAGTAGTGGAAAAGAGTGAATTGGCTGCTAGAGCCAGGTTGATTCCACTCTTCCACTGTTTGAAAGCAATCAGGTAAATATAGATAACATATTATACACAACAATAAGAAATAGTGTTTTTAATGTAACATTTGTTGCTACTATGTTAAACATCATATTTTAAAATTCAATATTTGCAAAACATTCTCCATCAAGAAGTTGCAATTACGACTTCTAAACAATAAGAATTCATCATCACTGTTAAAAAGTTAGAAGTCTACAAATATGTTGTCTTCAAAGAAATGGATTATATTTAAAAAGGATAGTTGTGAAGTAAAAGTAAAAAAAAAACTTTTAATAACATAGACTAACTAAAAACACACTTTAGTTTTAAAATTTACATAATATTCCTGCAGTTGCGGGGTGTGTAAATGTCTGCCACAAAGGTCTGCCACTTTAGATTATTCAAGCCAAACCTTGCGCTAGAACATATTTTATTGCAGGAAGTATAGTCATCTATCTTCTATATAAATAAAAATAAAATGCCGCATGTATGTACTCGCATCACTTGAGAACGGCTGGACCGATTGAGCTAAATTTTTTTTTGTTGTCTTCAGAATTTTTAGAAGGTTTGTATGTAAAAAAAATCCTCCCCCAAAGGGGTTTGCGGGGGCGTTAACAATGAATAATTCCCGTTTGTAAACTATAGCTCCAATAGTTTAAGAATAATTATATAATTTCGAAGCCAAAATTGTGGCAGAACAACGTCTGCGGGGTCAACTAGTACTTCAATAAATACATGAGTATTAAATGTCCAAATAGTAGGGGAGAGGGGGCAGTTTTGAATTATTGGATTAATGAACACATTTTTTATTTTTGGAGTTATATTTCTTTTGGCGAGTTTGGATGAGAGTGAATTCATGACCTGCGCGCGCGCGATGTCCCAAAAAAACGACATGATGATTGATGAAGTTGGCTACAGAATAGAATTTTTTAAAATTTTTCTTCAGACGCCAAAGAAGTAAAACTTCTAACGTGTGTACATAAGTTTTAATCTCCAAAACCTTTTTAATATTGGTAAGTCCAACCTACACGTCTGTCAGTTCCTAATCATCGTCATTTCAAGAAAAATCACCGGTCACATTAGGGAGACGAAAATAAACATGTATTTTTTTACTTGTAAGCAAATTACTAACAAAGTAAGTATTATTTTCAAGTTATTTTACCACAAATTAGTTTATCGTAAAGAAATGTTAAGTAAGTATGGTATTGGGGCATATTTGAATAAAATCACTGGGGCACTTAAATAAAATGTTCAAAAATTCTCCGAGCTAAATAAACAAATATTATATTTATTTTTAGAAAATTAAAGGTAAATATAAGTAAATAACTTCATTTGATATTGTTTTTACAGTCATAATGGTAAGAAATTACAAAATAAATGACAAAACAAAGTAGCGTGAAAATGGTGACCTTATCACTAAGCAGTGATTTCTTCCAGGCAATCAACTGGTTGAAAATCATAAACATAATAAACTAAATATTTAAAAAATAAAATAAAAGCAATTATTAAGAAATGACGAATATATTAGAAATTAGAATATAAAAGAATTTCGGATTTAAATTTTTACACCCTGACAAAAAAGATTAATCGTTCATAACTATCACGGATATTCTAAATAAACTTCCAAAGTAATGTCCTACTGCAGGAACTTCACATATAAACAGCTGCTCTATTCAATTCTTTCAATATTCGACTTAAGTAATTTTAAGCTAACTACCTTAATATGGAAATTGTTTCTTATTAATATTTATTTTATGTTGGCCATTAAGGCCATTTGGATTATTTATTTCCTATTTGACACTTTTAAACTGCCTTCCTAAGATTGTTATATTTTTAAGATATTATAAGGATCATTACTTTCTAATATTATAAAAAAATTAATAAGTTTGTTTCCCTTGTTCAAGACTATCCCAGACTGTTTAAAGGCTTATGTAGTTTATCAAATTAACAATTAGTGTATGAAATAAATGACAATGATAATATAAAATGCAAATAGCTTAACTATTGTGTTGATTATACTCTAAGTCACATAATCTTCGTGTTTTCCTGATTTTTATAAACTGTCCCTAGGTGTTTCAATTGTACCCCAGGAATGAGGCACATTTGAACAAAATAGTGTTGTTTTAAAAATTGAAATTGTCTTACTTTATTAAGTCAAAATAAATAAATGACATTTTTATTATGTAGTATTTATACATATAGGGGTTTACCCCATGAAATAAAAGAGAATAAATCTTGATAAATAATACCATATGAGAATTAATATAATATTTACTTAAGAAGTGTTCAAATGTGCCCCCCTCGCCCCTAAGCATAATTTTAATAATCTAAATTTTCATATTGTATATTCTTAATGTCAAATAGCAATAAAAATAGTTCTAAATATAATATACACATAACATACACATACCTACTATGAATCACTACTTCAACTTCAAAGAAAAATTATAATAAGATCACCACAAAATGAACTTGATATTTATTATGAGTTTAGTATTATAATATTAAAACTTCACACATAATTAGACCTTTTCTTCATATTGATACCTTAGGCTTAGATATTAATTACATAAATGTAATTTATCCGGTGAAACTAATTTGTTTAAATCTTTATATGTATATACACTACACTACAATATGAACTATACACAAAATATGGCCTGTTACTCAATGATATACTCTATTCTATTGGTGAAAGAAATCTTTAAAATCAGTTCAATAGTTTTAGAGTTTATACATAACATACAAAAATACACATATTTCCTTTTTATTATATTAGTATAGATAGGTAATGTTATGTTATGTGACCAAAATAAGATAAACATAGATCAATTATTTTTATGGATTTTTTATGCAGACTTCATCAAGTGGAAATTCTAGCATTACTTCAAAATTTTCAATCAGCTAGTTGAATAGTATATTTAGACCAGAATTAAGTCTATCTCTAAAAATAAGCAATTAAAAATATAACTTCTTACTTGTCAAAATAAAAAGTACCAATTTAATTTATACTTGTTTTAATCGATTTACTCGAAAAATTACAAACACTATCATAAAGGTCCACAGTCTATATTATTTTATTATTCTATATTCACAGGCTGATATCACACATTATACATTTTTCTTCAAATGAGAAATCATTTTCCATTTAATTATTCTTTGTTATGCTTGGAATATGCAACTAGCTTTCATCTACAAGCTTTCAAAATCAGGCCTCTACTTCCTCAGGAGAGTAATTTTCAAATCATGCGATGCAATGCCAGACTCCAATATTTCAGGAAGAGGGCGGGGAAGAGAGCGGATTAGCTACTACTGCCAAGTTGATTCCACTCTTCACTGCTGGAAAGCAATCAATAAAGTAAATATAAGTAAAATATACACACAAAAATTAGTAATAGTATTTTTAATATGTTGTGTAATTATATAATACAGAGCAGCACTTTTCAAAATTCAATATATTCAAAACATGATCCATCATAAAGTTGGAAGTTTGGAACTAATGCTATTAAACACTGGCAATTACATCAAAATCCCCTCTGAACTTTTTTTGTCTTTACATAATAAATATAAATAATAAACCTATCATGATTTTGAGTGCATCCTAATATTGAGAGTATTTTGCATCTTTTTGTCAAACTATTCCATTGTAAAGATCATGTTGCCCTTATTTGAATCGATTATATCTAAATTAAGCACCCCGGATAATTCCTCCCACTTGCGTATCGCCTATCTACTAGTCTCCCGCTTTGGGCCGTACATAGATTTGTTTAAATTACTTTTTCTGTGAAATTAGTGGAACTATGTTTACAATTTAGGTTATAAATTCTATGTTACCTATACAATAAACTGCTTCTTACCTTTCCATAAAGTCCGTCATCACTTCAAATTGTGTGGTTAGACATCATTTTATCTTTTCTTATTCTTTTTTTCGTATTGGAAATGAATTAATATTAAACTTTGAAATTAATAAAGAATACGATATTGAAAACGTCAAAAATTACAATATTAGCTATCTCTTTGTTTTTTAAGTGTATGAAAGAGATAGAATATTAAGCTTGAAGTTCGTTCGATCGAGCGACACGATCGTCGATATAGTTTTAACGTTGAACGAAACGTTGACACTTATACTACATCGAGTTTTAAAACTGTCAGTTTCATCGAGTTCACGAAAACTTTTTTCGTTAGCTCGATTGCAAACTCATACTAGGGCTACGGATTGGCTACTACTGCCAAGTTGATTCCACTCTTCACTGCTGGAAAGCAATCAATAAAGTAAATATAAGTAAAATATACACACAAAAATTAGTAATAGTGTTTCTAATGTAATATATGTTGTGTAATTATATAATACAGAGCAGCACTTTTCAAAATTCAATATATTCAAAACATGCTCCATCATAAAGTTGGAACTAATGCTATTAAACACTGGCAAATACATCAAAATCCACTCTGAACTTTTTTTGTCTGTACATAGTAAATATAAAATTTCTATCATGATGAGTGCATCCTTTTATTGAGAGTATTTTGCATCTATTTTGTCAAACTATTCCATTGTAAAGATCATGTTGCCCTTATTATAATTCTCGTTTTATTTGACAATGAATTCCAAATCATAAAAACTTATTTGAATCGATTATATCTAAATTAAGCACCCCGGATAATTCCTCCCACTTGCGTATCGCCTATCTACTAGTCTCCCTCTTTGGTCCGTACATAGATTTGTTTAAATTACTTTTTCTGTGAAATTATTGGAACTATGTTTACAATTTAGGTTATTAATTCTATGTTATACAATAAACTGCTTCTTACCTTTCCATAAAGTCCGTCATCACTTCAAATTGTGTGGTTAGACATCATTTTATCTTTTCTTATTCTTTTTTTCGTATTGGAAATAAATTAATATTAAACTTTGAAATTAATAAAGAATACGATATTGAAAACGTCAAAAATGACAATATTAGCTATCTCTTTGTTTTTTAAGTGTATGAAAGAGATAGAATATTAAGCTTGAAGTTCGTTCGATCGAGCGACACGATTGTCGATATAGTTTTAACGTTGAACGAAACGTTGACACTTATACTACATCGAGTTTTAAAACTGTCAGTTTCATCGAGTTCACGAAAACTTTTTTCGTTAGCTCGATTGCAAACTCATACTAGGGCTACTGGTTACAACATGGTGTATTATACGTCAGCTGGTGTCTCGAACATGAAAAAAAATATATATTTTCCGTGATTTCCTCTCAAACAAAAATTTACCTGATGATAGCTTATATGTAACTGTGGATAAATATATAGATCAGCTGGTTGTATCTTGGTGGAAAAACCGTCAGCTGATACTTTGAAAGTTATTTTTTTTTTTTGGTATAAATTTAAATATTTGAAGCCCTATTTATTTATCGAGTAACTAATTCATTTATACTAAGCTAATTGATTATTTAATTATTTAAATATAAAAAATTATTTGATTACATACTTATTCGTTTCAAAAATATTGATACTGAATGTTTATTTCAACTCAACTCTCATATTGAAGCTGTGGAGGAAGGGAGGTGTGATCTTCCTCCAACCTAAAGGGAGGATCCTCGACCAGTCGAACCACTGACTGGCCGGCCCTAAGGCCCCAGTGGTTGATGTCGAGATGTTGCATATATACTTAGCGCGCACAGAAACTTTAATAGCGCGATTCAGGAATAGACGTATTTTTTGTATTGATTCTTGTAGCGGATTATAGATGTCGCTACAGTACTCCCCCCCGAAGACCGGAGGTCGATCGAGTTGTTGAAACAGCTGTGTTGTGTGTTGCTTGCCAGTGCCAGATTGCCCGAGATTCCAGTGAGTCGGAATCGGATGTCGCAGAGTTCGCGGTGAGTCGGAACTGTGTGCGATGATGCTGCATGATGCTCCAGTGAGTCGGAGTGCTGCAGTGTTTGAAGCTGGCTGCTGCGTCGACCAGGAGAGATGTGCTCTGCTTGCTGACCGGCCGAAGTGCAGTGTGCTGTGCTGCAGGTGGCTGAGGGTGCTGACCAGGCATACGCGCTCGCTGCATGCTAGTGGACAGGATACCCGTTGTAGCCGAAGGTGCTGGCTGGCTGTGACTTGGTTGCTGCTGATTGATGTTGTAGGAAGGAGTGATGACGTCAGGCTTCATGATGATCAGAAGTAGGTGTTCTTCTGCAGGGTCACCAATGTGGAGTGTGATCACGTCGGGGTCACCAATGTGGAGGAGGTGGCTGAATCACGTCGGGGTCACCAATGTGGAGGTAGGTGGCTGGATCACGTCGGCACGGTGAAGATCACGTCGGGGTCACCAATGTGGAGGAAGGGAGGTGTGATCTTCCTCCAACCTAAAGGGAGGATCCTCGACCAGTCGAACCACTGACTGGCCGGCCCTAAGGCCCCAGTGGTTGATGTCGAGATGTTGCATATATACTTAGCGCGCACAGAAACTTTAATAGCGCGATTCAGGAATAGACGTATTTTTTGTATTGATTCTTGTAGCGGATTATAGATGTCGCTACAAAGCGCAATATCGAATAATTAAAGATACGTCATTTCCTCTCAGATGAAAATTTGTGAGCTGATTGTTAATATACTGATGCGATAAATAAAAAAAATCAGCTAGCAATAAGTCGAGGAAAACCTAGTCAGCTGATGCATATAAATTGGCAGTAGATGCTTCTGCCAAACTCCTATGTAATAACTTTCAAAGTATCAGCTGACGGTTTTTCCACCAAGATACAGCCAGCTGATCTATATATTTATCCACAGTTACATATTAGCTATCATCAGGTAAATTTTTGTTTGAGAGGAAATCACGGAAAATATTTTTTTTTTTTCATTTTCGAGACACCAGCTGACGTATAATATACTATGTTGTAACCAGCTGATTATTTTTTTTCGTTGAAATATTGGATTAACTACAATTTGACAAATTTTTAGCTGAGAGGAAATGAATGAATGTATTTTTTTTTCCTTCGTGCGTGGGAGGCTACAACCGCTCATCCCCCCACCCGAGCGCCAGCTGACGTTCACGAGGCTTCATAATACTATACTCTGATGCATTTTACTAATTACCGCTTGAGAGGAACTTGGTCATGAAAACCTGTTGCTGGCTCCCGGACCATAAGGTTGACTTTTTTTTCTTTAATTTAATATGTCATTATAATAACTAATATAATAAATAAAATTTTGTGATTTCAGTTAATTTGATTTTATTAAACGCAGATAATATATTACAGCGATTTGTCAGACATTTACCAGAGATGCCAACTTGGGGGTTTCCCCCCAAATTTAGGGGGAATCAACATGTCCAGGGCGTTTTTTTAGTGGGTACTTAATTTAAGAACTTTTTAGAAAAAAACGCACGATTTCCTAGAATTTATATTAAGCCTCGAGGCTCGAACCTCGAATTTCATTGTTAATGGTTCAATTAATGTATGTGAATACGTAAAATGCACCCACATAAATACAATAACTATTTTATACTACTTCAAAGTATTTTTATTTAATTCATGATTAAAATTAACTCTCAAACCGAGTCAACAAAAACTTTAGGAGTTTTTAATCGATATTTAGGGGTATTTGAAGTTGGTCCCAGGGGGAACATTTTGTAGGAGTTGGCATCACTGACATTTACCTTAACTTTCAAAATTGACATGAACATAACATAAATAAATTTACAACTATTTAAAAATGTCTGTAATATTTCAGACAGCAAAACTGTGTCTTAATAGGAAATCCTATAATACTTCGTATTGTAAATGTCTATTCCTTAGAAATAAATCAGGTATATATCGTTTATAGTTTAAAAGCTTTTTAATTTACGAAAGGTCGTTTAGGTTATGTATATATATTTTTTAGATATTCCGAAGAAATTTATAAGGTTTGATGAAGTGGTGACACAAAGAAGAGCGGAAGCACAACGAAGTCTTGTTGTGCAAGTAAACTCTGAGTCTTCTTTCAATGAGTTGTATAGCTACTGCTCAAAATATGCAACTATCAATGATGTTCACCACTATAAAAATTCCAATGATGAGGTAAATTTTCATGAACGATTTTCCATCCAAATATTTCAAGTTGAAACTTACAATTTCTAATAATAATCGCAATACTCTCTTGCATTACAGCACTTCATGCTTATTGAATTTAGCTCTGAAGATAACATGAAAGAAGTTCTGAAAGAATGTAGTGCTCATCAAAAAGATGTAGATATAATGGCTGTTCAATCTCCCTTCCTCTGGTTCCGAGCAGTCACAGGAACTAAGGAAAAAAATACTGTGAATGATAAGTCTTTAGCAGTAAAACATGGCAGTTCTAAGATTGACGAAGATGTGCTTTATGAAGAGTTGTTAAACAGTGAGACGGTTTCAGATCAATTGCAGCTGCTGTATGATAGAACTAAGTTGAATGATATGGATGTTAGGCTGAGGTATATGGTGGCAAGGCAGGTTAGATAGTCTAATAAAAACTCCATACTTAGGTTATAAAATTGTCCCATCAAATTAAAAAAATACTATATAGGTAATCAAAAAACTTTCTTTGGAATTAAGTCAGTTCACACTGTAAATCAGTGTGATGACTGGCTCTGACAATCTATACTGTTTATTATATAAAATACAATTTCTGAACTAGGGTCTGAAAGATACACCGCGGAATACTGAAACGATAATCAAAATTTGAGGGCTTCTTAAAATGTTTCTGTCTTTCATTTTTCCTTCGTAATGAAAGAGTTAGATATACTTTGAAGTACACCTGAATGGACCTGTCTGGAATTTTTAAAGGTCAAGTTAAATATTAATTAATTAAAAAATAATTTTATAGTGAAGGAGTTGTAAGGCCACATACTTAACTTTTTTCCTGTATTAAAATATGTGAGAAACAATGACATAAAGTAAGGAGCACTTGTGATTGTTTTGACAGGTTTCTTTCTGACAAAGTTTGATCATTCTTATGAAAAAAAAAAGATTTTCTACATTATTTAAGCAATTTGTTATAAAAAAAATCTTGAAAACTTCAAAAAATATTATTTGGCCCACAATAGTGAAGCTGAGGGCAAAAGCCAGTACAGTATAAGCCACATGGTAATAATTATTAAATGTTAGTGTTAAGGTGAATGGGCTAATAGGTGCAACTTTATTGTTTCAGCTAGAGGTAATATTTAGCAGTTTGTATGCAAATATAGCTATCAAACCATTTGGCTCTTCAGTGAATGGATTTGGAAAAATGGGCTGTGATTTGGACCTTGTTCTAACCAATACTGTGACTACTGAAATGGTAAATAGTAGAACTTTTATAATAAACTATCTAAACTTAAAAACATGTGTTTGAGCATAAAACTTATTTCTTACATCTTTAGATAGATAATTCTTAGACTATCTAGTTTATATTTTATATCATTTTACATAATATGTTTTGTGACTGAATAAGATCTCCATACAAAGTTCATCACAGTTGGTGAAACTGTTTAATTTTTATTTTCCAAATTATGTGTCTGACTGCGATACCATGATATTAATTTTAAAGAGTAATACATACTAAACTAACCACACAATTTTTTTCAGTAAATATAACTAAAAACAAAAGAATATTAACAAAAACCTTTATTATTTCGGTTAAGCTCCCATAGTAAAATAACTGGTTTCCGAGCCCCACAAATGACTAATCCAAGAAATGTTTGCCATAGAAAAGTTTGCTTTTTGTGACAAAACTGATTAATATGATAATAATGCTTTCTTTAGATGGACCCTACTCGCCGTCTAGTTTTTCAAGAAAAGAAGTGTGAAGGTGGTCGAAGTCCTTGGCAACGGCATATGGAACTAGTGGCAACACTACTTGAGCTGAGAGCACCTGGCGCGGCTAGAGTTACCAGGATATTGAATGCCAGAGTACCAATAGTAAAGTATTCACATGAGATGGCAGATTTGGAATGTGATCTATGCTATAATAACACGTAAGTATTTGGTGTCTCATAATTCTAATTTTAAAATCTTTATTATTGGAATATTGTTTTCTGTCACAAGGAAATAACGCAATGTTAGTGGTGAATACTGTTAAACTTGTATGAAAAGCTAATTTGCATTATTTATGGAATTCTCTACCTGGGTCTGTTTTTCCCGATTAAAGATAGATTGTATCTTGACGTCTTCAAAGCCAGAGCAAATAGGCTTCTTCTAAGTAAGCATGCTCCCATTAAGATCGCATCCGCGCTTACCATCAGGCAGGATTGTGGTCAAATGTTTATTTTGACACTGTTAAGCAATACAGTGTCAACAAAATGTTAAAATTGTAAATGTTGATACCAATTGCTTCCTTATGAGCTGAAAAACATATTTCAAAAGAGATATATATATCATTTAAATCATTTTAATAGCAAAAATATTGAAAAAACTAGTGCGCTTGAAATTATAAAATGGTTAGAATATTTAACAATAATGCACTAAATTCTATTACTTTGATTGCTATCAAGAAAAACGAATATTTAAGAATATTTAAACAACCATATCTTGTATGTAAGGAATAATAAAGCTTATTTTATTTTATTTACCAAGAAAAACGATATACATTTAGTGCAATAATAATAATTCCAAAAAAAAAAACTATTATTTCTGTTATTTTTTAAAAGAAATTTAATAAAACCTAATTAAAACTTCAAACTCAATTTTCTCAAAATGACAACCATTTGACACTGTATTGCTTAACAGCGTCCATTTATAAAAATAAAAAAAGACATTGTCCGGATGTTGGTCCCAGTTCCGGCGTGTTCATGTCGGAGCTGCTGTGGCTGCTGGGCTCGCTGGACGCGCGCGTGCGGCCGCTCACGTTCGCGGTGCGGCGCTGGGCGCGCGCGTGTTCCCTCACGAGCCCGCACCCCGGCCGGTGGATAACGAACTTCCCTCTCACTCTAATGGTGCTGTTCTTCCTGCAACAGAAGAGACACGATGGCGTTGTGCTTCCTAGCTTGAAGTACTTGGTCGCTATGGCTGGTGAGTCGAAATTCATTCGTTATATCCATACATAGTAGTTCTTCCGTTACTTGGCAAACTTCAAAAATAGAGTCATTGGATTATACGTTTTCATTTGTACTATAAAAATAAACTATATTGCTATATGTATACATTTTTTATTAAAACAGGTAAAGAAGACATCCGAATAGCTGAAGAGAATCTCAATTGTACATTCCTTCGCGACATTAGCAAGCTACCCATAAATAGCTACGGCCAAAGTAAAGACAACCTTCAGACTCTTCTCTATCACTTCTTTGAGTTCTACGCGCAATTCGACTTTCAAAATAAAGCAATATCTATCAATGAAGGTATTGCAATACGAAAACCGAACGCCCTTCCTCTGTACATAGTAAATCCGTTAGAACAAGCGTTAAACGTTAGCAGAAACGTTAGTTTTGAGGAGTGCGAGCGACTCAAAATGGAAGTCAGGAATGCTGCGTGGCATTTAGAAAGCGTTTTAGATGGAAAAAAGAAAGACGATTGGGGTGTACTCGGTCTTATAGAGAAACAAAGCACGAGAAGTTTTAAAAAGTTAATACGAGTAGGAAATACTCATAGATTAGTCTCGGTAAAAGACTTATTTGTAGAAGACGGTGAGACATCAGAAGTGGGATTGAGAAGTAAAATGCAGAAATTGACAAAGACTGATAAAGATATCGAGAAGAGTGTGAAAGATATGAAAAGTAGTATTGAACTCAAAGATCCGAAGGAACGAAGATTGAAGTTTAAAAACAATCAGGTCGCGAATGAAGTGTACAGGATAAAACGGAATAAATTGTTATGATTGTCTTATTAGTATTATTTTGAGGTGTATAGTAATGTGGATGAGGATACATGAAATGACCATAATTATATTAGAAAGTGTCTTTGATGCATTTGAATGGTTATCTTCCGACCAAAAAAAATAATACTTCTTAAGCCCTGAGTACTCATATAAAACAACGAAGAACTTTTCTAAAATGCTAGACTGCATTTTCTTAAATTTATTAGGCTTTATTCATAAACGTATTATAAGCTTGATATATAGTTAAAATATGATTTGTTTGTTTCGTTCAGCCGGGCTAGCATGACCGCCACGAGATATATCTCGCGCGAGAGAAGACAAACTAAGATGTTAAATTTCTCGATATATTATATCTCGACATCGACAATTTTGATAGAAAAGATATCTCGATCGACAAATGTATCTATTTTTGATATTAAAAGTCGAGTTTTAAGTGTAATTGTCATGTTAGACACGAAAGAAATAAAGCGATAGTCGATTAAAACACGAGAAAACGGTAGACAAAATTTTGTCGCGCTTGTCATGCTAGCTGTAGTCTTTTTATATTCAATAGAGCGACAACAAACATATTTTAACTATATCAAGCTAATAATAAGTATATGAGTAAGGCCGATACGGTTTTAAGTTCAAAATGTTGATGAAACACACAGGTATCACACAATAATCTGACTTGCGTTTTTGATTTAAAGAATATACAACCCTGTTTCAATTTTTATAAGCAATAAATATCAAGTATCAGTCTCCAAATTCATCTTATACGATTAAATTTTTGTATATAGGTATCAATTAGGTAATTATTAATTAGGTGAATAAACTGTTAAGAAAAACATTTTTGTTAATTATTTATTTTCAACAACATAGAGAATATATACAAAAATAATTCTACACCGTATTTTATTTCGAATAATATATACATAATAATTATTATTATACTATTGTCACTTTTCACATAAAATTATGTGGAAATAATATCAATAAATAATGATATTTTCGGATTGGTATTGGAATTTTTAGTATGTTTATTTTTACTATTTAACTTATAAGCTACCAGGTTCTGATCACACAGAGATTCAAACGTGTGTTTGAATGTGGGATTGTTTATAACATTATTTACGTATTGCGTTATATCCGTTTTGTCACACAGCTGTATCAGTGCGCGCGCGCAGGTCGCAGTGAAAACCGTTTCTTCAGAGAATATGTTGTATCTCTCATTAGTATCGAACACACGACACTGGAAATTAAAAACGTATTAGAATTGGAACATAAAGTAATTGTAATAGAAACTGTGAAGATCTAAAACAAATGTTATAATTTAAAATAAAGACAGCGAGTTAGGCAAACCTCCGGGTAGGAATTTAACTAAAACAATTTTAATAGTAGTGGTAACAAGCACACGAACACTAAAAGTGTGCAAGTAATAAACAATTTTTACACGTCAGATACATATTATATTGTCCTACAAGAAATACGCCAATCATACTAATATGCACCTCATGTATTGATCGCATTTTATGTTAACATAATAATTAAGGTTACTTACCTCGTCATTAATTTCATCATTCATACACACTTCACTCTTGAAGTCCAACAAAGCCAACGCACACAATATTTCCTTTCCAAATTCACATCTACCCACAAATTGCATCAAATACTCCACAGCTTTGCTCGGTATCACGTGACCTATTTCAATGTTATGTAAATTATTTTTATTGTATATGTCAGTAATTATACAAGAAATTCTCTGTCTGAATGTTTGTTCGTCATCCTCCAGTAACATAGCTATTGTACACCATATTGTTGCTTTGTATTCAACTGTAAAGGATAAATGTATTGTAATTAGAAGATAAAGCATAATGCGACTCATCAGGCCTTTCAAGTAAACAAAATCAGCAGTTTCCAAGGCATTTCCCTGACTTCAGATATTCCAAATGAGTCAAATATATCCAGAAACTTTAATATTTTATCGTCATCCAATGATTGAATGTTTTAATACCTGTCTATACGTATTTAATTATCGCAAAAGAAAGAAATATTCTATTACAGTTACCTCAGTAATAGTATATTTCTACAGAATGATTCTTTGATGAATGTTTATATAATTACATTCCCTGATAGCGATACTGGCTAGAATTTGCTATTTCATCCTTTGAAAGTTTTTTAAGTGAAATGTGTAGTTTTTGCGTTAACGAAAGGCAATACTTACATAATTCGCTTTCGTCCAAATCAATGTCCAAAGTCAACAATCGTTCAAAACTTGTTTCTAAAAATTGTACAACAACGGCCCTAGTGTCGGCCCCGTTATTAGAGAATGCACAACCGAAAATCACCCTTATTGCTTCCAATGTACTCCTCCCACTCACACCGGACTCCATGAGCAATTTACTTAGATGATTTGTTAAGCTCTTCAAGTAAATATGGGTCAAATTCTCATGCTCCGTTTCGAGTAAATATATCAACGATTCTATTACAACTGTGTCATTTATTATATCTTTACCCAATTTAGCTTGAACGATGTAATGTTGTGTGTTATTTTCGAGAGCTAATAATTGCAGCGCTTTTTGCGTGCACTCTAAGTATCGACTGTCCAAAATATTACATAGTAATTGTATATAATTCTCTTTTCTCAATAAAACAATCGAATCACTAATTATTGGCAATTTTCTATGTTCTGAGGGACATTCTTCATGTAGTGCTAATAAATAGTTTAATATTACTAGAACGATTTCATATACATGGTGTTTCAAACATTTCTGTATGAATATACATGTTTCTTGTATATTGTTGTGTATATTTAGTATGCTCAGGTAGAGTTTGACAACGTTCGCTAGACAGACGTCTTTGCCTGAATTGATTATAGATTTTGATGTTTTGAACAAAATATCGTTCAATAATGGTTTGATGTCAGTTAATAATTTTGAATGAATGGGTGCTGGGAACCTGAAAATTACAATAAAGTTAAACGTACAAAGATGGAATAACAGTTAACAATTTGGCTTAAAGGGAAATTAAAAAATATGAAATTAGAAAAAAATATACTTTAAAATTAAGTTTCCCAATGCCATATAAAATTAAATGAAATTAAAGATATACAAAGTGTTACCTGTAAATAAGCAGATCGATCATTTTAACATAGTCATCAGTGAGCAGGTAACACGGAATGTCTGTCAGCGTCTGCTCCACAATCCATCTCGTTCCTAACAACAGAGCGGATATCTCACTCTGTGATTTCTCCTCCACTTGCAAGTTATCTGGCTTAGCTTCTAACAGGTTTGTAAGCTAAAAAATAAGGACTAATATGTAAATTCAAAATCATTTATTAATTTAGGCAACACAATATACACTTATGAACATCAATAAAAATACATTTTACATTTACTGCCAGTTCTCAAATCAAGGGCGTAGAACGGTCGAGAAGAACTGGCAATAAACTCGCTGCCACTATTTTTAATCGCCAAGTTTTTTGTTTTAAATATATGTAAGGAGCTGCAACCATCACTCTATGCTCCACATGACATATTGAAGTAATTAATTATAATAATATAAAAATAATATAACAAACGAAGGTTTGTCCTCTATCTATAAAATACAAACAATAGTATAATATTTTATTGTAATAGTCTCCAAAGGAGGAGGCCTGTTAATGCAGACTGTCAACATTCTCCGGATAACGGAAGCCAGTTTTAATTGGTCAATATAGATCACTGACGAATATCCTTCCCCCTCCCGTCACACAAAATTGTCACTTCCTGTCAGCCTCTCGGTCCAAAATCCATCTTCGTGCAACCATTTTTAAAAATAGATAAACTAAAAAAAATATTCAACTCCAAGAAAAGGGTTAGTGGTCTCAGATTTGTCAAACAAGACCCTTTTAAAAAGTGTTTTTAAAGGATAGTGGGGATTTGGAGTTGTTTAAGAACTAATGTTGTAGTTTTAAGTAATATATGGGATGTGTTTCCTATATTTTTTATAACAAGAAAATTAGAATTTCACTTATTAAAATTACCTGTAGTATGATACCGTGGCAGTAATTCCTCTTGCTGTGACGATCGCTAATCAACTTTAACATCGATTCCATATGCGGTATGTACCTTAAATATTAATTAATTCACATTTTAGAGTTTATACAATATTCTTACTAAAAAGGAGGAGGATAAGGTATGCGGAGTAGTGCGAGGCTCACTTGATGGTAGATATCTAAAAACCGACAATTAAGAATGTAAAAAATATATAAGTTTCGTAGATGTATTTACATTGTGTGCAATAAAGTTATAAATAAATATAAGGGGTCTAGCGGAATAAGCTTAGTGAATTGGCACCCCAAGGCTCACCTATACTGGACAGACATCCGCTAGACTCTGAATGAACAAAATACCTATTACTCCTTATTAGAACTTAAAAAACAAACAAACATGGCTTTGCAGTTATTGGTGTCAATATGTGTGGGTATGTAAATATGTGTTCTATAGTGAAATTATAATATAAAATCGAAGCAGTTTGCTAAAATTATTTTATAAGACATTTTTTTAAGTGGGTAGATATCAATTTACAATAAAACGATTACTGTAACCTACATATGCGGCGACACGAGCGGCACCATGGCCCTGGCGGCCAGCTGCCGCGTCTTCAGCACGGGGCTGCCCGCGCACGACAGCACCGCCGGTATGAACGACACGAGCTGCAATATACACATACATACATACATATACATCACGCCTCTCCCATTGCGGTAGGCAGAGACCACGTAATTCCATATGCTTGCATACCACTTTCCAGCTGAAATACGTCGATATTGTATTGAAATTTGATAACAAAAATATGAAATATTGAAAAACAAGCTGGTGACAGAGACGACTTTGTATACGAAATGTATTATGTGTATTATAAACGAAAATGTTTTTTAACCTAAAATATATATTTTGTGAGAAACTAAACATCTACAAAATATATGAATCTAAATCTCCTTCCTTTCGTGTACAAAAGGTCAGACCAACACATAGACAAATAAATATTTATATCAAAGCTTCCAAGTTACGTGCCGACTCTTCTCAAAACTTTATTTAAAAATTATATTACTGAAATGTTAATGATATGTAGTAAAGGACAACAGCGTTTTTTATTTGGGCGGAGTATTTTCAAAATCCATTTAATATTTAGCTAATGCTAGTAGATGCAGGTTCTAGGGAAAGAAACATTTGTTTTTGATTGGGTAGACCATAGAACACTGATCACCTACTTGCCTGTAAAGAAAGTTGATCAGTGAAACAGACAGACATTTCGTCGTGATCGTAGAACAGTAGAACGGTTCTTATTTTTTACGATTTTAGTTTTATTGCATAAAACTATCTGACTAACTATCAAACTCCATTTTTTTATTTGTTCTGTTGATAAAGGGTTTTTAGACAGTTCTAAATTATACAATATAGAAATGTTTAGGAGTTTCATGTTATGACTAAATACAATAAAACTAAAATCGTAAAAAAATCAGAACCGTCGTTGTTCTACGATCACGACGATTTGTCTGCCCCCTGCCCCACTAGGGGCGTCGGGTATCCACTAAAGACACGTCACCTTGAGGTTGGAGACGGTGCCCTCCAGCGCGGACGGGTACAGCCGCGCCAGCAGCAGCAGCACCGGGTACACGGACGGCCGCAGCAGCTGCTCGCTGTCGGTAGCCTTGCTCAGCTTATCCTTATCAATTTAAATACGTCAGCACATTCATGCACATTATTATAATCATTTACACCATATAAATTAAATAAATATCCTAGGAGTTATCGTAAAATTTGACAGAGAAAACATGTTCCTAGGCATAATATACTCGTGTGGAGCCGGGGCGGGTCGCTAGTTACGTTATATAAAAAAATCATTGTATTAGGGACTCGTTGGCGATTAATTTTAAACCTTGAAACACAAAAAAAAATCGTTAGAGAGATAGTGCAGAGCCAAGTAGTTTTTCAGCAATCTCATTAGTAGCTCCACTGTCTACTTTAGTGTAGTAAGACTACAAGTGACCGAATGAAATGGTGAAGCATTGAGATTTACGAGTCGAGAGGTAGCCCTCGGAAGGATATCGAAGGCGTGGTCCACTGTGCAATCACCGTAACTATAACTACTCTGCCTAGAGTATCCGACTATGAAGGCGAAGGCGGAAATCTTATGGTACGTTTACACGCTTGCCAAGCCTTGGCAAGCCTCGACAATCACAAGCGTGTAAAGAGGGCGTTTGGCTTGGCTTGCGTGAGCTTGTGGGCGCTTGTTTCGGATCCAGTCAAGTGTCGGTTTTTTGACGCAAATCAAAGGGCGTTTGCGGCAAGCGTTTGCGACGCATTTACACGTTGGTCCGCATTTAGTAGCCATTGTGATCTCGCGGCGGCTACACTGCTTGCTTGTACTAAAAAATAAAAAAATGAGTAGCTGGTCAAATGAGGAGACTCTTTCGTTTCTGGAGCATTATCAATCCTCTAGCTCTACGTAATGTTATTTTTAATTTCAATTATTATTATTTATTAAATTTTCTTTGTTTTTTTTTTAAATATTATGACGATATAAATTATAAATTATTTTAATGATAATTTAATGTTAATGTTCAATTAGTGAGAGCCATAATTAAAATGCATGTAAACACGCAGTGCAGTCGTAATAAAGGAGGACAGTAAGACTTCGCACCTGTGTTCTATAACTTTGACTTATATTGTATTGTCTTCTGTAGCGATAGCCAAATAAATAAATTATCAAATTAGTCTTTTTCATCCACCATCTTCGTGGCCGTCGAGCTTTCCTATTTTTTGTTTCACTTTACTTGCATTTCAAATAAAAGTATGTTAAACCAAATGCAATAACAGCCACAAGTTCGGTGTCCGCCATGCTTGGATGTATGTTGCAGACTGACCCATTCACAAGCGTGTAAACGCCTTCCAAACGCCAAACAAGAGTTGTGGAGGCTTGTGGCTGTTTGCCGTTTGCCAAGGCTTGGCAAGCGTGTAAACGTAGCATTAAAATGTAGTTTTTAATTTCATGACAAACTACAGTTTTACTCCCTCATTAATTGGAACCAGATTTAGTTCGAGCCGGCTGTATGTTCATATTGTGGAGGAAGAGAGGTGTGATCTTCCTTCGACCTAAACCTAAAGGGAGGATCCTCGACCAGTCGAACCACTGACTGACTCCAGTGGTTGATGTTGAGATGTTGTATATAATATACTCAGCGCTCGGAAACATTTATATATATTCAGGATTAGACGTCTTCGTATTGTTTCTTGTAGCGGATCATAGATGTCGCTACAATATCATCTGGGTTAATCTTACCAGCATGAAGTCCGCAAGGGCCGGATAACGCAGGAAGAATATCCGGCCGGTCATCCGGTTGCGCGAGCTGAGCGCGTCCGTCAGCCGGCCGCGGGTCACGCCGAATATCCGGACCATCAGCGCGCTGAACAGCAGCGTCGACGAGTTGCGCTCCTGTACACCCAACACTCATAAATAACTGCCGTTCATGCACAGTCACGTTTCGGCTTCGACCTATGAAATACTTCATCGTCTAATAAATAATAAGTAAGATCGACAGCGCTCTCGCTCATCTGTTAGTATCAGAAGTAACGATAAGGTTATTTTTAAAGTATATTTAATATTAAAAAATTCAAATTCAACACCATTTATTCATTTAGGTATCACAATGTACACTCAATGAACGTCAATAAAAATAAAAAAAAAACACTAAAATGCTTCTAATTTTACATTTACTGCCAGTTCTCAAATCAAGGGCGTAGAACAGACGAGAAGAACTGGCAATAAACTCTCCGCCACTCTTTTTAATTGCCAAGTTTATTGTTTTATAAAATTTTTGTAAGGAGCTGCAACCATCACACAGTCAAGTTTCGGCTTCGACCTATGGATTACTTAATCATCGAATAAATAATAAGAAAGGTCGACAGCGCTCTCGCTCATCTGTTATTCTCAGAAGTAACGTTAAGTTTATTTTTGGGTTTAAAGAATTTATTTTTCTCGAAGAACTTACAGAATGTTCACTTATTAGAGAAAAATTAATATTAACATTTAAGTACTTAGAAAACAAAACAATGGAACAATTATACAACGTTATTATGGTTAATTAAGAAAACAAAATTCATAAGGAAGTCAAAGTCTGTTGTAAAACATATTATAAATTTTGCTCCTGCTGCAAATATTTTTTTAATTTTCTTTTGAAAACACCAACAGACTTTGACTTCTTCACATCCTCAGGCAACTCATTGTGCAATCTAGCTCCCTCAAACCTTATATTATATCTACCATAATTCGTTCGGGCTGCTGGTAATGCTAAGTTATGTTTATGTCTAGTGTGGTACTTATGGACTTTCTTGTGAAATGTGATGTGAGAATGTGTTGTATTTGTGATGATTTTTTGAATATGTATGCATTTAAAGTGTATTATATTATATATTAACTATAACTGAATCGCGTCGCAGACTTTCTTAGGGTTAAGATTAATATTGTTTTTTTTTTATTTTTTTTTTCTCGTGAACTCAATCATTTAGTTAGTACACTTACAAAGCCGTCGAATAGCGTAATTAAATGTTTTTATATGCCTTTGCTAATCAGAAATCGTGTTACGTTTCATTGATGAAATTATTTTTAACCTAAGTTTTAGTAATTAAGTAACCAAACCATGAAAAATATTTTGATGGAAGTTTATCAAAAGAATAATAAATCTGTACTAATATTATAAAGAGAATATACATATTTGTTTGTTTGTAATGATTTAACTCAAAGACTACTCGACCGATTTAAAAAAAAAATCACCAATAGAAAGCTCAGATCAGCGAGTAAGATCATTTTTGCGTCGATACTGCTGATCGCTAGTTTATGATAAAATAACTTAAAAAATCACACAATAAATTAAAGTTTTTGATAAATTATTACATACATACTATACATATAATATAAGTAACACATTATTTTCAAACATAATCCATACCTGCCAAGTATTCCCCTCAAAACCGTTAAGCGCCAGTAACAACCCCTCGCCCACATAGCCCGCGACCACATCGTCGAGGTTAGTGTTGCGGTACAGCGAACGCAGTATGTTGGTGCAGTGAGTGCGCGCCTCCACCGAGTCACTGCGCTGAGCGATGCGCAGCAGCGTGCGCATGCACTGCGCGAAACACTTGGGGTTCCCCGTTACTTGCAATTCGGTTATCACTAAGGCCTGCCAACATTCAGACAATATTGTATTCACGAAATTGTAAGGAACAAAAATTTATTAACACTGTCTAAACAACTAATTGAAAACTAAGCCAAAGTTTTGTATCATAGATATAAAACGATCCGACACCGTCTGAATGTATATTTAAAGTTTTTACCGCTTGTGCCCCATCTATGCGACAAATTTTTCCGAGCCCCTACCGCCCGTGTCGTATCTATGCGACAAAGAACATGCATGTTTTTTTGTTATTTAGCCAAGCGCTTCAGACCATATTCGCGAAAAACATTTGTCTACCTTATTAAAACATTCGTTCCCAAACTATATGATACTCGTAGATTGAAAGACAAGTAATTTTTTTTTTAAAAAGTTTGTCTCTTTAGAATGTATTATATATTCATTGAACACATCTGTACAATGGCCCGTCGCCGTCCCCGCTCTGTATCACACCTGTATCATGTAGGGCAGGCCGGCGCTGCGGCGGGTCGCACACAGCTTGTCGCCGTCCCCGCTCTGTATCACACCTGTATCATGTAGGGCAGGCCGGCGCTGCGGCGGGTCGCACACAGCCCGTCGCCGACCCCGCTCTGTACCACACCTGTATCATGTAGGGCAGGCCGGCGCTGCGGCGGGTCGCACACAGCCCGTCGCCGTCCCCGCTCTGTATCACACCTGTATCATGTAGGGCAGGCCGGCGCTGCGGCGGGTCGCACACAGCTTGTCGCCGTCCCCGCTCTGTATCACACCTGTATCATGTAGGGCAGGCCGGCGCTGCGGCGGGTCGCACACAGCCCGTCGCCGACCCCGCTCTGTACCACACCTGTATCATGTAGGGCAGGCCGGCGCTGCGGCGGGTCGCACACAGCCCGTCGCCGTCCCCGCTCTGTATCACACCTGTATCATGTAGGGCAGGCCGGCGCTGCGGCGGGTCGCACACAGCTTGTCGCCGTCCCCGCTCTGTATCACACCTGTATCATGTAGGGCAGGCCGGCGCTGCGGCGGGTCGCACACAGCCCGTCGCCGACCCCGCTCTGTACCACACCTGTATCATGTAGGGCAGGCCGGCGCTGCGGCGGGTCGCACACAGCCCGTCGCCGTCCCCGCTCTGTATCACACCTGTATCATGTAGGGCAGGCCGGCGCTGCGGCGGGTCGCACACAGCTTGTCGCCGTCCCCGCTCTGTATCACCTGGAGGAGCTCGTCCAGCCAGCACTTCGGCAGTTCGTGCAGCGCCGGGCTGCGGCAGCGCCATAACCTTCGCAGGATATTATCTATGTTTAGGTGTGACAGTCCGTATTCTGTCAACCACTACACACAGCTAATATTGTATTAATACGAGCAAGGGAAACGTAACGTTTCGATCAACCGAAAATCCTTGCAAAAGAAAGTAGATTCTTTCCCAGACCAGTACGCGAAGCTATTGAAATTAAAAAACACCCTAACTTCAATAGAGAAGTTTGAGACTTTCCAACACCTGGGATCCAGAAATTAAAAATCTAAAACCCCAAATCAAACATACTAAAAAACAAGAGGACACCGTTAGTCAATATTGTCATAATATAGAAAATTACAGTAAATATCAACTCCGTAGGCGTTAATATACCAAATTTTGTAACATTTCAAAAATCAGACAACTGTCAATTTTCAGTCTGCCCGTGACCACGGTTGCTGAAAAGCATCCGAAACGTCGGGATAAATAATTTAAACAATACAACTAATAAATCGCGTTTTAATCCGGTATACAGTAGGTATTTCATTTAAATGTGTGATTCTCGCGTTAATAAAAGACAACGAGTATCACACATTTAAATGCCAATGAATTAACATCTCTTTACTTATTTTATTTTTTATTTAAATAATATTTGAAATTTCATCAATAAACTGCAGATGGAATTTTAATTCATAAATTGATGGAGTAGATCTTTTTGACTGGCACAAATAAAAACTCTCAGAGGACGCGTAAAACTAGGTATTACATACTAATTGTCTATTCTAGATAGATATTCTTTGACTCGTTCATTCGTGCCCTCGAGATAACGATGTCTAATTTTAACGTTCAACGTTTTCTCGTGTTTTAATCGATTATATCTATGTCATCCGGGTCTAACATGGTTGCACTTAATACTCGACTTCTTATGTCGATCGAGATGTTTTGTCTACGAATCCTAACATGACGTACCAAATGTTATCGACTTTTGACACATTGATGTGATATATTTGTCTTCGATGACGACGAGAAGTGATTTGTCGTAGAAATTAAATAGTAGTTTTATTTGCGTTTATCCAGTACCTAGTGGTTTGTCGAGCTATGGCAGTCAATTATTATAATTATATTATAACGCTATGAGCGGAATCGTGCAAAATATTAATTTGCAGCCTAAAGCGTCCTCCAGTCTACCAGTCCATTTAAAGGTAAACTGTTTACTACTGAGACTAATTTAACTATTGAGATTTATTTAACAACTTTATTGCATTATAAATATATAAGGACCTACATAACAGAATAAATAGAGCAAAAGGTGGCCTTATCGCTACCGGTTCAGAATTATATAAAACTAAAAAGGAGATGGGTAGGCGCTAAAGTTGAAGGATAATTATAAAAAAAAGGAGATTATTTGCAAACAAAAGTTCCTTCCTATTGATACAATAATTTAAGTGTCAAATCTTTATTTAGGTACTTTCTACTAACAATATCCTTTAAAAATAGCAACACCTCTTTGTTTTCTATGAGAAAATCGATCGCGGTGTGCATGTTAGGAAAAACGTCATATATCTCGTCATCGACTTTGTCTTCTCTCGTCCGCAAGATATATCGTGGCGGTCACGCTAGGCCGGCAGTACAGTCAGCAACTCACCGAGCTAGCAGCATCGTGAACCCCACGTAGGCCTGCTCGAACGCCCCGCGGTGCTTGGTCTCCGCCAGCAGCGCCGTGAAGTGGGCCCCCACCTCCCTCACCGCGGCCACGCTCACACTGCCGCCCCCACCCCCGCCTTCCCCCTCCCCCTCTATACTCAACCTGGACGATATTACGCCGAGGAGGAGAGATACCTGACGACGTGGGGAATTATGGCAATTGGGTTCATTATTACATCACAGATAGAAAGCAGTAAATTGAGACTTTTTTCGGTAGAACACCTGCCGTGCGCATCGATGGGTTGTGGGTTCGAATCCCACCGGGATCATATGTTTATAATTTTCTGTAAGCATGTTTTCCCCACGTCTGGTAAATTCGGGCATTTATCTAAATTCCGACCGGGTAACGAACCACCGTTCATAGATGAAAAAACCGTGAAGTGCACATTGCGCGTTTCAGTTTCAATCTATGAATTTCCGAATGCTCGAAGTAAAAATTAGGTCGACAGCGCATCATTGACTGATGTTCTGTGGCTGAGGTATCACCTACCATCAAGTGAACCTCATGCTCGTCTGTCGATATATGACATAAAAAAAGTAAACTGAGAATTTGGAAATGTATTCCTAAATGATGTCTAGATCCTCGGAAACCACTGTTATTATTACTAATGAAACCACCTTCAATAATAACTTTTACTTGAACAATGTAACGATAATTTCCCAATTATCAAAAGCTAGTACTTGTTTCAAAATCAAACCAACCGAAAAAGTATAGAGTGTAAACACCTATTATATTACATTTCTTGAACATGGGGCGTCTATTTCACTCGTGTTTTTTACATGAATGTAGGTCATGAGACTTGTGCTTTGCACGACTGAAGCAGTTTTTTATTTTGTTTGCACGAATTCGGGAAAATACAGCAAGTTAACAATAGGTAAAATATTTAAGGCCATCATTGATTTTAAATGAACGAGCAAAATGCTGATATAAGCTAGATGTTTCCTAAACTACCTATAGATAAAATAAACAGTTTAAACGTATTGTCTGCCCGCCTCCGTGACGTCCTGGGTTCGAATCCCGAGGAAACACCATAAAAAAAAATTCGGTCAGGCAGGCATAGAAGGCTGATCAGTGATCACCTACTTGCCTTTAAAGGAATGAAAAGATTTGGTTACTTTGAGTGTTATATGTATGATTTTGTGAGAAATTAATTTTGTTATATGTATTTTTATCTTATTTTAGTTTTGTATAAATAAGTTGCTTTGTTCTGTAGAATGTCGTATGCGCCTATAATTGGGGTATTAGTGTTTACATTGTTGGTGTAATAAATAAATAAACAAATAAAGAAAAATGATCAGTGAAACAGACACAGAAATGGATGTCCCATGCCCCAATAGGGGTCTCGGAATTTCACTTTTTTCTAAGCGTATTACCTCTTTAACGGACCTCCAGGCGCACAGCAGCACCATCTGCGCGGTGACCGGCCGGCCGTCCTGCAGGCTCACGTTGCTGGAACATTAGCGCAATCACACTGATGGGGTGCTGATGTGAAAGGTACTGCACTCAATTTGAACGTTCTTTTGACCCGTAGATTAGGAGAAGATACTAGATAACTCGATAAAGTTTCCGTTTAACATCAGATGTACAGAATCTTTATACGATAAGAGCTGTTGCAGTGTCATAATGAAAGATGAGTTAAGAGTAATAGTATGTATTATATACTATTACTCTAACTCATCGTCGTGTCGGACTTATATTAACTTTTACTAACTGCATAATATATTATAACATTGAATCATTTACTAGATTTTACATACAGTGGGGTTTTCTGCTTATCTAGCCGGAACAATAATTATTATGTTAGCACCTATTTACTTGGAATTAAAACCATGTCAATTGCCAACATTTAAATAAATAACCTTGCACTACTATGCATTGCCATAAGTGTCAATCTGTTTTACTTGAAGAGAGGCTAAAATACATACCTACATAACGTACATATATACGAGTACATCACGCCTCTTTCCCATTGCGGTAGGCAGAGATCACGGAATTCCTTATGCTCCGATCCTTACATACCACTTTCGTTTCTTTCACTTTCATCAATGCTTTCATAAATGCTCGTCAGTTTCGAGTGACTTAGCCCTATTGAAGGACGTCCCCGATTTGTTCGCTCAGGTCGACCAATCACACCAGATTCATAAATCCATTTCATTTCCCAACTTTCATCCATCCTCTCAACACGCCATACCACGCCAACCATAAGGGTTGATAACATAAAAATATATATATATGCAAGTTTGAAGCCTGTGCAGACGACACGAAAGGTGGGTAACGGAAACACGAGTGAGTCAACGTAAGTTGATTATTGACTTTAGCAGATCGTTTACCAATGGTTATCCCGTTGCCCCACCACGGCGAAACTTGGGGTCAACTAAACCCTAGTGGTCACCAGGCTGCCTAACTAAATGGCGTGTAACTTTAACCCCACAATTTCCCAGCATTGCAGAAAAGAACCCCACTAGGAGGGGTGCAATAAGGAGCTTCCCCCTCTATATAAAAAAAGGTATCTTACTTGGAGGTCCCCTCCGCGAGGTTGACCCCGGTGATATCCATGGGCAGGTGCCCCTCGGGCGAGGAGTTGTTGACGACGCAGGCCACGGCGCGGGTTACGGCCAGCCCCACGTCGGTGATGCGGGATATCAGCTGCGTCCAGCCGCTGTCCGATGATATCGCTCTGTAATTATATATTATATTTTTTATTAGATACTTTTTACTTTCAGCATTCGGAAATTTAAATAAAACACTTGTATACCGGATTAAAACGTGATTTATTATTTATATTGTTTAAATTATTTATCCCGACGTTTCGGATGCTTTACAGCAACCGTGGTCGCGGGGAGACAGAAAGATGACAGTTAATAAAAGACAACATTCGGAAATTCATAGACATGGATTTAGCTGAGTAGACATTTGTATCGAGTCAGTGACGGATTATGTAGTTAGTCAATAAGATCGCCCGGTACTGTGTACACGTTTAAATCAGTAATATAGTCATTCAGTGTTTTAACATCTTTTAATTAATAATTCACCATACACATCAGTTGACTCAATAGACTGAAGCCGAAATGCGCAAATGCACCGCACAACAGACGATGGCAAAACTAGAGGAGTTGGGATTGGAATGTCTCCGTCACCCACCATACTCCCCGGACCTTGCACCAACCGACTACCACTATTTATCTAAATTTGGATAATTTTGTTATTGGAAAAAAAATCTATTCAGATGAGGCAGTCCAAAACACCTTTAGGCTTTATTGATTAAGGAACCAATGAACTCCCTATAAAATGGCAAAAGTGCATAGATAACAACGGTACATATTTTGATTGATTAAATTAAAAGAATTTTAGATTGAAAATAGTTTTGCTTTTTTCATATAAAACACCAATTTTATACGTAAGGACCTAATATTATAGAAAAAGTCGTTCAGTAAGTTCAAAGAAAAATGGAGTTTAACAAGTTTTAAGTCTCAAAAGCGGTCATTCACCACTCAGTAGGTCCAGTGTTCTCACTCACTCAGCATCGACCGCGTCCAGCAGGTACCGCACGCAGTGCACGAGCCCGTACACGGGCGCGTCCCGGGCCGCGCGCAGCACGCTCGCCGCGCACACGCGCAGCTCCGCCTCCAGCCGGCCCGCCAGCCGCCGCAGCAGGACGTACGACACCCGCTCAGCTTGCTCGTTGTTGCTGCAACAATGCCTTCCACATTTGAAAACAAATGATTTATTTATGGTACATAAAAAAAAAAACTTGTTGCCGCTAGGCGCTAATTAACTATAGTGCGCGCGCAAGTGCTAGTCTCCTCCTGAGGTATGTGAGCGACAGGGCGGGGGATGTTTACACACGTCAAGCTGACTCAGTCTGCCGTCGACCACCGCGACGGTTGCACGACTTATTTGTTCGCGTCAGTTTATTCCAAAAACATGAGTTAAATATCCTAAGATGGGTCCGCCAATACCACGACAAGTGAAAGATTCTATTTAGAAATTGAAATTCGAGTTTGCAAACATCGGAAATTACAAAATTTTCATCTTCACGGAAACGTGAAGAAATAAAATAGAGAATCCATATTGACGATTTGGCATAAAATTTAATTAACACTTTTGACTGTGTGTTTATCTTTGTTTAGCCCGGAAATAGAAAATATAATATTATAATTTACCCGTTACATGAATTAAGACAGTTTCTAACATAGTTATCCGGAGATTTATCTGTTCGCATATATCTCGTGCGTGTCTTGAAAATACGTGCCCTCCCCCGTCTCACTGCTCACATACCGCAGGCGGAGACTAGCACTTCCGCGCGTACAATAATTCGCCGGTTCCGGAGAACAAAATGATAAATACCACATAAATATAAAGCAGTTATCATTTTGTTCTCCGGAACCGGCGAATTATCTATTTTTTTCGCGTCATAAAGGCAACCAATGAGTGCGCTGATCGGTGACGACATGTTAATTGTAATTTGTCGCACCATGTGACTTCATTTGTCTCGTATAATTACTGTATTCGCAACTTGGATTACACGTGTGAAGTACATCCCTGAAGTATTATTTCAAAAACTAAGAACCACAAGTCATTGTTCAAACAAACATGTTATATTAAAAATTTAAATTTAGTTAACCAGCGCTGATCTTTCTTTGGGACACATTGGCTACGTTACGGCGCACAATACCTACTACGCATATAAAAATAAGAAACATGACGAAGACAATTTAATGACTGTGAATAAAGTAGGGAAACGAAAAAGATTTATGGATCTCGTGTGAGTGGAAAAGACGAGAGTGGTCGAGCTAGACGAGCGCGAACGTACCTCGATCTGATCGGGTCAAAAGTACTCGTAACCGACGAGTGTGTATGAAAGTATTGATTAAAGTGGAAGAAGCGAAAGTGGTATGCAAGGATCGGAGCATAATATGTAATTCCGTGATCTCTGCCAACTCCAATGGGAAAGAGGCGTGATGTATACGTATGTATGTATTTATAAATATGGAATGGAAAAAAAACAATTTATTTTATATAACACTTATTTTTTTAGTACAATTACAAATTGTAGCGATTTAAATATTTTAGTAAAAAAAACGACTTAATATTTTCTTAAATGAATTTAGATTGTATTGTAGAATTAGGATGAGTACATCAATTCCTTCATGTTTGCGTATACATTACCTATCATCTAACGCCAGCACATAAGCCGGACACCGGTGTCTCAGCAGCAGCAGCTTGTAGGCGGCGCTGGTGCAGTCCGTGGGCTTGACGGACGACGCTTGCCGCAGGATGTCGTCCAGCTTTAGACTTACGGAGTAACTTTTGTTCTAAATAATAGAGCACACTATTCATTATTTTATGATGTTTTGAGATAATATAGGATGTATTAAACAGTGGCGCGACCACCATACAAGCCTAAAAGCCCGGCTTGCGCTATGAATGCCCTATAGGCAAGCCGTGCAATTGGGCTTGTATAGTAGTCTCGCCAATGGTATTAACATACACATGTTTTTGGCAACCCTACCTAGCGGTGAAGAAAAATGTATGTTTGTACGATTATAGATGGAAAACTTTTATTTTAGATTTAATAATTATATGCGTTGAGAGAAATATTGACTTCGTTTGAATAATTTAAAAACAATCGAATTATATATCTAAATTTGAAATCTGTCTTAAGCATGTTGTGAAGCATGAATATTCTCACTTAAAATTGCTATATAAGGTATAAGAATTAAAATGTCCAGAAATCATATGAATATGGTCACGGATTTTTCTTTTTTAAACAGTAGTAACACGTCTCCAATATAGAGATGACTGGGTAACATTATGATGATAGCAGAAATAAATAAAAATTTAATTACAAATGTACTTAGTAATTAAATTTCACCTGAAACATGTCCGTGGGGCACAGCCGGAGCACACTGAGCGCAAACATTTTATTGCTTTCGTAGCTGTCTTCCAAATGCGTTAGAAGTATGTCCACGTACTGCGGCTTCCACACACTGAGAACAATACGTAAATCATTCATAAGTTAACATCTTATAAACGATTGTGTATCTTTGAGAAATAATAAACTAAACAAAAAGCCGTGAAGGTTAACCTAAAATATGACCTGTATGACACTACTTTTTTTGTGTTTATAGTAAAAATAATTTAATTACTGGATAGCAGCTGCACCAGATGTTCTGGGTTCGAATTCTGGAGAAACAAGAGCAGAGATAAAAATATCGGTCGGGAAGGGTACAGAAGGCTTATCACCTGTAAAGAATAATGATCACTGAAAGAATGAAATGGGTCTGCCCCGCCCACTAGGGGACTCGAGAATTCATTTGTTATTATATTATGACGGATAATAAAAAAACGTAATGTAAAATACAATTTGTCAGGTATCACAAGTAGGAATAACGATATTATAGAAGTATATTCCCGGTTGGTTTGGGCACGAAGTAAATATAGTAGGGCCAGGTCAAAAGTACTCGCAAGTTTTATGGAAGGTTCGGAGCATATGGAATTCCGTGATCTCTGCCTACTGCAATGGGAGAGAGGCGTTATGTACGTGTGTCTTAAGTGTTTCGTTCTTTTTAGTAAATAACATTTAATTTACCTCTGATACCCCTCCAGAGCCATATGTTCTACCCAGTCCAAGGTCTGCAGCAGCACGGCCCTCCTGCCGCAGTTGGCGGCGCGCGGCAGGCCGCCGTAGCACTGCTCCCTCAGCGACTCCACAAACGACAGGTAGTAGGCCGCGCTCTCGGAGCCATTCCTCTTTAACACCTTGTAGCTGTCTTCTAAACGTTTAATGAACTGAAAAAAAAACATTTATATAAAGTGCAAATCCGTCCCAGGCGTGAATAAATTAAGTGCCTATTATGATATAAAGAAAAATTATGCAAGTCGACTTCGGCCTACTAAAACAAAATACGAAGTTTCGGCTGACGGATCGTATATATTCCTATTATGAATCCGATGATCGATCCATCGATCGCAATTTAACATTGTGTCTTTCGTTTGACATTACTATGATTTTAAGTATTATCGTAAATATAATTGAAAATGTTTTCTTAATAAGTTAAAATACGTAGTTTGTTGTTCTTTCATTTTGATCCGTTCGTTGGGTTCGATTTTGATCTATCGGTACGGATATAGAATGAGAAGATCAAAGAGAGAAAAAACACTTACCAACCTTTAAAGAAAGAGTAGGCTAAATGTGTCCGAATACATACCTTCTTAACCACGGACAACACGAGTTGTCTGAAGTGCGGCGCCTGCGCGTTGCAGTTGTACCGCAGGAAGAACAGGACGAATTCTAGATCTCTTTGCGTGAACATTTCCGTGGATTTCGGGGACTCTACTACTAGAGATAGCGATAGTATTCTTGTCTGAAAATGTTATTACATTCACAATACAATCTAGATAATTTCAATTTTAACTGGCGCTATTAGAAGCGGAATACTTATTTCTATGGCACTTAATATAATCGTATGTTCGTAATTTTAAACATAATTCAGCGCATTAATTACTACTAAATTAAGTTAACCAAAACACAAGTTTTAACAGTTTTAGGAGTCGACTGAAAATTCGGCTTTGCGTAGATTATATTAGTGCGATCACATTGGCTTAAATCAAATAATTAATAGCATTTTTTGAGATTTTTTAATTATATGACAATCTATATTATGTTATATTTTTTTGTAAAACAATCTCACCTCATCTACAAGATTCACAGCAGCCGCCTCGAGGAGACGGTAGTCGATGACGTCACTGAGGAGCTGCCGTCGCGAGCGCCGCACGACGCTCAGCAACATCAGCACGCATTTCAGTTCGCAACGCTTTAAGTCTGCGCATGATTCGCTTATGTAAGGTAACCTGGGGAAACATTTTAGTCATTGAATACTTTCGTTCAGGCGGCTATTTTTGCTGCGGGCATGAATTACCTGAGAATTATGTATTATACAGTGTTAAGGAGTCAATAGAACAAACACCGTTGTCTTCATTGACTTACATATATGTATACTACTAGACAAGCAACTTGGAATAATAATTGTGTCGCAATTTCGGATCGCGCGGGCGGGTAGAGAGGGGGAGCAAGCATGGCGAATATGCCTTGCAAACGCTCGCTCTCGCATATTTCTAGTAAAGAGTAAGCGTGATGGAAAATTATGATGGCAGTTGTGTATTTATATTTACGATAATTATTGTTTTAGACAAATACGAAATAAATTACTTAGGTACTTACTGAAATAGACTTCAAATCACCTGGGAAAACTACGCACATAAATTATAACAGTGTTTTATTGGTTACTATGAACAAAATCGGTGTTATTTTGTCGAAAACAACGTTCACGGCTTACAAAACAGTGCACTGATCTTCTCGCTTGCTCGCAGTGGACTAAACGAGTTACGGAGAATTAACCGCAACTCAGTGGCCAATTATTTAAGGCCGCATAGCTTGTCTAGTAGTATACATATAAGTCAATGGTTGTCTTAGTACAGTTTACCAAGTGCCATTTGGAGAAGACGAGACTATCACGCAATACTCATCCGCTCAGATTATAAAAATACACGGCAATTTTTTCTTTCTTATCTGGTAAAAATATGTATATTCAAGCACGAATATAAGTATCGAAATTCCATTTGTATTACGTCTATAAATGTAGAAATTCGTGAAGTTCAGTCTAAGGATTTAGGAACTCTTTAACTAAAATAAATAGGCCTACAACGCATCATTGATTAATGTCTTGTAGCTAAGGTGCAACGCACCTACAAGCCCTCTGGTGCGGCAGGTGTCTATGAGCGGCGATGATCACTTACCATTAGGTAAGCCACTTGTCCGTCTACCCTCTATTCTATAAAAAAAGTTACATTAAGCATTACAATGACGAGCCTGTTAAACGAATACATATAAAATTGTAGATGTCGAATATCTGAAAAAAAAGCTTAAGCTCGAGTCAATGGGGTGTAAGAAGAGAAATAGAACAAATCCCGATCTTTTTAATTTTTATTGATTTTCTGTCTGTCTGTTTGTACGGGCTAATCTCCGAAACTGGTGGACCGATTTACATGAAATTTTGCATGATGGTACCTTATATCCCCAGTCAACATCCTAGATACTTTTAATCACGGAAAATTTAGGAGTTCCTAATACATAGGCATTGTTTCATCGAAATCGGTTGTCTAGAAGTTATCATCATTTATGAAGCCCACGCGAACGAAGTCGAGGGCATCAGCTAGTACATACATATAATCAATAAGTCCTTCGTCCAGCTTCACAGCGAGCGCCAGTAAGTCCTCCAATATATTCAGGACGGCGGAGTCCAGCGTGTCGGCGGCGACGTGTCGCAGTATAGGCCGCACCCACACGTCGTACGTGACGTCACTGGCCGATTCCTTCATGTGCTTCTGAAGTAACACTTCGAGGAATGTCGTTGCCTGGAGGGGTTATGTATTAACAGTTATCGTCCAAAAAATGCTTTTTTATGATATGTCATCCAAATACAAATTGACATAGGGTAATGCCAAGATCTTTTAAAAAATTAGAATTACTTCTACCTTAACTAGTTATGTGTGTGAAAAATTAAAAAAAAACTTAATATTGTAGATAATTTAGAGAAACTCACTTCGACTTTTGTATATTTTTATTATTTTCACGTGTGGTGTTCAATAAAGTGTTTTTGATTTGATTTGATTTAGTATCGAAACTCTAAACTGACTTCGTTAATAATCATGACTTTTTGTATGGAAAACGAACCACCTTAACGCAATCAAAAGATACGGCCTTTTATGATCCGTTTATTCCATATAGTGTATGTTGACACTCGCAAGGAAATCAAAACCTACAGGACCCGTTCTTCCCGTTGATCTAGAATCATGAAATTTGACATGAAGCAATGTCATGTAGCACAAGAACGGTCCGTATATATGTAGTTTTTTTTTATTTTGAAAATCTTTACTCAACTAAAAGTTTGTACAGAACCCCCGGTGCGCGTGTCCGACTCGCACTTGACCAGTTTTATGTTTACTGTCGCCAGTCGCGTATACTCACACTCGCCTGCACCGCCTGCACGTGCAGCACACACACAACCTCGTCGATGACGTCCGGGAACACGTCCGTGACGTACCGCGCGCCCGCCTCGCTGGCCAGTGAAGTCAGAGTCAAGTAGAAACTCTTTCTGTGTCTGTCCAGAGAGTGCAGTGCCTTCACTATGTTGTTCACACCAGTTTCATCACCTAAAGGAATTATATATTTTAGATTTAATTAGCTTAACCTCCTGAAGCATTTAAAGTTGAGTTCTCTAAAAACACCAACTGTCCCATAAAAAATATATTTGTTTAATTCAAAAACTACTCGATGGATTTTAAAAATTCTTTCACCAATAGAAAGCATACATTATTATATATACATTGCACCCGTGTAAAGCCGGGGCCTTTTACTAGTACGTTATACGCCATTGTCTTGTATAGTTAGTATGACGTACGACAATGAATCGATTCTACGAAGAAATATATAATAACATTTAGTATTGACAAGACATATATAAGACTGATCAAAAACTTGCTAATCACAGACAAGTATGTCTATCTCATGGCTCACTAGGGTACATAACTTACTTAGACCACATATGACTGACATCTTAAACTATAAAAAGTGAAACAAACAGAGAATTACTTCCCCTTAAGTTGAAAGGATTTCTTTATTTTAAATTAAACATTTTGTAATGGGTTCATTATTGCAATAGGTAACATTAACTTGCAAGCGTTGGTCGCAAGTTTCATTCACGCCGAGTTAGGCATATACTTCTATAAACATTCCAAGCATTCAAACTGGTGGAGCATCAAATTTCCATTGAAAGTTCGTGAATCTGTTGATTTCCAAATACCTGACGTAAAGTTAAATTTATCGTCAATGCATCATTTTCAATCATCGCTGGAAGTATCACCTACTATTAGATGACACAGCTCCGAACACCAAAGCCTACAAGTCTGTCAAATGTTTCTATCAACATCAGAAACAAAAGCTATCGATCTTGTTAATATAAAATTATTGTTATTTTTTCTTTATTAACTAATATTTAAATTCAAAATGGTAAAAAGACCTAATTTAAGTTTTATAAATAGTTTAACACATTGAATGCCAAAACAATGGATACAAAGTAATAGCCGGAAACCAAAACTTTTTATGGCGAATTTTAATTATTCTTATTTTTAATACAAAATGAACGGGACGCTCGCACGGATCCGAGTGGGCGGCACCGCTACTATGGCTCCGCCCCACTCGGATCCGAGAAAAGAGCACTTAATGTATTAAGTTTATTTTCTTTTAGTATGGAAGAGCTGAGCATCGATACAAGTATATTTATGTACTTAAAAGTGTGCCCAAATCTCATATTTTTATTGATGTGTGTTTGATAAGATCCTCACCTTGTCTCCTCAAGCCAGCCGCGTACTTGACGACGTGACTCAACATCTGCGCAGTGAGGTGCCTCACGCTGTCCGTGTGGTGCTCCAGGTGCGACCACATGAACAGCAGCAGCCGGCCCGCCACCCGCGCGCCCAGCTGCCCCGACCTGGAGAGAGACTTGCTGATGTGGACCAAACTGCGGGTCACGCCGAGAGTGAACGCTGAGTCTGAACACATCCTGTAATACAGACACTTGTATACTATAGGAAACTTCACACAAGTAAAACGCGTGTAAGCCTCGTATAGAGCGCTTTTTGTGCAATTTTGACTAGTTCTATGTCAAAGGATGGAAGATCATCTGGTGTGGCAGTTGCTCATGGACGATAGAAATATTGACATACAAATGACGTTTCGATATGTACATACGAATCCCACCGTGAGGAAATGTTTCCTGTAAGCAAGTCTTCCCCACAATGTTATGTGGTTGGGGTATCACCTACCATCAAGTGAAACCCCATGCTCGTCTGTCGATATCTAACATTTTTAGTTTTGTTATGGAGTTGACGGTCCATATTGGTTGACCCTTTCATAATAATATAGAGTTGATATATTATTTCCTTTAAAATAGATTTTACACAGACAGGATTATTTATATAAAGATATTTTTTTTAGATTATCTAAAGAAATAGGATTTTCAGTTTATCTTTGTTAAAGTAACGTGTCGAATCCTATTAGAATCATAATATTAATTTTGTTTTATCACTATTTGGAAAGTTTTGAAGAAGAAAGAAAATCTGTGCGAAATTTTTAGTAATTATAAATCAAACCCACCTTTCTCCTATAGCCAATATTTGTTCAATAAGCACTATGACTGCTATTTCATTATCAACAGATATCGTATGTAACTTCTGTACTGGCACTACAGTGGCTAGCGCTGAATACAAGCTCAGTTTAGCTGAGTCATTTGTTAGCATCTCTTGTAATTTTGATTCCTTAATTTGCGACGACAAAAGCTGCAATAGTTAAAATAATAATCAACATTTCTTATATAGTCTGGTCATAAATACTGTTACATAAACGCTTGTCCTTTTTCTACTCTTCAATTTCTGTAAACATGGTGTAATGGTTGCAGATCCTTACAAAAAAAATTGTAAAACAAAAAACCTGGCGATTAAAAAGAGTGGCGGCGAGTTTCTTGCCAGTTCTTCTCGTCCGCTCTACGCCCTTGATTTGTGAACTGGTAGTAAATGTAAAATTAGAAGCATTTAATATGTATTTTTTTACTGACGTTCATAAGTGTAGATACATTATGTTACCTAAATGAATAAATTATTTTGAATTTGAAATTTGAATTGCTTTAATTATTTTAAAACCTTTCTATTTCCCGCCATTTCACTTTTTTTTGTGTTTCGTAATTATCGAATTACAATATGGAATAGAGTTTTGAAAATAGAACTACAGTGATTGCCTTGTACAAAGTGGGTATGAAGCTCCAAAAGTTTGGTATCAGCCATATACTACTATAATACTTCTTCTGTATCCAGCCGTAAAAGAAAGGAGCGGATCTGTTAAACCTATAATTCGCCGGGACCCGATTAGGAAACAAAAAAAATCGGCTTTATCATCGATATAAAGGACATGCCCTAGTATTATTATATCTGTGGCTTGGTGCTAAAAGGGCCAAAGTACGTTTTTGTATCTAATTTATTTAATGTTTTGTACTGTATGTGTGTAACTGTGCATAATAAAATTTCTTAGAAAAACAACATTAGCCATTTTATTTTATGCTTACTAAGGAACTAACATAATAATTATCATCTGCTAAAGGGGCATAAGTTGTTAATATTTTCCAAAATACCATATTTTTCTTATATAAGAATTTAATTCATAAATCTACTTTGGCCCTTTTAGCACCAGGCCACATATATATTATAGCTGACTTAAAAAAACAGATTTTTGTAATAAAGGAAACTAATTATCCGGCAAAATTCATTTAATATAAAATGTACTTACATCAGCCCAAGAGTCCGCACCATTCTCTGATATATGCATAGCCACCAGCAACATTCCACACACTGACTTCGTGTCCATGGGAGCATCTTCATCAAACAGAATATTTTTCACTAAACTCTTTATTTCATTAAACTTAGTAACTATTGCCTCTTTATTTGTAACTTTCTGAACTATAAATAGTAACTGTCTTAGTGTTAAATGTGCGAGGTTGAATAAGTCGTTTTTCTCTGTCGGAAACAACGTATTTTTACTGAAAATAGAAATATTGATTGAAAAGACATCTTCATTGACATCATTATAGAATTGAAGCATACCATTGAGAATAGTAGTTGACCAAACTGAACATAATGTCTGTTCTACAGGGAATTTTCTTAGCTTAAAAAATTAATTAATTAAGTAGCTTTTAATTAAAGTGCTCCCAAAATATAGAATTACATTAATTGAATACACAATCCTGCTTTCGTATTTTTCTAGAATTCAAACTAAGGATAAAAGTTACTTTTTTTTTTTTTTTTTTTTTTTTTTTTAAACTTAATAGGCAGTTGTTTGACCACTAACCCACCTGATGGTAAGTGGTGTTGCGGTCAAGGTGGTAAATCACAACTGCCTAGAAGATGCCTATTTACTCTTGTTTTGAAGAGGCCCAAGTTATATTGATCGGGGAATACAGACGCAGGGAGGGAGTTCCATTCCTTAGCGGTTCGCATGATGAAGGAGGAGGCGAAACGACTTGTGCGGAGTGAAGGGATGTCGACTAGGTAAGGATGGAAGCCCACCGTGCGCCTGGATGTCCGATGATGAAAGGGTGAAGGAGGGATCAGGTTATGCAGTTCCAACGCACACTCTCCAAAGTGGAACCGGTAGAACACCGAAAGACCTGCCACTCTCCGGCGATGGTCAAGGCTTAGTAATCGTACTTGAAATATTTACTATATTAATTATTCTATCAGTGAAATGGACATCATTATAATATGTATATTCAAACTTAGCATTCTTGTTTGGATAATATTAAAAGGGCAGTGGATATAAGGAAATTTATATATCCTGTAGGTGAAGTAGACATATTTATGTGTCTTTTGAAATGTTTTTCAGCAATAAGATAATACAACCATATATCATAAATAAAACCTATGATTGCCATTGCTACAATAACATGTACAACTAAAATAATGAAAATCCAATATTCAATATTGTAGTGTTTGATATCCAATAATATTCAGTAAAAATTTTGTTATTAAAGAAAATAAGCATTATAGGTTCATTGACATTACCTTAATGTATTAACACAGCAATCCAGACAACCCTTCAAGTAAGTAGCTAACATAAGTTCAACGTTCTTAAAAGCGGCCACACCTGGAGGGAAGTTTTCAATACATGTAGCTAGTTTTGACACTACATTTTTATAATGCTTATAGTCTGAGGGGTGACTCTGTATCATATAAGTTATTTCTGACGCCAGAACTTCAGAAAATAGTTCTTGAATATTATTATTTCTTGTTATACATCTGGAAATACAAATATATATTGGCATATTATGTAAAAATTGGACTGCACATTTGGTTTGGTGGTATAGATTCAATTGCTGTACTGAAATATATATATTTTATTCCCCGTCCTCACTCACTTGTCTCTGTGTCATTAATTTATATATTTGATGAATGGAGTGTATGGGGTTTAAATGAGGAACTAGCTGCGATTCCCGGCTTACTCATGTCAGTAAAATTTCACTCCGATAGAATTTAAAAAGAATAATAAATTAACATTCAAACCTTGTAAAAAAGCTTTTAACAGGATGTTTTGCTTCGGCATGCAAGAACACAATGACAAGAAACTTAATGCTGTTTCTATCACAGATTTCTGTATTAATTATACTCTTTAATACATTTAGCTGATTGTCAGTACTTGTGGACTGTAAAAAGCTGTCATGAAGTTTATTTTTATCTGAAAGAAATATTTTTTATGAAATAGGTCTCATTATTTTTTATCCTCTAGAATACCTAACATTCGCCCATTTATTTATTATTTTTAACAAATTTCATAACAACAGAGATTGAAAATATTTACCTAAACTTTCGACAACATCTTGAGGAAAAGTTACAGGTTCCAATCCTATAGGATTTTTAATTTTACATCCCCCGCCACTTATTCTTAAAGACAACCCATTCATTTTTGTCATATAAAGAAACAAAAATGTTGTTTTGGTCCAAATAATGTTTATAACCTCAAAATTCAAGTAAACATTTCAAATCCCAAATGTGACATAAAATGTCATCTTTAGAATTTAGATATCTCATGTCCATTGTCACTTTGTTTGTAAATAGATATCACCTCAGATTAAGTAACTAGATATCACAAACATAGAAAAATGAGAGATATTTAAATAGGTATTTAATGTAAAAGCAAAAGCACTTCGATCAAAAACCACTGATATTGTTTTTTTTTGGTGTAGTATACATAGGTAAATTTTCAAGATTTCTGTAAATTGTTATTGTTTGTTCAATTTCATTTTTAAGATTTAAGATCTTTCATAATAGTTCAAATAAAACATTAGGATCAAATTATTTCTGTTTCTTATTGAACCTAACTGTATGTAAATAAGTAAACATAATTCTACTTCATGAGTTCAGAGTTGCACTTATTTTATTTTTTACAGAGGTGATAAAAAGTAGAGTGTTCACCTCGAGAGCAACACTATTTTAAACTCGAGTGACGTAGAGTCCTTTTCATAAAAGAAGTCCTTTTTAGGTGTCGCTAGTGTCTATGGAGTTAAAAATACTTTCATAAAAAATATTGTAGTTCCAACATTATCCGTGGGACTTCTTTATTGAAACGAACTCTACTTTGAAATCCTCGTTGCGCTCAGAAACACTTTCGCCTTAAAAAATAATGGTTTGCTCTCTTGGTAGTTGGTACACAATCTACTATTTTATTCTTTACACTTAAATTATAACTTTAGTCTTATTTACCTGGGATAGATGTAGATTTTCGTATATAATATTATGTTTATGGACAGTGTAGTTGCCAGAAAAAGAAACAATTTGATATACTCAGTTTAAAAATATTGATTTTGGACTGAAGCGGTTTGCTCTTGTATCCCTCAATAAAATAATTATTTTATATACAAAATAATTACTAATGTCGGTACTCATTTTTTTTAGGATTATCTAATGTCTACGTTCATTTTCTCTAACAACAATACAATTCTATTGGATAGTTTATCAAATTAACCAAATTGACTACTAAGTTTTAGTCTACTACCAACAAGACAGTCTCTATACTTGTTTGAGAATAATTTAATACTAGGTATTCTATTTTTTAGATTATGTGTGAATATATATGTATATATTTCTGATGCTTTATCTGTGTTTAATTTTCGCATTAGCAATTTACATAGTTGCCTGGAATAAATCGCTGCATAGCGATAATACAGCAAACTGTTCTTTTATTTATAAGCAATATGTCTTTTAATTCGTGATTGTATACTTTTATACAAAAATATATATGTTTGATGTTCGATATCCACAGACGAGCAAGAGGTTCACTTGATGGTAGGTGACACCTCAGCCACAGAACATCAGATAATGATGTTGACCTACTTTTTACTTCGAGCATTCGGAAAGTTATAGACTGAAACCGAAACGCACATTATGCACTTCTCGGTTTTTCCATATATGAACGGTGGTTCGATACCCGGTCGAAATGTCGACATTCCTCCAACCCGTTCAATGCCCTAAGTTATCAGACGTGGAGAAGATATGCTTACAGAAAATTATAAACATGTGTTCACGGTGGGATTCGAACCCACGACCCATCGATGCGCACGGCAGGTGTTCTACTGAACCCGCCAATGAGCCCGCTAAAAATATTGTAATAAATACTTTCATATTGCAGTAAATTATTTTAACCAAGCATTATTTTATACTTTTAACAAAATATGTAGGTACTATACTTAATTCACTGTTAAGCGAACGAACCGCGGACACCGGACCAGTCAGAATACCAGCGCTATTCGAATGCCTGGCTCGCCATCATTCGACAGCATAAAGCTGAGACTGGTGCCGTTGCCAAGAACCTTTTTGCTTGTTTATTATTTAAGTTAAATTTAAGTTTTTTTGGCAATAAATCGGTTTTTACTTTACTTTACTTTAATATATTTTTAAGATGGCTTTCTAGAATAATTTTCAGGTGTATATGGGTTTAAATTACACATTATAGTTTTTAATATTTTTATTAGGTTTATTAGAACAAATTTGTTTACTTAATATAAATAAATTATTATTTATCTAAACCACTACTTCCTACTCAGTCTTGGCGGGCTCCAAAGATATCTTCTCTGCGACAATTTCTTCTTTCTTCTCACATTTTATTGAAGTTTCTTCGATTTTCTCAATTTTATTCGGTTCGTCCTTTATCCTGTTGCTGTTTGAATTATCCCCTGTAATGAGATGAAATGTTAGTTGCAACTTAATAATAATTATTAAAATATTTTTCTACTGTTGCATTTGTACATATTACTGGTTAAGTTTTCATAAAATATATGTTGCCCCGGTGGGATTCGAACCCACGACCCATCGATGCGAACGGCAGGTGTTCTACCGAACGCGCCAACGAGCGCGTCATGGTGTATTTTCATTTTGAAAGAGATAGTGGATACTAATTAATAATTATCCCATCCATCAATACCATTCCTACATAATTAAAATTATAATATTATTGTTAACACAAACATTAAATTATAAATGAACATCATTTGAAAGTTGTTAGTATAACAGACCTGTTTTATGTAATGTTTTACAATCTTTCACAAAGGAAAAGCATTTAGTAGGTACATATATATGTAAGTTACAACAAAACAACCTCGCATTGGAAAAGCACTTACACGTCAGAAAAATATTTGTCTGATGTCCGACATAAGAGTCGATAAATGACTGATAGTTAATAATATAATAAGAATAAGATACGAATCTTGTAACTAATTTTCCGTACAAAAAAACTTTTATCAGGCGCTAATCTACTTGTACTGGTGGCAAGACTTATGCGTATTCGGCCATTTTTTATTATAAAATTATTAATTAAAACCAAATTACCAACTAACCAAACTACCAACTAACCAAATTACCAACTAACTAAACTAACCAAGTATTAATTATCTCAAGCTTTTACTCTGCGCACGCAGGTAAAACTTCGAATAAAAAAATAAAATAGTTAAGTATATTACATATTAATGTACAATCAGGGATAGTGTAGTCTTCAATACATAAGTGAAAGAAGTTCTCAGTTCAGTAACTATATATGTACTTCCGCAAGCCAATAAAACTACCTCTATTATATTGTTGTAGATGATCCAAACACGTAAACACCACAAAGTTATTCCACATTATTGAGACAACACACATAAAGCACCTGACAGCTGTATACCTGTATATTGGTGCCTAATGTATTTATAGCACCGTTGACAGCGTTCGAGATGGATAATGTTGATCCGTTTATAACGGCGCCTATGGTACCTATGAGCCCGTTAACAAAATTTCCCCACGCTGTCACTATGGAAGAGGTAGGATGGTAAGATAAATAATAGTTTGTGTAAAACTGGGAATATGCGAGATGAGTAAATTACATTTATCTTTTGGCTAGGTACATTGTCATATCAATCATTGTTGTGCTTAAATATTTAAATAAAATACATTAGGTATGCTTATTTCCAGTTTTTTGACTTGAGATCGGTTTAGAAAGTGACTTACAGTAAGAATAAAGTAATATACTCTCATACGTATATACTTAAAATAATCAAATAAGGAGCGTTTTAAGTTATACAAATATAATACTTGTACTAGGTAATTGTTTTAAAATATTTATTCTGAATATGGGATTAATATGAATAACTTTTTAGACTTATAATTAATTAATAAAAATAAATAATCTTAGATATCAGTTCAGGTAAAAATAATTATGAAATTAAGACATACCTGTATTATTTCCGCCCCATACTCCGTGACCCTTGCTGTCTGCATTCTTGTCCAGAGTGTCCCTGGGTTTCTCTGGGTTCGTAATACGTTTAGCTACGGTTTGTAAACCTTTAATTATAGGGTTGTTTTGAACCAACTGCTGAATCGGACCGCTTTGAGTTGGAGCCGTTTCAGGCTGAACTGATTGCGCAGGTTGAGGAGCTGAATGTTGAAGTTGAGGTGCTGGATCAGCTGGTACTACGTTAACACCTTGCGGGACATCAGCGACAGTTGCTTCCGCTGATCCGGGTTTGTTACCAGCCGGTTGATTTGCTGAAGATTGAGTACCGCCTTGCTGATTTTGACCAGGCCTTTGGAAAACGTTGACGATATTTTGAAAGACTTCCGCTAACGGATTTTGCCCTGACTGCTGCTGCTGCTGCTGTTGTTGTTGTTGTGTGTTTTGACCGCCATTTACAAGATTATTCCATTGAGTTTGGACTTGCTGAATTATGTTCGGTGGTCTCCAACCTGTTTGCGCTGGTTCATCGGCCGCAGCACCTGGAGGCTTTTGCTCACCTTGTGCGGTTTGACTCGTTTGTTGTTGACCTTGTTGCCCTCCAAATGGTAATTGTATACCTTGGAACAGACTTCCGACGAAGTTTCCACCCTGAGGGTTAGACGTCTGTTGTGCCTGTTCTTGATTCTGTCCTTGATTAAAAAAGTTTGTAACCGCGCTATTCAAACCGCTTATAGAGTTTATCATTCCTTGTTGAAAGTTGTAGAGGAATTGGAGGACCGGATTGTTGTTTTGGCTCACCGGTGTCTGAGATGAACTGGGGGTTTGAGCGTTTTGGTTTCCTGCAGGCGGTGCAGCTGCATCACCTTCAGCTTTAGCTGCCTCGTCCTCTTCCTTAATAATGGCGAGGAGTTCTACACCCTCTGATAATGTATGTACACCAGATTTAAAATTACTTTCCAGCGCCCTGAGGCGTGTTTCCACCGCCTTAACATCTTCGTCAGCTTGCTCGGCTTTGTCAGGATTTATATACGACTTAATTGTATTGTTCAATTTCAGAACTTGTTCGTTGAATGAGCTTTTCAAGTTCTGAATATTCTGCTGAATGGTCGATAGCTGCTCATTGTTAGCGAACAAGTTGTTGAAATTTTCCGAAATGCCCTTCAAGCCGCGAGTGAAAACATTCTGCGTGTCTTCAATAGTTTGTTTAATAGCAAAAATGGCTTTTTGCGCATCGGTGTAATGTTCAGGGTTCTGTGTTTCATGTTCCTGACGCTGGGGTGGTCCTGGGTTTCTGAGGTCGATGGGTGCTCGTTTTACATCGATACTGTCGTTATCTGGCACATAATCGTTGGAGTTTTCATCGATCTTCTGAACTTTATCCTCGATCACTTTGACCGGGATGCCAAGTGCGTTACGCAGGTTGTTCTCGATGTCTTTGACCGTGTTGGCCTGGTCCACGAGTTCTGGTTCACTAACTACGTTGTCTAGGTCGACGTTGTCAAGATCGTCGATCTTCCTTTCGGGCACGCCGATGGTAGCGGCGCGTGCGTGCAACACGAGGAGGGCGAGGAGCGCGTACAGCCTCATGACTGCGTCGTGTGAGCGCCGCTCGGCCGGCCGGTGTACATTTATAGCGCGACTAACGGTGCCACCGAGCAGCCGCCCAGCGCTTCACGCTAAATGTTTTTGTCACTATTTGTGTTATAAACTAGCGTCGGAAGGTATCGCTTTTCCTTTTAAAACTGCATTGCTAGTAAAAGTTTTGTGCGTAAGTGAAATGAATAATTGAATTCGTATTATTAGCCACTAGCAACGCGCCCCGGCTTCACACGGGTGCAATGTAGACGTATTATAAACACAAAATAGCCAATGTTATTCGCTGATAATGTAACTTTCTATTGGTGAAAAAATCGGTCCAGTATGATTTTATTGATAACATACAAAAATGCAAAACTTTCCTCTTTATAATATTATTATATATAGTATAGATTAAAATAATGTTCAGTGTTTTAAAAGCCTTTACTTAAAATAGATGCTTTATGTTTACTTTACAAAAAGTAATAAGTGAATTATATTAAGTTCATGAGATGTTTCCAAGAATTTCGGTTCCTATCGAGTTCACATAAAAAAGGACAGAATACATACTTCTTTGATATAAATGTTGTAAATTTTTGATTTTTAAGACCTTCATCACAATATAAACACACATTATCCTTAATCTGCTTCTTTCTCAATATCTTGGAAACACAAGATGTTTTATTTATAGATTAGCTGGTGCCCGCAACCTTCGTTCGCTTTGGCTTCATCTTAAGCTACATGAAAATCAGTTCAGTATATTCGTAGATATGCGTGAACAAACAGACAGACAAAACGTTATAATTTATTATAAGAAAACTTCTTTGATTGTCCCCTCTCCTTTTCTGGTAAAAACAACCAACACAGGCACATTTTGATTCTAAAGTATTATTATGCCTGTATAATAGAAGATAACAACACAGTTTTTGATGGTTCAATCCACTCTTTATGTTAATTTGCTACTAAATACGCGTATTCCAAAACATCATATCAGGTTCTATTTGGACTAAAGGTTTTTGACCGGCCAACAACAGCAAATGCTATTACCTACATTTAAAACAACTAAACGATCGTTAATGACCGTTTTTTGAAATTTAAATTAATCAATGCAATTTATAAAGATTTATTCAACTTAATTTGAATAACGGAGTATTTTTAGTAATTGATAGGAATTCTTGGTAATCTGTGGGCTTAACTTACCGTTAGATAAACTAAAGTTTCAAATATCATGCTCGAATATGAAATTGGCGGGTATGAGGACGTTTTCCTTAAGTTCTTCTACGCAGAAAGGAAGAATAATAATAATTTATTGTCGTTATTAATAGAAGAATAAAATTAACTGAATTTTATAATAAACCAGATGTACCCGGCATGCATTGCAATTAAAATTAAAGTAAAAAAGTGTTTTAGACTAGGAACGTACGGTATGCAGAACAATTCACCAAAATTTCATCATAATTGGATGAATAGTTTAAGAGTGCATAGAGGACAAACATACATTGATTTTTATTTATATATAGAAAAAGGGACCGGGCGCGGGCGGTTGGGTCTATCGAATACCTGGGAAGGGTATTAGTATTTTCGATGAAAGCTCTCAGTGGACTAGATTTCTTCCGACATCTTGAACAATTATCGTCATATTATTTTAACAAATTAAAACAAAGCGATTGTATTATTAGCGGAAAGTGTTGCATAATTAAATCGCACGAGCTGTGCTGTGTTATTTTTTTATGCATAATAGTCAGACGTTTGACCGCGATCACACCTAGTGGTAAGTGGTGATGCGATCTAAGAAGGGCACGTCTATCTAGAAGAAGCCTATTCACCCTGGCCTTAAATATATCGGTAGTTATTGTGGTCCGGAAAGATAGAACCGGCAGTGAGTTATTTCTTTTACAGTTTTATAAAATCTTACTGAAATCATGATATTCAACTTTGTATACTTGTAATAGTCAGAACAGCATCTTTGAGACTGTGGCAGATAACCTATCATGAGGCATTTTGTGGGTATACTCGTAAGTTCGGATCGACTAGTTTACGCATAGACTTCCTCGTGAGTTTTATGTTTAGATTTTAAATAATTATGTACATATACTAACACTAGTCTGCAAGTTTCTATTAACATAATGGATTCTTTTATCTCATCAAATAAATATACATATAATAATAATAATTTATAAGACAACTATCTAATTTCGGAATTAACAGTTTTACAGTGCAAAAAAAATACAATCAGAATAGGTTGAAACCTGAGTTCCCCGTATCTAGTAGGTAGGCTATTTTATACGTCTAGGTCGCGGGGTCGCTCTCCCGACGAATTACAAACAGCCTCGAATCACCATCACAGATTACTCTCACGCACGTAGGCTTTACATTGTATTTGCATGTTTTTAGAAAGAAGAAATAGGTTACATACGCTAATTTAAAGTACCTATTGGCTATTACTTTCAAATGGTATGCAGGTTGCAATTTGACGTCAAAATATAATTGTTAATTTTTTAACAAATTTTTACAATTCTTATAACCCGAATTCAAAATTTAATAGATAATAATTCATAGCAGCCACTTGAATAAATAAATATACAATATAATTTATATTTTTTTTGTATGTAATTTATAAATAGAGAACAAGAAAACAATTTGTTATTTAACAGCAATGTCTGAATATGACTTTTGCATAGAGATATATTGTTATACATATAAACTGTATTATACATATATATGTAAGCTTGGAAAAAAACCTACTTTCGCTTTGACCACGCGCTCAAAGCGGAAGGTAAAACTTTGTATACCATAAATATGTACATCTAAAGTATTTGATCAGTTAGGTCCTATGTTTTTCCTTAATCTTACCTTTGTTTCAAATGTTTATCGCTGCAACTTCTTACGAACATAAATATTTACTAATGCACCGGTTGGAGCGGTTCTACCCGTTGATCCAGGTTTTTAACTCGTATTTAATGTCATAATGAGATGTAACTCAGCGATCGCGGCCGTAGTGCAGCGCAAACATGTACATACATATTATATCGAGCACACATGAACGGATAGATAGAGCTTACTGAAGATATATATATCCTAAATATACATTGGGTGCATACGGCAGATTATTGAAAAAATACATTATATCTAATTTTTATTTTTAGCGCTGAAGTAGTCCAAAAATCACTTGCTTAGATGTTTTTGGAGATTTAAAAAAAGTCTTAGTATTAAGTATTAGTCTTACTAGTAGAATGCACTACATAAGATCTTATTTTCTGGATAGTACCTATCCCAGCATTGTATTATTTTCTTACTAGATCTGTTTGCTTGAGTAAGTCGAACGAAGCTACGAGCACGCTGTAGGTAGGTACATGAAGTCGCTGGTATCAGATAGCAAGTCTGAAAGCACTTACAGCTACATAATTTAATTCCACGGTACCCTAAAGGTAGTATTTTATTATTTTTATTTCTTCAGACTAAATTGAGGTAAACGTTGGCGAAGTATTTACAAATTACATCGGTTCTTGAACCTTGCCAAGCTCGAATTTACCGCTATACCTAATTAAACTTTTTTGGACGCCTTTACTGTGGCGCCAATGTGACAATGTTATCGCCTGTTGTTATACAGGAGGTTGTTGCGAACAAAAAAAGCTTGTCTAGGTTTGTAATCTAAAACCCCAAATCAAACATACCTACTAAAAAACAAGAGGACACCGTTAGTCAATATTGTCATAATATAGAAAATTATAGTAAATATCAACTCCGTAGGAATAGATGGCGTTAATATGTAAAGGTTGTAAAACAAAACATTTGTAAAACAAAAACTTGGCGATTAAAAAGAGTGGCGGCGAGTTTCTTGCCAGTTCTTCTCGTCCGCTCTACGCCCTTGATTTGGGAACTGGCAGTAAATGTAAAATTAGAAGCATTTAATATGTTTTTTTTTTATTGACGTTCATAAGTGTACATTGTATTACCCAAGGACTTTATAAAGTCCTTGGTGTTACCTAAATTAATAAATAATTTTTGTATAGAATTGAATTTAATATGGCAACTTTGTGACATTTCAAATATCAGACAACTGTCATCTTTCTGTCTCCCCGCGACCACGGTCGCTGAAAAGCATCCGAAACGTCGGGATAAATAATTTAAACAATATAAATAATAAATCGCGTTTTAATCCGGTATACAGTATTTTATTTAAAAGCGAGAAAAATTCTTTCGACTCCTCATGGGCTATAAACAACAATATGTCAATGATTTGAAACACTACGTTTATAATTTTCATTCTTTTAAATCACACATAGTTCATATGAACACGAACGTTTATATTAACACTATCTATTCCTACGGAGTTGATATTTACTGTATTTTTCTGTATTCGTTTTAAAAAGTAGGGATAAAAAACAATAAATCGCGTTTTATTCCGTTATAAAGTAATTTTATTCAAATGAATGAGGAGTACTAGACATTAGACAATATTAATTAAGTAGGTTGCCTTGCCTTATTGCCCGCTACCCACCAGGAAAGGCTTCGGGTCCAAAAAAAAAACTGATCTGAAATGTCTGAAACAAAACTTATTATTGCTTGCCGCAGAAGATTTGCAAAATCAACTAGGATGTGTGTAATGTTTGTGAACGTTGTGCCACTAGATTCAGTACAGCCGGCCTAGTATGACAACCACGACAAAATTTTGTCGACCGTTTTCTCAAGTTTTAACCGATTATTTTTTTATTTCTTCCGGGTCTACCAGTAAAACTACATACAAACACTTAAAACTCCGACTTCTAACGTCACAAGTAGAGATATTTATCGATCGAAATATAACGTCTATCAAAGTTGTCGATGCCGAGATATAATATATCAAGATATCTTATATCTTAGTTTGTCTTCACTCGTCCGCGAGATATCTCTTGGTCATGCTAGGCCATGCATGATTTTGATAGTTTAATGTCAGTTCAGGTAGACGAGAACATACTATAATAGGTATTCTTCGAACAGCCACAGCAAATTGTCTGTTATTCACTGTCGACGAATGTTTATTTTGAGGATTCGGAAATCCACAGACTGAAACCACAACGCGTAATACACAAATTACGGGATGCCTCTGTGGCTTTTGTAATTCTCACTTTACGGTTTTTCCCTTTATGCATGGTGGTTCGGTTCCCAGTACGAATTTCAATATTCCTCTCATGTGTTTAAGCTTCGAAATAGCTATTTGTAGCTAACATATTAAAAAAAATATAATAAGTATGAACAGACGGCTTAAAGCCATAGGTTTTTTAAACGGTATCGTATACTGTATAGTTCTAGGTACAACTAAAAATAGGTTAGAATGAACAAATGTTAAACAAATTTTATATTGTGTCCTATTGAACTAAAAATACTGAACAAATGACCGTAGGTATATAAATTATTAAGTAAAATTCACATGATTTCCTGGTTTATTTAAACAGTTATGAAATTATTTTAGTTTTATTGAAGATATAAACAATAGTACCTAGCATAATATAATCTTTATAGAAAATAAAATAATAGTGAAAAAAAAACTGATGCTATCAAGACTTGCGAAGTGAGGGCGACTATTGGTTAGTGCTTTGTCTACAGACAAAATAACATAATATTGACTTTATGTGATTCACGTTTGATAATATGATACTGAAGTGTGTGGGCGCCTTCCTAATGTAGGTAATAATTTATTGCACAAAAACACAATTATATAAAAAAAACATCATGAGATTTTACCGTAGTAAATATTGAAAATATTGGATTTGTGCAAGCCTTTTGGCTATTAAAATATCTGTCCATTTTAAACCGATTTAAATTAAAATAGGTACAAACACACTTTCAGATTATTTATTTTTATAATATAAGTTTAAGATCCATTATGAAAATACCTTTACATTAGACAAAATAATAAATTCCGCGCACAAACGGCACTCGGGATGTGTAACGGACGTTTGCAAATATCGTAATAACATACAAACACATTGTTCCACATACGACTCTCAGCTAAACTAAATACATATTTAATGTTATATGTTACCAACCAACAACAGCGACAAAGCGATGTCTATCCTAGCTTTAATTTGACATCCAGCATCCTTTATCGTGGATATTCGTTTGAAAACATGTCGCATCCTTTTTTGAACAGCTATGCAATGGAAAAAATAGCTTTTCCGAATGCTCGAAGTAAAAAGAAGGTCGACAGCGCATCATTGACTGCGGTTCTGTGGCTGAGATATCACTTACCATCAAGTGAACCTCATACTCGTCTGTCGATATTTAACATAATAAAATCTCTTTAACTGCGTCTAAGTTACTGGAAAGTTATAATCTGAACGTTTTTAAAGGATAAGAATAGGCTGTTTCTACCAAAGTGTGACAAAATTTAACTTTGCTTCGGTGACTTGCCCGTTAATTAGAAAAAAGAGACTAATAATACTTTTTTCCCTTTTTTTTTGAAAACCTCATTTAGGGTTCAAGTCGATTTCAAATAAAAATGGTATCTATTTAAGTAGAAGTGTGCCAACACAGCCAAGTGGAATAAGGACAAGAAGTATAGTTAAATATAATACAAGCAATTTTGAATATTAATTTTATAAATTACGATCAGCGTCAGATCACTTTGGATGCTTCTTACAAATGCTTTTTATTGACCTTCATACGAATTTAAATTTAAGGAGCTGGTTAATGGTTTAGAGATCTCTTAAATCTTTAAGGCTCTTTTTAGATCAACGTGCTTTATGGTTGTCACTAAAGATCAGGTTAAACAGTGGTCAAACGCTTATCTAATTTTTAAGTAAAATAAAATATTTGAGTGGCTCTTGTATATTCGACCATTAAAGTACTCACTACCTTAGTTCATAATACATCTAACCGACAGCTGAGGACATCAGAGAGATGTGTACAATCTTAGAAATCTCAGTGCTAATTACATATTTAAACTTTTAAAACATCACGCAAAAATAAAATATGCTTTCTACTTTCTCCTACACCTAAATATGACTAATGTAGCGAAACTATTTGGAAAATGAAGAAAAATTACTATATTATGGCAAGTTTGTATTACTTCATAATAATATGTTTAACGCAGTAACATTGACCTAAGTTGATTCCACTTACTTCTTCTGTTCTGTGATTCCACCGGATAGAAACTATTTTCAAAACGTTACAAATTACGAAATGAAATATTAAAAGGTTACATATATACCTGACGGGCTCGTTGGCGCGTTCGGTAGAACACCTGCCGTGCGCATCGATGGGTCGTGGGTTCGAATCCCACCGGGACCACATGTTTATAATTTTCTGTAAGCATGTTTTCCCCACGTCTGGTAACTTCGGGCATTGATCGGGTGGGAGGAATATCTAAATTCCGACCGGGTAACGAACCACCGTTCATAGATGGAAAAACCGTGAAGTGCACATTGCGCGTTTCGGTTTCAGTCTATGGATTTCCGAATGCTCGAAGTAAAAATTAGGTCGACAGCGCATCATTGACTGATGTTCTGTGGCTGAGGTATCACCTACCACCAAGTGAACCTCATGCTCGTCTGTCGATATCTGACATAAAAAAAAAAAATGTCCAGAACTATCTGTTTTATTATATTTTATTTATATACGTAGCCTTTAGCTATATACATAAATACCATGTATGTTAAACTCAGTTTAGTGACCTCAACCGATGGTGCGTATAACGGCACGCTGACCGGTTCGAAACGAACTATATGCAAGTTCTGCTACGATGTAATAAGGTTTTATATAGACGGGTGGCTTAAACGACACCTACCGGCCTAGCATGAAAACCACGACAAAATTTTGTCGATCGTTATCTCGTGTTTTAATCGATTATCTCTTCCGGGTCTAACGTGACTTACACTTAAAACTCGACTTCTAATGTCAAAAGTAGATATTTGTCGATCGAGATATATTTTCTATCAAAATTGTCGATGTAGAGATATAATATATCGAGATATCTTATATCTTAGTTTGTCTTCACTCTTCCGCGAGATATCTCTTGATGGTCATTCTAGAAGGGCAGTACAGAAAACAGCATTTGTTTTTATTACATTTGATTATTTCTTCTTCGGTAATTGTTTACCAACTGTGTTTATAAATTGAAATGTGTAATTGTAAAACGATCGAACGATCTTCCTAAATCTTCGTAATGTGCTGTTAAAAACATTATAACTCTTAGAACTTCTTAGAACTTAGAGAAACAGATGCACACAAACTGCAATACAGCTTAAATTATACCCGTGCAAAACAATATTGAACAATTGTTTCATTTGCCATGTAGAATGGCAAATTGAGATAAGGATATTATCTATACATATAATAAAAGAGTAGGATCGAAATTACGCTTCACTAAATATTTTTACCAGAAATTAAGAGGGGTGATAAAAGAAGGGTAGCAGAATGCATAAATGCAATTTTTAAGATTCTTGTCTGTCTGTCTGTCTGTCTGTCCGTCTGTCTGTCTGTCTGTCTGTTTGTTCACGCTAATCTCCGAAGATACTGAACCGATTATCATGCAATTTACACAACTATATTAAGGAAAGCCCGGGGCAACATATAGGCTTTGTTTTATCGAAATCGGTTATCGGAAAGAAAAGTTATCATCATTTAAATATTATTTTAAAGGCACCATATCACCAAATTTCAATGCAAACTGACTCGCGTTGAACTTTTTCGAATTGTCAGTTGTCAATCACAGTCTGATATGTAAATGAAATAGTTTGATTATTTCGCCATTTCCAATATATGTATTCGTAGGATAGTGGATATGCAGTCCCATAGCGTAGCTTCTGATGCGAGTTCGAATCTGATGTTGAAATGAAAGAAATATTTTTTTGTATTTCTTTATTTATTTTTTGAAAGAACTATATTATAACAAAAATAGAAAATGTATTATTGAAATATTATATGAAAAAGTATTTCTTATGAGATCATTTATTTCACATTTTCATCAATGCTTTCTCTTAAACAGAATTACGATTATTCGACATTGCTTTTTTGCTTCCGTATCTTAGAGGTTTCCGCATTTGGCACCGGAAACCCGGGCAGGAATCCCGGGAATTTAAAAAAAATGTCCGAAAATGAAAATGACCAATTAAATGAACGCACGCATCTATTTAAGACAGAAAATGCATTGAATCCAATCTTCGATTGAACTCTGATAAGCAGAAAAAAGACACATATCTGGATTTTGGTCACGTAAAATTTAATTAATATGAATCTCCCTAAAGTTTCTTTAAAGTCAGGTTAATTATTTCAACTATTGAATTTCAAATCATCCTTCGAACCTCAATCTCAACCACCATTAAACATGTCGATAACATGATGCAAAAGCAACCGTCAATGACTAATTTGATAGCTCTTTCCCAAAAGAAATCACCAAGTACAGAGGGTGGAGGAGGATATGTCATTTGAAGAAAGCTTGCTCAAAAGCTCAGCTTAAAGTGAACCCCACGCGAACGAAGTCGCGGGCATCAGCTAGTGATAAATAAAAATATGTTATACTATGTTAAGAATATATTTTATTTGCGTTGCTTTTATGACGTTCGTCTATTACAGTCCTTATATGTAGTTAAGTTAATATACCGGTATTTAATTAAATAATGAGATCTGGTTTATTTCTATATCGGTATGAAAGGACCTAATAATGCACAATCGGTGTGATGTTTTCAGACAGTGTTGCGTCTCTTCGAGCCAATCCTGCATGATAATGCTATTGTAAACGCCACTGTCACCAACTGGAAGAATAAATCGAATTAAGATTCGTTTAGAATTTAGGGTATTTGTAATTTGGTCATAAAAAATATTTATAGCTTTTGCAGTAGTGGTTATAACTTTATGACAAGAGAACAATGTCATATAATAGTACACGGTATACTGCCCGTAGATATTGTATCTAGGGCGACGATGTGTTGTACTCCAATCCATAACACTAATGAAGTTTGTTGTTTTAATAAAGTGAATCGAAAACGTACCTCGATAATCAGCACTGTTGTGAGAAAACTTCCGAAAACCTCTCCATATGTCTCCAAGAAGTCAGTAATGACGGTGTAACAGCCAGCGTAGGCGTTGCTCCTCTCACAAACCTGCAGGGAGTCAACGTCTGGACAGCACGACAGCGGCAAGGCAGCCAAGATGCCAGTATATGAATCAGGGCCAGTAGTTCCGCAGCATTGGAACTGAAATGAATTAAGAAGGAAATTACTATCATATTTTATTCAGTTACTAATTCTGTTTATTGTTTTTTAATAATCGTTTGAACATGCTTAGGAGCTACCTAGAATTCATTTGTGTCTATACATATAATTCAAAAATGAAAACTAATTATTATCAATTGAGCAGCGTTCTCATCTCCGCGCACATTTTACATACACCAGTTTTCGTCTTCAGAGGGCAAGCAAATTTTAAATTTCACGATAACAACTTTAGATACTGCTGCGGCGTGCTCTACCTTAGATCACATCACCACTTACCATCAGGTGGGATTGTGGTCAAACGCCTGCCTATCATTAATAAAAAAAAAAAAAAAGATAACATAAATGGAAAATGTTTGGTATTTAAAAAAGTAAATTTTGACTTATTATTTTAAGCTTATTACTTCTTGCCGGTATCTTTTCCATAATTATGGAAATTCGTAATTACGAACGCGGCGGTGGATTAAAACGCTTTACAAAAAGCTTATTTGAATAATGATATTTTGGAGTTTGAATTTGATAACAGATATGTAGATACATAGAGTTATATTATATACATGAATATACACGCACAGTTGTCTCTAATTCGTGGAAGGTTCTCCTCAGATCGTTGTTATAGAACGCCTTCCCAACCCAGTCCCGAACTAGCTCGTCGAAGCTGTTCACATTGTTGAACATAAGCACAGCTAGATATATCTTTCCGCCAGCCATCAGCAACAAACACAATGTGTACTGGAAAGAAAAAAATACCTTTAGTTATTTAAAATTTTTAGAAGTATGAGTTCCTACTATATATATTTTTTCTCCTAATATTTAAGCAATAGAGATGGAAAGTTCTTGACTTAAGAAAAATCCTATGAAATATGAAATCCTATCACGTAAATAACGAATAAAACTTTGTAAATTTCACCTCCACAGGTGTGTCTCATATATTTATTTCCAGAAGGTTTGCCTTAAACTGGTTTTTTATTAAATTACACATCAGTCGATGAGACCAAAGTACTTTCAGCCATTTTTTGTTGAAATATGTATATCCGTTTCACGATGGGTATGTGTAGTCACTAACATCATAATATCTCCTTCGGGTCACTATGAACGAAGGACGAGGTAACAGTGCCCCTTATCATCGCCCGGAAAGCACAGTAAGATTGTACCTATCAGTGTCTTCAGCACAATAGAAATATCGTTTGAAGGTATAGTTTATCATGATAATTAGAATTTTAATATATAGACAACTATAATGAATTTTATAATATCTTTTTATATACCCAAAATCTGTAAATAATTACATCCTTAAACATTATTTCCGTGAACAATCTACTTAAGGATTATGACGCTTAGTAGTTGAAAATGTTAGATAATAATTTATCAATGAATTCTATGAATCAATGTTATTCATAGTGTGTGTTAAATTGTTAAGAAGAAATTTTGAAAAAAAAAAGATTTTAAAATTATCAATAATTAAGTTCAAACAAAAAAAAGCAAACATCATTACTTTATTCCCGGAAATCGAATTACTAAACACATTGTATATCGCTGAGCTAAAGCGGCGATCAAGGGAAAATATAAGAGTAATATACTCACCATTAGAAGGAGACATCGATTTTCCTTCGCAGACCCACAACATCCAAAGAAGGCTATTAAAAAGATGACCGATCCGAGAACTATGATCGATATCGGAATAGCTTCGAGAGGAACCGTGGCTACCTCCGCGAGGCTCCTGGCGTTCACCAGAACAGCTATACCCAGCCCTATCAGGGTCAGACCCGCTAGCTGTAAAAGAATTACTCAAAAATAAATTATATTATTTAGAACGCAGCTATATATAGGTTTTTACCTAATTCGACATTGACTAGTTTTAAAGATAGGTAATGCTGAACATTTACAACTATACACATTATAAAACAAAGTCCTCCGCCGCGTCTGTCTGCCTATTCGTGATAAACTCAAATTGGGTTTTTCGAATACATAGAATGATTCATGAGTCAAGTTCAGATCAATTTGTTAAGTTTTTGTGTAAATTGGTTGAAATATAACGATAATTGTTAGAAGTGTCGGAAAAAGTCAAGCCGCCTGAGAGCTTTCATCGAAAATATATAACAAAAAATGCATGTGGGATATTCCTCTTATGTAGATCTACAAAAAAGTCTGCAATGGCCTATCTTTTAATAACTGCACTTTCGTATTGGATTTTTAAGATCTGTAATAGCATTTGTGTAAATGAGTACCTGTGAAATAAATAAATCTTTTAAGCATAGCTTACTATACCAATTATATCTTCAAAAATCACGTACAACGTGGTCACTGGAAAGCTATTTAGACAGATAAGGTATTAATCTATCTTTATCAACTTAAATACGTTAGTTACCTTAATCATTTTATGCACAATATTATGACTTTTACACCATATTATTTAAAATAATATCGAAATTTAAAAATTAAATATATTGACTCAGGCATCGCATGAAAACGCAATGTTTCTTTTTTTTATTTTTCTATTAAAACACAACGTATCTCACAACTCACAAATTCAAATTCAAAAATCATTTATTCATTTAGGTAACACAATGTACACTTATGAACGTCAATAAAAAATACATATTAAATGCTTCTAGTTTTACATTTACTGCCAGTTCTCAAATCTCACAAGTAATAGATATTATATTATATTAGATTGTTTAGTGCGATTGCCAAGTCAATCTATTTATTTTAAACTTTAAAGATTTTTTATATTGATATTGATAGGGTCACTATAAGATGCTTTTAGGTAGGCTAATTACGTAATAATTTATAACAGAAGGATCCTTAAATAGAGACTGAATAAATTGACCGACTTGGTATTATATGGATCTCACAACTTTTTACGATAGAGTTGCAAGACTTGTTTTTTTTACGATTTATGTTTTTGATGGCATCCCATTTCTTTTGTAGATAGTCCTTTTCTTAGTTTATTTGGATAAGAATTAATACTATGGATTTATTATTAAGCTATGGATAACATAGTCTGATTTTGATCGGCATGCGATGAAAGACATTTTATGGCTAATTTTTTTACACCTTGGGTTGTTTCTAGTAGGGATTTCTAAATATTTCTATTTTTTTTCTAGTAATAAAGATATTACTCAGTGATAATGTAGCTTTCTAACAGTAAAATAATTTTTGAATTCGGTCCAGTAGTTTTTAAGTTATTCGTTACAAACAAAAATAGAAATCTTTTCTCTTTATGGTTTGTATATCTAGTAAACTGGACTGAAATGTCAAAATATTTTGAACTAAACACTGATTGTATTCTTGAAGTTTCTATGTCTGCTACTTCGATCAACAATATACATGTTGTGGAGGAAGGGAGGTGTGGTCTTCCTCCAACCTAAAGGGAGGATCCTCGACCAGTCGAACCACTGACTGGCCGGCCCTAAGGCCCCAGTGGTTGATGTCGAGATGTTGTATATATACTCAGCGCGCACAGAAACTTTGATAGCGCGATTCAGGAATGGACGTATTTGTATTGATTCTTGTAGCGGATCATAGGTGTCGCTACAGTACTCCCCCCCGAAGACCGGAGGTCGATCGAGTAGTTGAAACAGCTGTGTTGAGTGTTGCTTGCCAGTGCCAGATTGTCCGAGATTCCAGTGAGTCGGAATCGGATGTCGCAGAGTTCGCGGTGAGTCGGAACTGAGTGCGATGATGCTGCATGATGCTCCAGTGAGTCGGAGTGCTGCAGTGTTCGAAGCTGGCTGCTGCGTCGACCAGGAGAGATGTGCTCTGCTTGCTGACCGGCCGAGGTGCAGTGTGCTGTGCTGAAGGTGGCTGAGGGTGTTGACCAGGCATACGCGCTCGCTGCATGCTAGTGGACAGGAAACCCGTTGTAGCCGAAGGTGCTGGCTGGCTGTGACTTGGTGCTGCTGATGTTGTAGGAAGGAGTGATGACGTCATGCTGAGATGTTCAGAAGTAGGTGTTCTTCTGCGGGGTCACCAATGTGGAGGAAGGTAGCTGTATCACGTCGGGGTCACCAATGTGGAGGAAGGGAGGTGTGGTCTTCCTCCAACCTAAAGGGAGGATCCTCGACCAGTCGAACCACTGACTGGCCGGCCCTAAGGCCCCAGTGGTTGATGTCGAGATGTTGTATATATACTCAGCGCGCACAGAAACTTTGATAGCGCGATTCAGGAATGGACGTATTTGTATTGATTCTTGTAGCGGATCATAGGTGTCGCTACAATGTCAATGGTCTGCTAGAAGTGCCTTAGAGTTTTGATGATCGGTTAATCAGTGAGTGAGTGAGTGAGTGACAAATTACCAAACTTTGACTATAATTCTAAAACTACTGGTTTAAATTTATTGAAATTATTAAATATACCGAGTCGAAAATGGCCCGAACTACTTCGAGAAAAGGATAGTACGGCCGTGCCGCTTGTTTCTCGACTTGGCGGGGGCACTGACGTGCCCTCAGATTATTTTATGCACAAAAAATCTATTAAAAAAAATTCACTTCGGAATTCCAGTAAACATAAAAAAAATCTTTAAAAGTATGCTGTTGTCTAAAGCAATATACACAATCAACTGACAAACATCTTTTATTTTAGAAATCACACACCAAAAGAAATAAAAAGAGCGTGTTTAATAGCGGCCGCCACATGCTGTGCTAAAATAAATTAAGAAGTGTTTTGCGATGTGTAATAAATAAATAGATGTGCTTGTCTGAATTTCGTATACGAGTAAGTAGGCGTAATAATTAATTTTAAACTTACAGTGAATATAAAATTGGCGATGAAAAGCACGTATTTGATTATGAAACACATGATGGTCGTTTGTGTAGTTTCAGGTTAAACTGAAATATGTCGACCAGAACATATAGGTGTAGGTTCTTATCTAGGTATCAGTAGATTCAATAGATTGCCTGTTTATGCGCTGATAAGATCAAGTTTCTAATAAACAATAGCGACAAATAATATTTTTTTAAATTTCTATATGCTGAGATCATGAATTTTTAGATACCCAATATAATGTTTACTTACCATAAATATAAATAAGTTCGTACCATGGACAACTATCTATCTACATAAAAAAATAAAAATCAAATAAAGTATGTTTCTCCTTTATGCACTTTTAAACTGTTAATCCGATAATGATGAAACTTTGGTGGGTGGTTCTGCAATCAGAAAACAAACATGTGTCAGCCCCGTACCATATTCGGGGATACCCCCTACATATTACAGGCATACTTACTACACAATTTGTATGTATAGTACTTTGAAGTTGGTGCTCGCTTCTAAATATACCCATCTGAAATTATTCGGCATTACAAATATTACCGCCGAATTATACCATATATTATTGATTAGAAAGATACAATAAAGGACACCATGACATCATTCTTTTATTTCAAGGAAATTAATAATATCTTATCACATATGTATATATACTCGTAGATTATAAAACAGTTTAAAATTTGTATTGGGTTTTTTTCGTTTATCAATTATTATAATAAAATCGTACACTCATAAGTCTTCACTCAATACTCATTAGACAGTCTTCGGAGCGATGCAACAAGAAAGCGAGATGGCCATTACTATTGCCAGTAACTGGAAAACAGAGATATATTTATTGAAAAAGTGTTCATGAGTTAGTAATATACTCGTAGGTAAGTCTTCGTCAAGACTGCTATGACGTCTCTAGTGGAGATTAAAATTACGACCTAATCGAGCTGCTATTGGGCTCAAGTTATGGAGAGTAGATGATCTCATTACACATAATTTTAAATAAGACAATTTTCATTAAAACATACATATATTTAGACACTAGGTTTGTCGTATGGTGTAATAGAACAAAAAGGGATGTTAAAAAATTCGTTGGGTAAAAAGGAGTGTAAAAATATTTTAATAATAATTTTCTCAAGTTAAAATTTAAATAAATGAATATCAGTATTTTTTCTAAACCCATACCTATGGTCAATGATAAAGTATTATAGGTATAAGAGATACGGAATGACTTTATGTATGCTGTTTGCACTTATACATAAGAAATATAAAAAGTCGGGGTCTAACAGTTATAGTATCAAAATACCAAATCACATTCCGACTATCTTCACGATTTTTGTATCATTACACATGGGTTTTCATTATTTTTCGATTTTAAGATGAAAAACAATCTCATTTATATAAAAGGGATCGTTTACCTCAACAGCTATCACGACGATGAACCCTATCCCAAAATAATACGCCACCATCTTCACGAAGTCCCCTAACACCTCATTACAGCCTGGATGCGCGTCGTCTGCGCTGCATGTCAGTGTCATAGGGTCGACTCGTGAGTCCACGACCTCAGGTTCATTCAGGTCTGGTATATCTGTGGCGTTCAGGCAACAAGACAGTGGGAGGTGGTCGTACACTCCAGCGTATGAGTCTGGGCCGTCTGGACCGCAGCAACCTAACTATAACAAAAGGACATTCTGACCAAGGAACTGGTCAATGGTTAAAAACCCACCCATGGATGGCGAGTTTAATATCTACACGGCAATTTTATTCCCTGGATATAGTCGCTCAAGCATTTTATAAGACGAGAGAAATATCGAATTTCCGTAGATAACAATATAAAAATCAGTGAAGTGAAGTGAATATTTTGTCTATGTCGCAGATGTTTATGGGCGCCAATGATCACTTACCATCAGGTGAGCTTATAGCCCGCTTGCTACCCAATCTATAAAAAAACACAGTATATCACCCTTTCTTCGCATGCATAACTGCTCCTCACGCTAGGGTAAATATTATAATAGTTCCACTTGATGGTAGGTGAGGTACCTAGCCACAGAACATCAGTCAATGATGCGCTGTACCGAACGGAATTCCTCCGACCCGTTCAATGCCCGAAGTTAAAGTTAAAGCGTGGGGAAGACATGCTTACAGAAAATTATAAACATGTCGTCCCGGTGGAATTCGAACCCACGGCCCATCGATGCGCACGAGGTGTTCTATCGAACGCGCCAACGAGCCCGTCTGTATGTACTTACAGCGACTTCCAATGCATGAAAAGATTGAAGCTGGGTGCTGTTGCTGAATGCCTTCTCCAGCGAGTCGACTACCAGATCCCCATTAATAGTCTCCTCGCTTCTAACTCTCACCACCGCGTAGATTTGTACAGCAACCAGGATTAACACGAATCCAGAATACTGAAATTATAATTAGTTTGTTTACCCATGTGAATAGCTATATTATATACCATTCAATTGAGTTCGCATAATATTTTATTTTTTAAAACACTAGAGCACTGTATTGAAAAATTAACAAAAGTACATATTTTGAAAAAGTTTGTATATTTATATTGTATTACGAGTAGGTAGTGGAATACGACTAGCAGTAGACTGGTAATGAAAATTTAGAGAATGTAAATACTGTTAGGTACTTTTTAGCTTTTACACAAGTAGTTCAAGTGAGTAGAGTACATAATAAGTTCGTAGTGTTTTTGCCTGCTAGTTAGTTTCAGGAGAACCTTAAAGAAATTACTATACTAAAATCCTTAATAATCTTAAAAGTTGTCATAATTATTTTAATAATGGACATCTCTATTTCTCTATTATCTTTATCAATGAACCCCACTAATTTAAAAAAATGTGAAGGTTTTTAATAATATGAAGATGTGTGGATGTTTGCTACATAACAAATGACACGTTTTTAAGCTTAAGTTCTAATACAAAATTAATAAAGGGGGAGAGGGAAAACATCGTGGATATCAGCTTTATAATAATAAAACTTACAATGTAAAGAAGAGTTTTCCTCTCAGCGCATGCCCCGCACCATCCCATTGCACTAATCAGCGCGATCACACACCCTAAGACTACCACCAGGATTACTCCAAGGTTATAGTCCTTCACATCGAGCGGCGGGCTGGACCTCAGATAATACAGGAGTATGCCTCCAACCACTGCGATAGCGGTACCTATTAACTGCATAAATATTTCAGATGAATAAGACCTATTTATTAGTGCTCGGGGTTATATCTACCTCAGAATAAAACCCCCTATTCTCCTGACCACCATACAATACATTCACGATCACTTTGCAAAATCTTTCTTACAGCGATATATATCTAATTACAACAATGTTCCTGCAGTTAGTGGAAATCAGTTGCTTACAGAGGGCTTAGCACGAACGACTATCGAAAAAGTATTCGAATCGTCAACCTGTACGGTATATCGGCACTACACTCCTAGGTAAACAGCATTATTTTGATATAACATACATACATATGTACATATACATCACGCCTCTTTCCCACTGCTGTAGGCAAAGATCACGGAATTCCATATGCTCCGATCCTCCGATCCGAAATTAAACCGCTATAAATTAAAAGGTTTACTTTGGGCTCTTGGTTTTTTATATATGTAGATTATTAGTTATCAGTTAGTCTTTAAAATAGTTGCCTATGAATAATTGATTAAATATCTCTTATGCTTTTAGGAAAAAGTTTTTAAATACTTACAAAAAATATCAAGTTTATGCTGACTAATATATACCTGACGACACATTTCCCCAAACAGAGACACATTTTGAATGACTGAAGGGATCTAATTGCAATCACCAAAGACTGGAACAGTTAGTATGTATATTCATATTGAGATATAGTTATCAGTAAGGGTAAGCACCACTTAAAATGTAAATTGCAACGATCACCACTTTACATGCGATCAATATGTAATTTGAATCAGATATGGGATACATAAGTGGCTGTGGTTAAGTTCTCCCGAGCCAAGGGACTTATAATCTCATAGTATTTCATAAGGACGCTAGCTAGATATCAGAAGTAATAATAATCGATGAGTAACTAATATTAATAGTATAATTATTTAGACACATAGTTGCCTAGTACTTACACGTCATACTTAGTTTTATGATCTGAATTTCCATATAATATAATAATAATATAATACAGGGTCTAATCAAATCTTGTGGATTATATTTCTTAATATTTTAGTACCTGGATGACCGAGCTTAGCTGGGTTTTTTTTTTAAATTAATTTTTCTAGAAATTATTCCTAGTTTAAAAAAAATATTATTATTATTCGCCGATAGATGTCAGGAAGAGTCATTTTTCAGTTTAAATTGGGACTACTCAAACGCTACCTTTTTGTTATTTTTCTTCCAATAAAAAAAAGTAAGTTTATGTTTAAGTTGATAAAACACGAATAAAATGGCATTTTCTAGAAATGATTCCTAGCTAGATCGATTTATCGCCCCCGAAACCCCCCGTATACTAAATTTTAATGAAAATCGTTGGAGCCGATTCCGAGATTCCAATTACATATATATGTATATACAAGAATTGCTCGTTTAAAGATATAAGATTTTGCATATATAACCTTAAATTACAAATGTACAGACAAAATACTTATGTGTATGTTAACTTAAATAATAGTTATAGGTACAAGAACAAGTGCTTGGTGAACTCTGGCTTTGAATAACTCTCCGTGAAAATGACGATGCGCTAAGCTTTTAGGAATATATACAACTTCTCAACATCACTGTGGCCTAACGGCCGCGGCGGTCCGGTCGTTGATGGAAGATCTAACAGTACAGAGATGGACAAAATATCGTGTACCTAAGCGGTGATATTAATTATTTCAACTATGTGTTTGCGTGTTGTTCCCACGATAATGTAAGTGCGTGCTCCTATTTCACCATGTCTACTGCTGATAGAGGACAAAGACTTTGTTTTTTATTCGTTTATTAATGAATTACTTCATGATGTCATGTGGAACATGGTGCAGCTCCTTACAAACATTTTGTAAAATAAAAATCTTGGCGATTAAAGAGCGGTGGAGAGTTTATTGCCAGTTCTTCTCGTCCGTTCTCCGCCCTAGATTTGAGAACTGGCAGTAAATGTAAAATTATAATCAATTAATTTTCTATGTTTTCTTGACTTTCATAAGTGTACATTGCGTTACCTAAATGAATAAATGATTTGATTTGACACTACCACGGTATTAAACATAAAGAATAGCCAAATATTTGACTGAATCAAATCTGATTTGGTTGGTTATTCCGGTGGAAGCTAGTAGCTGTTTCTTCTATTTTAAGCAGATCTTATAATTAAATATTATGAATGGGAATAAAACCTATACTTTAATTTGAAAGTAAAAAAACTTGATTCACAAGTTAGATAAAAATTATATAATTCTTTCATGAAAAAAATAGCAGTTATCATTAATAGTGTAATTGCCTTATTTATATAAATAGGTGCTTTAATTTATACTAACTAAGAAAGCGTTAAATTGAAATAATTATACAATTTAGGTTTTTAAATAAAATAACTTTTACAGGATTAAAACGCGATTTATTATTTATTCCCTTCTACCCGTGAACACCGTTGCTGGAAAGCATCAAAAATAATAAATCCCATTTTAAGCCGGTAAAATTTAAATTTAGTAATGATAAAAAAATGTTAAATAATGAAAAATAAAACGCTATTTGTATAATTTGTAAATTTTATTTTCAAAATAGGTGGGTGTAAAAATATGTGCTTTGATAGAGTGGTTTTATTTTAATTTTTTTATAACTTATGGTAAGTGGTGGTGGGTCAGTTAGATTGTAATCTGCAGGTAAAGATCACGAGCCTGGATCATTTCATTGATAACAAAATGAGTTATCTATCGTGTCCAACACTTATCTGTATTAAGTTCTTAAATGGCTCTAAAAAAGGCTGATTTATTTAAATATCTGTAAATAATACGATGGCTAAACTTACATGCTTAAAATATATAGAAACCTTAAATATATAATTACAATTAAGCATACTATCCAATACCAAGACTTAAAAATCTAATACTTTTTAAAAGTGTTTATTGCATGAATATAATATTATAGGTAATCATATAATTCCTTCTCGTTCTTCTCAAGCTAATTTACAAGTAAAATAAAGTTTTCTGTATGTATTTAGAACAGAAGGAATGTTTTAAAAACCATACATTTTAAAAGTATTTTTGATTCACGTAACCTAGGAATGTTTTATAACTAGTTAATTAGCTGAAGCTGATTAGTAGCGGGATCTCCTGTTTTGGTTGCGGGCGTGGTTAGCCAAGCACAGTCCGAATACTATTGCCACCAACTGAAACAAAAACCAAATGATTCAACAGTGTTATTTAGGTAATCTTAATGAGAGAAAGGAACATGAAAAAAATATATATTGGAAAAATAAGAAATTGGCGAACATCTATACTAATATAATGAGGAAAGATTGTTTGTTACAATTTAACTCAAAAACTACTTGACCGATTTTAAAAATTCTTTCACCAATAGAAAGCGAGTAACAAAGGCTCTTTTCTTCTTTTTATTTATGTGGCAGTCAGGTACTTCATTAAGATTCAGTAGCATTGCGTTTCGGTTTCGATCCATAATGGATCGGTATTTTTTATAATTTAACATTATACATTTAAATGATTTTGAGTTTTTGGTTTGTAAACCTTACATCATGGACGTCGCTACTACTGTTTTGAACTACTACTACTGTACTGAACGCTTAGAAGGTCTAAGTTCTTAGCGAATATATTTTCAACCTGGAAGAATTATGGCTGTGTATGTATATGCTGGGGCTTCCTTTGTACGTTCTCTTTTTATCAATATTACATTAGCACTTGAATAGAACAAGACTAAGCTATACAAGATGTATTGCGATATACGTATTCTATATAAGGTGGCAACAATACCGCTCTAAGAGATGGCGGTACGGCCTGATCCCCATCAGGATATTATGTAGTATGGACAAATATGTTACAATGAACTGTGTTCTTCTTGCATCTAAGTTACCTCAATAGATACTACAGCGATGGCCACCGCGCCAATAGCCACTCCGAACGTCTGGATGAAATCCTCGACGACATTGGAACATCCGCCATAAGCGTTGAGTGGTGTGCAGGGAGTGGACGCACAACACGTTTCAGGCAACATCACGTTCCCGTAAGAGAGGGGTCCGGTTGGTCCACAACATTGGAACTGTAAGTATTTTTAAGGAAACTATATGAAAGGGACTTTTGTTGCGTAGGGTTCTTAATAAACTTATCTTGGAAGAATCACAAAGGCTCCGAACAAATTGTTATTTAAAATTAAGTGAAATCTAAACAATGATTGAACGAACGTCAATACCTACGTTCCTTTTTTGCTAACATTGTAAATTTTCTGGCTAAAATTGCAGTAGGTCATATACAGTCAGCAAACGTATAATATAGGTAACTTCACCATATGTACTCGTATTTGGAAGAAGAATATTTAAGGAATACTTTTAAGATTGAAAACTTATTATATTATTTTAAATAATAGTTAATAATTGTTTTATATTTGACTCACTGTTTTCTCGATCTGGTGGAAAGCTGTCTGGTCTCTGGTGAAGGCTTCGTTTAACCAGCGAGGAACCTGCTTGACGAAACCCTCCAAGTTGACGAAGATAAGCACAGCCAGAGTGAGTTTAGCCAGCATCAAAATAAGCATGAATATTGAGTACTGGAAACAGAAAGCACCGTAAAAATTTAAAAAAAAAAAGAGTCAATTGACAGCGAGACAGCATGTCCCTTACTTGACTTTTATTTCTAATAAGTCATATGTATTAAGCTACACCATTAGTAGTGCAACAGAAGATTTAGTAAAGAAAAACTGGAAACACTAAAGCAGAAATTAATGTGGTTTTGTCCCAGATTGAAAATTGCGAAATTGATTAGTTCCGAGTCCCGAAATCTTCCATTTAGCCAGAATTTTGTCAAACTCCTTGTTCGTTTCGTCAAAAGTTAGTAAGTTAAGAAACGTAAAATATAATTAAAACCAAAAATACCATTTATCTGTATTGCCTACATACAATTTGACTATACTATTACTCACTGTAATGAGCATGCAGTTGTTTTCCCTCACAGCGCCACAACATCCGAAGAAAGCGATCAGGAATACAATACTCCCAGTTACGATGGCCGTTATGGGAGCCACTTGAAAACTACTGGATTCCACCGCATTAATTATTTCTGAAACTTGTAGTTCTACCGCAACTCCTAGACCAATAAGGGCTAGACCAGCCAACTGAAACAAAAATATTATACATAAATCATATTATTTAAGCAACAACCGGCATGCAAATAAAGGATAAAGTTAATCCACATTTTTTTTTGTTTTCTGAGAGGGTAATTAATATCGTAAATTTGTTTCTTTTGGTCGGCTACTTTATTTTTATATTATAACTACGCGGGAATCGAATTCACAACGGTACGTCACGAAATGCAATATTTTAGGAAGTGGAATATTAGCTCTGATAATATTTTGTTCTTCCAAAAGCATGGCACAGAATACGTGCACACCCGGTTTTAATAAATTAAATATAAAATATAAGGATTGAGAAGTAAATGTTATTTTCCAGACTTGATATTATTATTTCTGCCCAATCCATCTCGTCATATTTCCATTTCACCGTGAGAAACATTCACTTGAATTATTAAATGAAATAAAAATGATTGGTTTAATTTTGTTACCAATAAAATTATTTTAAACCGCTTTCAGTCAATATGTAAATATGCACATAATCTGCGCCCTAAAAGCGTTATCACCGATATCTTATCTGTTATCAATTGCGAAGAAACTCAGTACTGTTTGCGTTCGTAAGTGTTATTTTCAAATACTTCATTTCTAGGTATTTATCAAACTTAGTTTCAAATATATGTATAATTTTTATATAATAAATAATGTTACTTTTGCTTAAACAATGTCATACGGAGTATATCTATTAAAATGTTATTTTATCGTCGAAAATCTTTAATATACAAGAATAAGAATAAATAATTATAAAACTACCCACTGGACTATAATAATTAAATAGTAAAAGTTGAATCATAACGTGGGTAAGGTGACTTCATAGCTAGAATATTAGATGAATTATCGTTTAATTATTATACGATATAAATATATATATAAATAGAAAGTCACATTATTAATAGGTGCAAAAGTACTATATTAACGGAGTAATCAGTAAAGTACCTACACTTAATGTTATGAATAGGCTTGCTTTTGTTGAAATCTCAGACGGATTTGTCAGTTGCTCCAATATAATATATTACAAAATATGAATATATATCAATAGACAGACAAACTGAAATTAAAGCCAGAGTGAAGTATCCTGAACTGTTGTCTGCTGTCTCCAACGCCTTACATACAACCGATAAGATTTGTTAATCTCGCATTAGCACTTATCCTAACCTAAATAGGTATACAAAATAAGTAAACAAACTTACCGCAAAGAAAAGATTCGCGAAGAACAATATATATTTGACAAGAAATACACCACAACCCATTTTGTATGTTTTTAAATAAATTTGTTTTAGAAAATTAAAAAAAGGAAAGTATTCGCTATGGAGGACGAATATCGACTGGTTAAAAAATCATAGCGGTAAGTGATACGATGTTATCAGCAGGCTACAGATAACAGGTTATAGTCGGAATAATATTGCTATTTAGTGTTTGTGGCCACACTATGACTAATGTGTATTTCATGAAAAAATATGACATATTATCATTTTGTGTCTTGGAGTTTGCTAAGAGATAGCTAGAGCATGTTCCAAGAAATAAGTCCCACGGATAATGTTGAAACTACAGTATTTTTTTATGAAAGTATTTTTAAATCCATAGTCACAAGCGACACCTAAAAAGGACTTCTTTTATGAAAAGCAGTGCCGGTGTTAGGGGGGCGCGCGATGGGGCGATGGCCCAGGGCGCCAAATTTTGGGGGGCGCCGAGGTGGAGTCACCTACCTCCCGTGCTCACGCTCAATACGCCCTGTGCTATACGCATATCGTATTCTGTCGATTGAAAATGAAACCGCTGGAAAATTAGTATTTTCTAATTTAATCCGTGTATAAAAAATAAGTAGAAAATTAACATTCGATATTGATTTCCTAAAGTGGGCGCCACAATATTCTTGCCCGGGGCGTCAGTGGCCCTAACACCGGCACTGATGAAAAGGAATCAGTTTATTTATCGAATCAGTCTGTACCAATGTCAACTTAAATGTCAGTCACCAGGAAATATCTAATGTTCTGATAACGATAACAATCATTGTGGCGGTCTTGGCTCAGGAAAAGGTAAATTGAAGATTTAAAGTAGAAATTTAAAATTAAAAAATTGTTCCTGGACCGCCTTATGGCTAAGACGCTACAGTAGGGTAGGACCAGTACACGTTTCTCAATACTGTCGGTCGTCTCAGCCAATTATTAATTTAACGAGCGTTTTGCCTCGGGCTTGTGCGCTGGAACGCTCGCCCACGCACCCTGTTATGTGCGTAAAATAGAAAGATTGATCACGCAAAGCGATCACAGGACGGCACACTCGGCTGGACGATAGTAAGAGAGCGGTGAGTACACGTCGGAAAGGAGGTTGGTATGGGGTTAGGAAAATGAGGGAAACTAGGTACTTTGGGAAACTTGGATACTGGGAAACTGGGAGACTGGGAGTATTAAAAGATTCTTGATTCTGAATACGGTCGCTTCTTCAGGGAAAACTGTCTGACTGTTGAACTGACTGTGTTTACTACGAGAATATTCGCGGGGTATCTGTTTTCGTTGATATACCGCGACGAGAACTGCAGAAGGCGTATCGATTTTGCGCTAATTTCGCGCCGATTTTCACTTCGGAAGCGACCTTTTTATTTATTTTCCTTTTTATATATAATAGTTACATATATGTTTCTTACATATTTAGATTGCTCATTGTAAGCCCTTTCGAATGATATATATTATTACCACATATCTGTTACATAGTAAGCAGGAAAAATTATTTACTGACAATTTTACACAGATTTCACTGCTTCTCTATGGTGAATAAAGTCACAAATTATAATTTATTTACAGTAAACATATTTAAATAATTAAAATACTAAGTTTTATAAATATCAAAACGATTTTTACATTTTTAGTGAAATTAAATATGAATTACGTCTTATGCAGTAAAATATCAACTTTAAATATCCAATTACATCTTATGCGATATTTTACGTAAATTAATGACTTTTAATATGTATTTTATGTAACTTTTACGTAAATTATAATAACTTTAAATGCGATTACATTACAATTACATCTTATCTTAAATTAGTTAAGTAAGTCGCCGACATTCTCCCCCTCGTGCGAAGCACCATCCTTTTGACTCGGTGACTCTGCAGGCACCAGCAGCACGATCCTGGTCGCCGGTCGTCTCAGCACGCCTCCTCTTGTTTGCACGTCGACGATCCTCACTCGTCCATCCGGTCCAGGGTAGGTGTGCAGGATTCGTCCTCGAGGCCAGGTGCAGCGTGGCAGGGAAGAGTCCACGATGAACACGATGTCATCCTTCTTCAATTTATGTGTGTCTTCGGGTTGTCCGCTGATTCTTCTGGGGAGCAAGGTGGGTAAGTACTCCTTCAACCACCTCCTCCAGAAGTGGTCTGCCAGCCGTTGCGTCGTCTTCCACGTGTCCCGTCCCACGAGCTCTTGATCTGCGAAGCTTCCAAGCCTCGCCGCGCCGCAGGAACGCCCGATGAGGAAGTGGTTTGGAGTGAGCGCTTCTTCTTCTGGGTTGTCAGCTGGATTGGTGATCGGTCGTGAGTTGATCATGTGTTCTGCCTCCAGGAGAAGTGTGTGCAGAACTTCGCATGGGTGTCGCTCGCGTAGTGTAGCGTCCAGTGCGGTTTTGACTGATCGCACCAGACGCTCCCAGGCGCCGCCCATGTTCGGTGCTCCCGGAGGGATGAATTTCCAGAGCACGCCGATCTTCTCCGCTTCCATGATCAGGTCTTCGTTCTTCATGGTGTCGAGAGCTTCCCGTAGTTCCTTGCTGGCCCCCACGAAGTTGGTACCGTTGTCGCTGTAGATTACTTTGGGCATTCCGCGTCTTGATGCGAATCTTCTTAATGCCATCATCATGGAGTCTGTGGAGAGCGTAGGGACTAGCTCGAGGTGAACCGCCCGCGTGGTGAGACATGTGAATAGTGCCCCCCATCGCTTCTCGTTTCTTCTGGCTACCGTGATGATCATGGGTCCGAAGTAATCCACTCCAGTGCAGGTGAAGGGGTGAGCGCCGTGGCGTAGTCGTTCCGCCGGCAGGTCGCCCGTAGGTAGATCCGAAGGCGCGGATTTCTTCACTCTGCATTGTTGACATCGGTGTTGGACTTTTCTAAGTGTCGATCTTAGTCCCACTATCCAGAATCGTTGTCTTATCTCGTTCATGACGGTGGCGTGGTTTCCGTGATTGAACCGTCTGTGGTGGTCTTCAATGACGAGCTCGGCGATGCGGTTTCTTCCGTCCAACACTATCGGTTGTAGATAGTCGCTTGAGATTCCCCTTATGGCGTTGATCCTACCACGTAGTCTCAGTATTCCGTCTTCTAGCTTCACGTCGAGCTTCTTTAGTTTGCTGCTTCTTTCTAAGCTGTTTCCTTTCTGCAAACTCTGTATTTCTTTGCTGAAGCTCTCGTGTTGACTTCTTAGTATCAGCAGTCTTTCCGCTCGTAGCAATATCTCTTCACCGATGGGTTTGAAATATTTCTTCTGTGTAGTGAGACGCTGTTTTCGAATTTCCTTAGGAATTTTCTTGTTGTATGGTTTCCACGGTAGATCCTTTTTCTTACAAGCGCTGACTGTGTCTTTTCGTTTACACAACTCTATGAATTGTAAGACGCGTGCCGTTGTTCTCAATAGTTTTCTCCACGTGGAAAATCTCTCTGGAGAGGGCGTCGCGTGTTCTTTACTTGACACATGATGAACCTTTTCTGTGGACTTTTCTTCATCGGTATCTTCTTTCTTGAAGCTTCTTGGAGTTGGCCAATACTCTTCTCTTCTTCGCAAGAAGTCAGGACCCGTGAACCAGCGATGAGACTCGTTAAATTCTCGCGGTAGGTCGCGAGTAGCGTCGTCAGCGGGGTTCTGCGCTGTAGGTACCCAGCGCCACTCTTGGGGTCTTGTCAGTTCTTCAATCTCTGCGAGCCGGTGTGCCACGAACGTCTTGAATGTTCTGGGGTCGGTCTTTATCCATGATAATACCACGCTGGAATCCGTCCAATACGTCTTGAGTGTTGCCTTCAAATCTAGTTCTTTTTCCACGGAGTGTGCCAGTCTGCTGCCGAGGAGCGCTGCTTGCAGTTCGAGACGGGGCATCGACACAGGTTTCAGTGGTGTTACTCTGGCCTTAGCCGCGACGAGGCTGACTTGGTAGTCTCCAGTCTCTTCGTTCCGCGTTCTCCAATACACGGCCGCTGCGTATGCTGTCTCGCTTGCGTCCGTGAAGGTGTGAAGCTCCCCCTCAGTGCTTGAAGGTGCTATGCATCGTTGTAGACGTAGATCTTGCAGTATCTTCTGGTTATCCAGGTATGCCGTCCAGCATTCAAAGTCTTGCTCTTCGATTTCTTCATCCCAGCCTATGCCGCTCTTCCATATCCGTTGAAGTAGTTTCTTCCCTTGAATCAGGATTGGAGAGATGAGGCCCAAGGGATCGAAGGTTGACATGATGGCACTGGTGACTTCTCTCTTCGTGGGTGTCTTGAAGCCTTGAGAAATCTCCTCCGGTGTATTTCTTAGATTGGCGCGGAATCCGACTTCATCTTGGGTGGTGAACCAACGCAGTCCCAGAGTCTTCTCTTCAGATTCAGCCAGGTTGACCTCTGTCTTCTCTGGAGAATCGCTCTTCATTTCCTTCAGGAGTCCTGGTCGATTCGATGCCCATCCCCTCAGTTCGAAGCCGGCTCTTCGATGAATATTGTCCACCTGCTTGATTATCTTTTCGCAGCTGTCTGGATCGTGGAAGCTGTGCAAGTAATCATCCATGTAATGATCTCTCTCGATGGCTGCTGCCGCTTCTGGATATTCCTTTTCAAACTCTTGAGCGTTTCTGTTCTTTACGTAGATTGCAGTACAGGGGGAAGACGCTGCGCCGAATATTACTGATGTCATTCGATATTCCTTCGGAGGGGTGTCACTTCTATCTCCGCGCCACAGGAAGCGGAGACTGTCCCTGTCTTCATCTCGTATCTTCACTTGTAGAAACATCTCCTTGATGTCTGCGGCTACCGCTATGGGTCCTTGTCTGAATCTTAGTAAAACGCCGAACAATGATTGTAGGAGATCGGGTCCGGGTAGTAGTACGTCGTTCAGACATTTCTGGTTGGACTTCGCTGCAGCGTCGAAAACTATTCGAATCTTCTTCTTTAACGGGTGTACGACTGGGAAGTGAGGTAAGTACCACTTGCGATGAGATGGACTCTCCGCCGGTGCTTCTTCTGCATACTTGTTGTCGAGAAGGTTCTGTATCTGCCGATTGTATTCAGACTTCAATCGTTGATCTTTGTCTATCTTGCGTTCGATGCTTTTGAGTCTTCTTTCGGCTGCAGTGTAACTCTCCGGCATGACTATCTCTTCGTTTTTCCACAGTAGACCAATCTCGAACCGGCCGTCATCTCTTCTTCGGCATGTCTTCTCCAATAGCGCCAGTGCTCTGCCTTCTGCGTCGGTGGATGGTCTTCGTTGTTGAACTCCCATTGACTCGATAGAGAAGTGTTCTTTCACCATCTGATGAATCTGATCTTCGATGACGCTTGTATGTAGACAGGTGTTTATGAAGTGTACTGGTCTCGTGACGTTGGAGTCGGTTCCATGTAGCACCCAACCGAGCTTGGTTCTTGATGCCACTGGTTGTCCTGGCTTGCCTCTTCTTGTTTCCAAAGAGATGATGAAGTCCCAATTGTCTTGACCGATGAGTAATTGGGGCGGCTCTGCTTCGTAGTATAAGACTTCCGAGAGTTTTCGTAAGTGACGGCAGTCTTCAAGTCTCCTTTTATCCAGGTACTGTGGGGTCAGCCGAAGGTTGTCTATCGTGCGGACGTTCTGAAGATTCTTCCTCTTCGTCTGATGTATGCCCTTCACGGTGAGGTTCAGCATCATAGAATCTTCTTTCTTGATATGGTTACCCCCTACTGTTTCGATGACCAGTTCTTGTGTGACTCCGGTGGTTCCGATGTGATCTGCGATCGATGAATCCAATAAGGTGACTGTCGACCCTTCATCCATGAGTGCTATTATCTTCTTGGAGCCCTTTGGTCCGTAGACTTCCACTCGAATCATTTTCAACAGAGCGCGTGCCGTATGCGCAATGTTTACAATCGCAACTTCGTTAGTCTTCTCACACGTGGTCTCCTTGTCCACCTCCATTGCAGTGTGAGTTGAGTTGGGTTGAGGTGTGACGTGAAGCAGTGGGTGGTGCCATCTTTTACAGTGCTTGCATGGTGGTTTTCGGCATGATTCTTTTCGATGGCGTCCTTGCAGGCACTTGAAACAGACGTGACTTTTCTTTACTGTATTCCATCGCTCTTGCGTTGAAGCCTTCAGGAACGACTGACATTCTGTCAGAGAGTGATCTCCGTCGCACTGCGGGCAGGTCTTCTTCCTCTCCTCGTCGGCGCTGATACTGTGGGTGGCTTGTCTGAGAGGTCTTCTCGTAGTCCCACTGTTCCGGAAAGAGGGTCTGGAGTCTTCCATCGATGCGAAGGCTCCGCACTTGTCGGCTTCTCTATTCAGGAACTCGCTGATGAGGGTCAGATCTGAGAATGAATCTTCTTCCTTGATCGCGGTGTAGTCGTACCATCGAAACTTCAAGATTGAAGGCATCTTGTTGATAATTTGCTTCATTAATTCCGGCGAATGTAAATATTGTTGCTTCTTAAGGCCTTTGATTGCTGCCACGCTGTTGTTTATTTGACTCGCGAACACGCAGATGTCTCGCGGGTCTTCTGATATTCTGGGAAGCGCCTTTACTTTTTCCAACTCCGCCAATACCAGTGCGTCTGGTCTTCCGTATCTTCTGCGGAGAGCGTTAATAATTTCTTGCGGAGAAGCATCCGAGTAGAGTAGACTCTTGATTGATTCTCTCGCGTTGCCTTTGATCGCCTTCCTCAGGCGCGCCATGTTTTGTGTGTCGTTGAACACCGAAGCTGTATCTTCGTATACAACGCGGAAAGCCAGCCACTCGTTGGTATTCCCTTCGAAGATAGGAAGCTCGTGTATGTACTTCGGCTGCGGCGCGGGGGTTGACTTTGCCGAAAATGCTTCCTTCAACGCGTCCGCCAGCACTCGCACTTCTATCTTCGATGATTCCTTTTCCACATGACAAGTCTGCTTGACTTCCGGTTCAACATCTTGAATCTTTTCTTCTAATACCGAAGATTCAATCCAGTTTCTTACATGAGAATTTCTTTCTTCCGGATTCTCTTCTTCAACGGAGTCAGTGTCCTCGTACTGCGCCATCTCTAATCTGACGCGGGCTAGACGAGCTGCTGCCTGAGCCTGTTCGAACTCCAGGCGAGCCAATTCCTCCCTTGCTTCCAACTCGCGTCTGCGCGCTGACGTATCCGTTGTTCGTGTTGACCTCGCATGCCGGGTTGAACCCGCTGGTACCAGGGTCATTGCGTTTCTTCCTGGTTCCTGGTTGGCAGTGGTCGCGGTGGTGACAGTAGTTCGAGTAGTTCGAGTTTCTCCCGATGTCGTAGTGCTGGTAGCTCCCGATGTTTGTTCCGATGTGAAGTCACCGCTTGTCGCTTGGGTAGAGCTGTTTTCACTTTCGTCGTCCGTATGTCTCAATGGTGCGTCCTTTTGCGATCTGGTGACCGGCATCTTCTTCGTACAGGATTCGGCTATTCGAAGGACCAACAACTGTGGCGGTCTTGGCTCAGGAAAAGGTAAATTGAAGATTTAAAGTAGAAATTTAAAATTAAAAAATTGTTCCTGGACCGCCTTATGGCTAAGACGCTACAGTAGGGTAGGACCAGTACACGTTTCTCAATACTGTCGGTCGTCTCAGCCAATTATTAATTTAACGAGCGTTTTGCCTCGGGCTTGTGCGCTGGAACGCTCGCCCACGCACCCTGTTATGTGCGTAAAATAGAAAGATTGATCACGCAAAGCGATCACAGGACGGCACACTCGGCTGGACGATAGTAAGAGAGCGGTGAGTACACGTCGGAAAGGAGGTTGGTATGGGGTTAGGAAAATGAGGGAAACTAGGTACTTTGGGAAACTTGGATACTGGGAAACTGGGAGACTGGGAGTATTAAAAGATTCTTGATTCTGAATACGGTCGCTTCTTCAGGGAAAACTGTCTGACTGTTGAACTGACTGTGTTTACTACGAGAATATTCGCGGGGTATCTGTTTTCGTTGATATACCGCGACGAGAACTGCAGAAGGCGTATCGATTTTGCGCTAATTTCGCGCCGATTTTCACTTCGGAAGCGACCTTTTTATTTATTTTCCTTTTTATATATAATAGTTACATATATGTTTCTTACATATTTAGATTGCTCATTGTAAGCCCTTTCGAATGATATATATTATTACCACATATCTGTTACATAGTAAGCAGGAAAAATTATTTACTGACAATTTTACACAGATTTCACTGCTTCTCTATGGTGAATAAAGTCACAAATTATAATTTATTTACAGTAAACATATTTAAATAATTAAAATACTAAGTTTTATAAATATCAAAACGATTTTTACATTTTTAGTGAAATTAAATATGAATTACGTCTTATGCAGTAAAATATCAACTTTAAATATCCAATTACATCTTATGCGATATTTTACGTAAATTAATGACTTTTAATATGTATTTTATGTAACTTTTACGTAAATTATAATAACTTTAAATGCGATTACATTACAATTACATCTTATCTTAAATTAGTTAAGTAAGTCGCCGACAATCATCTTGTTAACTTTAATTTTATTCCAATTCTCTTTTTCACCAAACAAGGAAAAGTATGTACCTATGTCTTGCCGGAATATGTTACTTAGTCTGTGTTCTAACCTAGGGTTCAAGCCTACTTCGATTTTAGAAGAGTATATCAGTATATGATGGATCAATCTAAGTGGGTAGAAATCAGGCGCTGCCTTTATTGTTCTTTCTACCCTCATCTCTCGCAACGGTCAAGCCGCCGCGATCCCCTCAGCCCGCACATCAGTCCCCGCGCATCCCCATTCTAACGTAACGTTAACGTTGTATAGTTTTTTATTAATATAAGAATACGTCCGTGATGAACTTTTGTATATGATGTATAGTTTACTCGTATGTACCTACCAATCATCGTGTGCTGAGGATTCTCTGCACACGATGCAGCTTTCGAGAAGGTCAAGGTTAGTGGTACTAACTTTTTACTTATCAGCTAGAACATTGATCGACGCCCTTTACTTAGGGAACAAAAATACAGTCCATATATATCGTTTTATCATTGACGTGTACAATGTACATCACAGAATTCCTCAAAAGTTATACGCATATCTATCACTATGTTGATAAACTTCACAAATAATGTCACATGGCTATATTTTGTCTCTTAGAGACAGCTACAAGACCGGATTTGATGGAATAGAGGCCTTGGGGCAAGAAAAGAGTGGAGCCCCCTGGCCCCAAAGCTGGAGGCCCCGTGGCTACTGCTCGGACGCCCTCCCCCAAATCCTTCTTATGTCAAAAGTAGAGATATTATATTATCTATCAGAGTTGTCGAAAATATCGACATATCTTATGTAATATCGTTAAAAAAAAATTATTTTTAATGTATTGTATCAATAAGAATTTTTTATATATATTTCTATTTTTGTGAACCAAAATTTTTATCAGTATTGTGTTATTTTTTGTCTATTTGTGAAAACTTTTTTGGCCTATGTATATATCATGATTTCTATGTATTTGTATAATAATTGCTATTTGTTTTCATAAGTAAATATAAAAAAAAAATATTAGTTTGTCTTTATTAATAAATATTAGAGTGTCCATGGAGTTTCTTGTCGGTTCTTCTCCATGAGACCCACTTTTTGGAACCGTGCAACTAGACGTAGAGCCTGCAAAGGCCTATTTGAAATAAAAAACTTTAGATTTTGATTTTGATTTATTCGTTCGCGAGATATCTCTCGATGGTCATGCTAGGCGGGCTGAACAGGGAGACTTCAAAACGTAATACATTTATATATTTCTTCAGATTTCTCTTCATGTTAGATGACCAGACGTTTATACTCTTAACCCTGAATACCCAGTTATCGATATGTGACGAAACGAGAAACATTGCGTTCATTTCCTTAGTAAGATAATTATATTATTTAATCAGTAAGGAAACCCACTGTTGACATAATAACTGATTCTCTACGACATATAGACATAATATAGACCCGTTCTAACTAAGTTGGTTTTTCCCTAAGCGATAGTCTGCTAAACTTGTTTTGTGTTCGCGATCCAAACTTGAACTTAATTATGTAGTGCATTCCTCGCATAAAAAGTTTTTTATTTGGATATGTTGTATTAAGTTTGAAATTCGTTTATGGGGCAAAAACCTTTAGAAATTCCCTCAAGACTTCTTTTACTAATTTCAAGATGCAGTTAAGAAAATTCTATGAGAAACAGTTTATTTAATGCTCATCTGGAAATATATTATTTGCACCAAACCTGCAGTAATTTTGTCAATTTGAAGCTTTCCTATTCCGAATCTTTATATCAACCGGAAGAAAGCTGTGTTTTATATAAAGTTAAATGAGCATCAACCTCCCTTGAGAGTAGAGGGACATGAAACAAGGAGGACAGTCGTATTATTTTAATTTTTGAGAATTCGGAAATTTATAGGCTAAAACCGAAACGCGCAATCATTTCACACATTCGATATTTCTTCCATCTCATTATAAAACTCATTGCAACGTAAAGCAACACATATGTATAACGCAAATGAGCTCGTATTTAGCTGACATGTTCAAATAATTATTTAAACTTAGGAAAACATATATGTACCACGAAATATTTGCGTTTTCATATTACATTGGGGAGTACCAACTACGTGGATATCATTGTGACGCTTCCAAATGTACACAGTATATTTACACCAACGTACCGGTATTTTTAGAGATCACTCATTAAGCGGTGCGATGACTTATAAGTTATAGCAAAAACACATGAGTTAGTAGCTATCAAAAACCGCGGCTGCACAGACGCGTCGGTTCCGAACAAAAGTGATAACGAATTGTTTATAAAGTAAACCACGGTCTTTATTCATTACTAGTTCGTCAGTGTTTCGTTGTAGTGTTGTGGTCATGTCCAATAAAAGCCCGATTATGGAAAGCAGCAAGGTGTCAAACCCAAAACTTGATTTGAACAACGCGGACGTCGAGATGGTGTTTGGGATACCAACATCTCCGAAAGGCTTCCGGCCCGAAATTCTTATAGAAAACGAAAAGAATCACAATAAAAACACGGTAATTCTTGAGTATTGATACCAGAAAATTTCTATTATTTCAGAGATGATTTACCGCTTAGATAAATCTATACTTATAAAGAGGAAAGATTTGTTTGTTACGATTTAAATCAGAAACTGGTCGACCGATTTAAATTTTGATTTAATTCTTTCACTGATAGAAAGCTACATTATCAGCGAGTAACATAAGCTATTTTTGCGAAGCCCGGGCGGATCGCTAGTAATAAATATTTTCAGGAAAAAAGAGCTTTTCTGTTTCAGTCAGTTCCTCTATTAAGTCACATAAACAAACTTTTACGTTATAAACTAAATAGGAGTTCATCTTATAACGGTTCCTTTATAAAATACTTAAGAATGCGATTTTTAATCGAAACCAAAAACCTTTTAAAAATAATGTATTTTATGTACTTATTTATATGTTCACCTAGTCAATCAAACTGAGTGAATCTCATATCGACTAATGTTTTCATGATTGTTACTCCGTCACGGTTCAAGGCTTTGGTTCGAATCGTACAGGTGAAACCAGGGGCGGATTTGCCTATAGCCTGAGTAGGCCAGGGCCTAGGGCGGCAAAATTTCGGGGGCGACAGAACTCTGTGAACTTATTCTTCAACGTTTAGAAACTCACAAATAATAACGGTATACATCAGTATCCAACAACACTGATTTATGTAACATATCATTTACAGATTTTCCTTATTTTACTTTAATTAAATTCTCATATATCATTCGATTTCTTGCTTTAGTTGAGGGGGGCGGCAATGCTACATAGGCCTAGGGCGGCCATTGTTTCAAATACGCCCCTGGGTTACATACGAATTTTTGTCCTGGGCAAAACTAAGTATGCTAGTATCTTTTTCAGAGCTATCGGCATAATGTTCAGATGTTAAACTGTTTTCTTCTTTAGTTTTAAAAGAACATGTTCTGATCGACTGATTCATAAACGCCGACCAAATTTGGGCCGAAGCTCGAATGTTTTGTGAGACCTAAGCATTTTAGCTATATAGGTATTTATACGAGTGTTTGTGTTGTGTGTTCGTACTATTCGAAATCATTGCAAACGTAGATAAAGAAAACAAAAAAACCAGTATGAATATGAAAACCACTAAACTATTTTGTATTAAAATTAAAAAAAAATCTAATTACATAATTGAAAACTCCTCCTTTCTCAGCGTACGTGAAAACGATACATTTTTAAATTGCTAATAAGTACGTAAAAAGAAAGTTGAATATCTCGCGAGAAATCACGAAGATATATTGAATCCATTAATATTGTCTAGATCAATGAATATAATTTCATTGAACGCATTTTTCGATGCAATAAGTTAAGGATTCGCTGTTGGTGTTTTTAATTTTTTACCGGCTTGGGTACACTTGACCGCGGCTGTTGACCGATATGCAAGTTGCCTTTAGGGCAGGAAAACGATTTGGAGAATCAAAATACAGGTTTCGGTTGACATGGTACATTCATTTAGTAACCAGCGAAATAATCTGAAGTTTGCCCACCCCATAGTTCGTCTATTCAAGTACCAATAAATTAATTTCGTAAATCCTATTATAACAACAACATTTTACGTGATAAACAGAATAAATATTCTTATATAATAACACAAATCAACGAAAGCTATAGCAAAAGCAATAGTTTTGGTTTTATAAAATTTTTTTAGAAAAAATTGCCTGATTTCTGAACACCTTATATACATAATATGTACCGATGTACGTATCGATTCGCCCACGATTGTACGTACGAGTACCTTATAAAGGTTTGAATCGGTCTCTATTTTTTTTTTTCAAAAAAAATATTACTCTTCTCCTTAGGTATCTTTTAGATGAAATATGAACTACCGTAGGTAGTAGGTACCTACCGATGAGCTTTTAATTATAAATTGTATTATAATTAAGGATATATTATAATTAAATGTATAATAAAAACGGATGGCTTGCAAAAACAACCTTTTTAAGCACTGAGTTAGTCAAATCAATGAAGTCATTTGGATCCGTTCCTCTAGTAATCCATAACTTAGCAGTTAGCATATTAAAATTTCGCAATTACCCAGAAGTATACGAAATAAGTTCATTAACCCCTCTGAGTCAATCAGCGTGACATCGTATAGTATGGCCTTCGATCTGTTTGCTTTGTGTGATTTTGAAAGCCTTGATTTTCTGTCTATTCTTATATAATGGAACATTTAGTTCTTATAATAGATATTACAAATGGTTAAAACCAATTATTCGGCCTATGCAAATTGAATAGCTGAAATTTTGAAATAAGGAGCTTCCCTAACGTAAAAAAATTGGAATATTTTTTCTCGGATTCTATGAAAATAAAAAAGTGTAGTAATTCCCGTGTTCATTTCGAAATGAAGCTGAAACGCGCGAACTGCATGTTTTCCTTTTGCTACAAAAATCTTTCGCTATATAATTATACAATTTCAACGAACACTATTTATTATGTAAAATTTAGTCAAACATTTCCTCAACCATTACGTAGTAAATAAAAGACCAAGAAATAGAGACAGATGTGGCTCACTGCCAAATGCCAATGTCACCTGGGAGTAATTTGGTAGATTCTGCTCACTTCGATTCATAGTAACCAAAATATAATAATACACATATAAAATATATTAACGTATTTAACTATGTCCTGTCCAAACAAGACATTATTTTTAATATCTTGTGCATTCAAATCCTTCGAAAATTAATTGTACAGTCTCTATTACATTGAACAATGTCATTCTGCATTCGTGATTAAAACGAAAAGAACATTCTGTTGAACGATGTCTTATAGTGGCTAGTGGGTTGCATCTCTTATCAGTAGATACTGGACTTTGGAAGATTTTATGTAGAAATCGTCGAAACGCAATACATAATATCCTGAAGCTATGAAGAAGAGTACAGATAGAGTAAAAAAATTACCATTACATTCAATTTCCGCGTGTCCAGATAAATATTTAGGCTGGCTAATTGATTTGACACCAATAACTAATTGCCTACCTTGACCTTCAAGTACACTGTCGTAGTTTCTCACACACAATAGGTCAGTGCATCGTAAGGGACGGTACTGCTGTGTCTTATATCTCTATTATTATGGATCGCCGTCGAACGGACTATAGTCTTATTGAAATATTTGTAAGTTTATTATTTTCTTTCCCACAAACCAATGAATGATTGGAGTCCTCCCCAATTTGATGAGGAAATTTTACTGCGACAATAAAACATTATTGTACTCATTCATCATAAACTGATTTATTTTAAATCTAACTATTCATGAATATGCTTCCTATAGATGTTTTATTAACTAGATTAGACGTAATCAACAGATTAATAGAACTTCAATATATCGAAAGCTTTCTGTAATCCATTTTATTATTACGGTTAGGCATATTTCTTTGTACCCTTTTCAAATGATAAATGTATCTACAACAAAACGATTGGCAATCACAGTGACTCTGACATTAAAATTCTAGTTTTCATTGAATATATCCTATAAACGGTAACAAAACATTACTATGAGTATGATCGCGTGTAGCGAGACAACTAAGTTTCTTATAAAAGCCATCTATCGTGTGTCGTCATTCGCTTGCAATTTACAATATAGTGGATATACTAGTATTATTAGATAAATTTATCATAATTAAGTTTCTTAGAAACACATAATATTGTCTTTAAAATAGGTTGTACTGACAAGATTGTTCTTCAAGATTTTATAGTCTAATAGAAAAGATTTTAAAAACCATTAGTAAAAAAGATTATTTACAAGTTTACACACATTTTATGGTTATTCTACTGAATATGGACAATATTGTGTGTTGTGGTGGTCAAACGCTATTTCCTTTTTCATAAAAATTCATTTGTTAGCTGTTAACAAACTTTCAAATTAAAAGTAAGCGTCATTTGATAATTGCGAGGGGTCCTATCCAAAAAATTACCCGCAGTAGCAATATAGGTAATTCCGAATACTCCAAGTAAAAAATATCTCGATAGCACATTTTTGATTGACGTCCTATTACTGAGATTTATACTCGTCTGTTATAAAAATGGTTTTCGCAAATTTTGTAAATGTACCTTGCTGAGTGGGACTTGTACAATGTTCCTTATTTGGTATAAAATTTAGAGACTGCAGTGGCTAATCGTAAGAGTTGTTGCCGGAGCAAAGCGAAAACTCCAAGGTAACTTGTGGGTTCGTCTAATGTGTATTTTCTATTCTTCATGGACTTTGGTTGAAAAAAAATTACTTTTGTGTATGAACTTGTGAAGAATCAATCGGATAGTTAGCTCTTTATTATAGCAACTAGGTACTAGGTAGATATAGAATAGATATATACGGAAAGAAACAATGAGACAGTTTAGGGAAGTCTAAAACTATTCGAGCATAATAAAATTGTTTAATAGGACCATGACGTCTAAAATATTCTAGAGCTATCTCCTAATTTAATATTATGATTATACATATTATAAGCTCTAGGGTACTCTAGTCAAAGTCAAAGCAAGAACATCTAAACTTAACAGATACTTAAAAAACCCATAACTGCGTATCCTCTAGGAATTGACACCTAATAACTTAATAACTGTTATTATATGAACGGCAAACCAAAGTAATGATTCATTACTACCGTCGGGGGAAATCCTGTACCTATGTAACAAATGCGTCACTGTTATTATTTAGATCAAGGGTATTTATCTGTACTGACCTCTCATAATGGGGTGGTTTCTCTTAGAATTGTGTGACTCTTAGTAGGATAAAAAAAACAAATATTTGCATGGATATGCATCAGAAAGCGCGAAGGAATTTGGTTTAGTATTTATAGTATTTTGGTGGCATCAAATATTAATTGTTCAATGCAGACATTCTGGCATGATTCTCACACTTTTTTAACCATTAAATTATTAGATAATTGTATACCAATTAATTATAAATCTTTAGTATTTTATTTTATGGAATTAAAACCCTTGTGTTTTTTAATGAATGAATTGTTATTTTTGTATTTCTTGTACTTGAAATGTATGTATTTTTTTATCTGAATAAATAAAAGTATTATTATTATTTAGTTTACGAGTGTCCTTGAAGCCCAAATTCTACTTCACATAAAACACTTGTTCTCAATCTTAGAAGACCTCATATTTCAGTTCAGTTTCATTTCAGTATAGAGATAATCACTGTGGAAACATTTCATCACTCATCTTACCTCTATGAACAATAAAATATATAAAAAAATATTTGTATTGTTTTAGGACGACAAGAAGCCAGATATTGACACAGAAGCGAATCAGCCGACACAACCGCTCCTGGAGCCAGATAAACAACCGCAGACTCCACCTTTAGCAGGTACCATATGCACATTATGTACCTATATAACTACTGCATACCAGATAATTTATATATATTTTTTTTATTAACAACTTTATTGCACACAGAAATATATGACAATACTTTTATAGGAATAAGTGTAGGAAAAATATTACGGACAGAGAAATTTTTCAAGAGGCTTGTACTACTAGTTCTTTATGGGAAAGCACAGCCAATCAGAATTCGTCCCCATATTGCGATAACCAATAATTATAAATAGATGAATATTAAAAGATTCGATGAGCAAGTAGTATTATAAATTATTATTGATAACGGATCTTTAGTATTCTTCCTCCCATTTCTCACGTTCGAGCCGTTCCTGAATCACCTGCTCCACTATCGGAGTGAGATAAAGTTTGTCTTCCTCAAACTTGGTCCACTCATCTTTTGGCAATAACTTCTTCATTCCCGAATATTGAATGGCTCTAAGCATACGATAGTTTCGTTCATCCAAAACATTGGCTGGGAGACGGCGTAGGGCTTCGATGACGTCATCGTTCTCATACAAACAGTCATCTCGCAAAAGCCCATATTTGTTAAACCCAGCTAAATTATAACACCATTTCCTCATAGCTGAGTTGTCGCTAAGAAGAATTTTAGTCACTCTAAACGCCATTGGTATGATGCAGATGCAGTTTAAAAGTCAACAACGATAGACAAGCTCTCGTTTCGGATTGTCGTCAAATTGTTAATATTTTAATGTCAGAAGCCGAAGAATAGAGATTCGAGCAAAGAGGTTGTGAATAATAAACTATTTATTTAGGAGTTTATACCATCAATTAATTCGGATTATTTGATTTCTCTAACAAAAATAAAGTTATTACTTTTGCCTCTATATTTTTTTAAAAAGAATTAAAGAAAAATTAAATTTAATATCACAAGGTTTTTAATTAATATACGGATGTTTGAGTGCAACAACTTACAATTAGTGATGTCCGGATCATCCGCGGATACGGATATTTGGTGTCAAGATCCGCGGATACTTCTTACTCAATGAGTCTCAATGCGCATGATCTTGAATATATTTATTTATTTAGTTTGCAATATAAAGGTGCCAAATATTTGATTACACCTATAGAAATAATCTGAATGGAATTTAATAGGTTTTCATTGCTTCCTAATCACCTTTACATATAATTACGTCTATCTATTGAAAATTAATAACGAAAAGGCTCCGCTAAAAAGTTACGGATACGGATCTTATATCTCCCGTGGATATCCACGGATACGGATACGGATATCCGGCATAGCACTAATTAACACATACAGTAGTGTAATCTTGATCATTTGGAATCTCGAGAACAAGATTTATATTTAGTAGCAACGAATATGCCAAATTTAATATAATTGAAAACAGAGGTACATTCTAGTAGTTTTTATGTTTACATAATTATATAACCAAATATATTTAAAAATATTATATATTTTGGTCCTGAATTTGTTTGTGGTTAAATCTATATATTATTGAGTCAAGACATCCCAATTAATATATTAATAAATTAAACATATTTTCTTATACTTTATTCAGGACCAGAGATAGACGATTTGGATGATATCCCTCACGCAGACTCTACTCCGTATCCGGGCATAGACGACGGCCTGTTGGAACCGGGGGAAAAGATACCTCAACCAGATGACAAAGGTAAATATGTCTGACTAGCAACGAGCCCCGGCTTTACACGGGCGCAATGAAGATGTACTATACACAAAAAAATAGCCTATATATATAGGAGAAAGATTTTTTAAATCGGTCCTGTAGTTTTTGAGTATATTCGTAACATACAAAAATGCAAAAAATCTAAAATACAAATCTTTCCTCTTTATAATATTAGTATAGTTATATCTTCGAATTTATACTTGTCCACAGACTATAAATTCTAATATTTTGACAGAAATTCCATTTTTCATGTACCCGTATTACTTACCATTGCCACAATTAATGGTTTTGTACCAATTGATAAGAAACATCGTTATTTTGTTTAATAGTCGTAGGCAGTAAGCATAAAATATTAAAAAACAATAAAAATAAATGATAACGTGCAGTATGTCATTGTTTGTTGCACTAGTTATAATTTAGGTTATCGTAGAGGATGTGGTCAGCAACCCAATTGTCATTTGCTGCTCTTGACCGCGGTATACCTATGTACCTATGTACTAACAACTAGTTGGTAACTTAATGTTTTCCATCACATGAACATTTTTCATCAGCCGGCCTAGGATAACAACCACGACAAAATTTTGTCGACCGTTTTCTCGTGTTGTAATCGTTTTTATTATGACTGATATCGACAGACGACCATGAGGTCACTCGATGGTAGGTGATACCTCAGCCACAGAACATTAGTCAATGATGCGCTGTCGACCTAGCTTTTACTTCGAGCATTCGGAACGCGCAATGTGCACTTCACGGTTTTTTCATCTATGAACGGTGTTTTGTTACCCAGTCGGAATCTCGATATTCCTCCCACCCGATCAATGCCCGAAGTTACCAGACGTGGGGAAAACATGCTTATAGAAAATTTTAAAATGTGGTCCCGGTCGGATTCGAACCCACGACCAGGTGTTCCACCGAATGCGGTTATCTCTTTGTCTTCCGGGTCTAACATGACACTTACACATAGAACTCAGCTTCTAATGTCAAAAGTAGAAATATTTGTCTAGTCTATCAAAGTTGTCGATGTCGAAATATAATATATCGAGATATCTTATATCTTAGTTTGTCTTCACTCGTCCGCGAGATATCTCTTGATGGTCATGCTATGCGGGCAGCGATACTTTAGCAACGATGAAAGGTCATTAACATAGACACATTAATTATTTATCGGCAGGCGTTAACGCTTCTTAGGAGTGGGGCACGTGCTTAATAAATGTATTGGCCAGAAGCCGAAGATAATGTTTAACGTTACATAAAATTAGCTAGGTCTGTACTGTTCAATTCAATTATTCAAATTCAAAAACTGTATTCAAGTAAACTTTTACTAGTATTTTTGAATCATTATATTTTATGTGCTGAACTTTTCCCTTATCTATATCTTATCTCCTTTCCAATTCCTAAATTTTTTCACTTCGAATTGTCCTTTTTACAAAAATCCGCAAAAGGTGCTCTCTTTAACTTGACTTGAACAGGTGAGGGTGAAATGGCTTAGAAAAATGGTATCTGCAATCCTTTTAGGCAGACGTGCCTTTAGGATCTACTTATATCGTATTAAAAAATTACATCAAATGGTGTTACATTCAGATACTTGTGTATCAAACTATAAATATTTATTTTTATTTTTACAGACGGTGAAAAGAGATCTGAGCACGATGGATCTCACACGACGACGCGCGAGGATGGAGTTGGTACAGACGACGGTAAATGGCTTTACCCAGCCACCGACGAACCTGACTATCCATACGGTGATTGGCATGCACTCACTCACACTATACCACACTATAACGCTTACCATGATGTTTTGTACAGGACATAGCAATGATTTAAACGAAGGGGTTTCTTCTGCGAAAGTAAAGGGAGGCATTGTCGGGTTGGCCGTAGGGATTGATGTCGCGCAGTTGCAATTATTATTTATATTAAGTACCTAATACGAGTATAATACTTAACAGAATAAGTCTACACCACACTAGTGCTCTATCAGCTAATCGGGGTCTGATGGGGACCCCTTTTTTCAAAGTTTAGACCAATCTTATTGTATATTAGAAATTGAAGTCAGGATACTCTTGTGCATAACGGCAAACTGTGAGTTAGCGATTTTTGAAAATTTTCCAATTTTAATATTACTTATTATTATTAATGGACTTATTAGTTATTATACGCTTGTTAATATTTCATTCTATATGTCCTTATTAATTCATAATTTACACAGTTTTTAATTAAAATGCGCAATACAATATTTTCCCACGATGAAAAGATTAAATTATGTTTTTTTGGAAAACAACTTCGCTGAAAGTCAAACTGCTAAGCACAAACTTCATCAGCACCACTTAAAATAAACAAGTACTTATTTAGTATTTTTAAGCATATATTTTATTATTATTTATTTTAATTCATATTTATGCACAATAGTCTCGTTGAAGTTTTCTACACTATACAGTATTAGGCATGCTACTAAAATGTAAGGTAGCAACTAGCCACACCCAATGATTTATGCAGTAAATGGTTTTAGTAAATTTGAATTTATATGTATATATGCAGTATGTACAATATTATATTTATAGTTCATGAGAAATTACTTTTTCCCAATTTTTTAAGTATATTAATTTCTTTATGCAACATGGTCAAAAGGCGTGCTAAATGCTTCTTTAATTTACGGAATACCTTCGGTAGGATCCTTCTAATTACAAGTGCTTGAAAATTTTCTTAGTGTTAAATTATTATAAGTAATTGACGTTCTAAACGATTGCATGTTAAAGATTTTTTATAATACTAAAGTACTGGGGCATTACCGCAATCTCTTAATGTAGTATTATTACGTATGTTCTTGACAATAGAACGGGACAGAGCTATACAAATTATCGTGCTGTTACGCTCTTCTTTTCTGTTAGATATCGCCAGACGAGCATGAGGTTCACTTGATGGTAGGTGATACCTCAGCCACAGAACATCAGTCAATGATGCAATGTAAATCCATAAACTGAGACCGAAACGCGTTTCACGGTTTTTGCATCTATGAACGGTGATTCGTTACCCGATCGAAATGTCTATATTCCTCGCTACCGTTTAATGCCTGAAGTGTATAGACGTGGGGAAGACATGATTATAGACATTATAGAAAATTATAAATATGTCATCAGGGCGTCATACGAACCCGCGACCCATCAGTGCGCAAGATGTTCTACCAAACTGGTAAATACTTAATAATAGTACCCTTAGAGGTTCTGCTTGTCCCAGTTTGGTACTACAGCTGCTTAGGTCCATTTGTTTAACCTGCACTACCTACATAACATGATTTCGCCATCGCCATTAAAATATATACCTACCTATAATTAAAGGGAATTTTGGGTTTCGATTATTTTTTTACATTTATCTATCTCATGAGCATGTTAGTGCATGTTGTATTAAGTTGCTTGACTATGTTATTTATTTAAATAAATTCGTGATAATTGTCGTCAGAGGAAAGACAAACTGCTAAAACGCCAAAATAATACTTGTGGAAAATGAGAACTCTTATATTTTTCATCTGATGTATTTATTTAAAAATAATAACGTTGTTAAAATTATGTTCTTTCTACACCTACAAGTGAAATAGGTAAAAGTTCATACTTCTAGTATTTCTCTAGGTACTTTAGACAAATTGGCGCTTAAGCAGTTAAGCTTTTCCACTGACGATATTATGTATGTAGGTATTATCTCTTATCAGTAGTATATTGCTTAAAATTTAAATAATTAATTTAACACGTTTGTTTTAAAAACCTTAGACATAACATTATATCAGGCTAAAAAGTTATTTATTCAAAGGTTAAATAATTTCAATGATGATAATTGTCGCTACTACGATTTCGTTGTTATTCGCCCGCTACACAAACATTAAAGATTTAATTTTGAAATATGAATTAATTGCACACCTTTTTAATATGAATATTCATTTATGTATTATGACTTATCCACTAAACATTATGTATACAACTAAACATATGTACAAGATAAACATATTGTTTTATATTAGGTACAAAGTATGAATTATTCGTCGCATTGAATTGATAAGCATCGATTAAAAGGGCCCTTCCCGGTTCGTCTATCGTCAACGCGAGCATGGTTGAAAAGCTTTTTGTTTCATGAAGCGCATACCTCTACCGCTAACGAGTGAGTGAGAACGCGATAAAATTGAACGAAAAATAGTGTGCGGAAATTTCATAAAACTTGTTCTAGGAAATACGTGTTTTTCTGTAGTCCTTACAAGTTTGGGAAATATTTTTTTGTAATTTAGAATCTCCATTATATTTGCAAGGTTTCTATCACAACAAAATATTTACTTTCACAATTTATGAGTACATTATGAACGTCCAAAGTTCAGGTAATTTTTTTGCAAAAAAGCTGATTTTTGGAGGCTTATACTGAATTTATTTCTGAAAATTTTGAGATTTTGTTTCGATAGAAACCTAGATATAGTGCACGAGATACCTATTAGTTCAAAAGTTTCAAAGAAAAATCGCTTACATCGCCATAATCACGTACGAGCTTTTGTATGGAAAGTAAGACGGGTTGGGCGCTCTTAACTGCTTAATGAGGAAGTCAGTAGCTAAGTAGGTACCCAGCATTGATTAAAGTATGCAAGCGTTATTGTTCCAACTTACTTTCAATTCATTTATAATCAAGAATTAGATAGGTTATCGAATATGATAATTTTTTGAAAGAATTATTGGATATAGTACAGAAGGAACGCTAGTGTTTATTTATTTATCGCAAAGTTTAAAAACAATAGTTTTTAGATGTCACACTATTGTATCTCTACTTGTTTTTAATATAGCTTTCGTAGATTTAAAGTAAACGTTATTTGTTACAGATGGTGCCAATGGTTTCGAATCCAGATTCGGGGTCGATGACCGGGTTGGTTCGCCAATGATGCCTGGAGTAAGAAAAACGCTCATATATCATAATCATTATGTACAAATACATGTGTGATAACTACAAACAAGTCTTAATAAAATTAAGAAAAGAAAATATTTAGATATGAATGATTATTTAGACATTAATGATATGAGCGCAGAACAGTTTTGCTACTTCTGATCACTAAGAAATGCTGCAATCCTACTAGGGGATTCGGCAAATTATGTAAGCACCTTTAAAAAAATGAATGTCATGAACAAAAGAGCTTAAATTTCTCATGTTTTTTTTCCAGTCTATACCAGACGTGAATACATACCAACAGAAGAAGAATCTCGCGCAGGGCATGATGGACCTCGCTCTACTCTCGGCGAACGCCAACCAGCTACGATATGTAGTCGAGTCAGCTTCCACACATCCGTACTACTTCCCCAGCTTAACCTTCATTGCACTTAGTATCGTGCTACAGGTATGATTTTAAATTACTGGTCATACTTTTTAAATTACTTTTCGATTATTATCAATGAAACACACTTTAAAACAGGGTCTGAATACCGGTTAATTTTAAATTTACTATGGGAGTTATACCGGTATAATAAAGGTTTTTGTTAATATTCTTTCGTTTCTATTCATATTGACTGAAAAAAATGACTTTGGTAGGTAAGTTAAATGTGTATTACTCCTTAAAACTCAGACACGTATTTCGGAAATAAAAATTAACCGGTTTCAGTTCCTGCTTTAAAATATATCTGTTTCCTTTCTTAACGATATTCTGATTGCAATTTTTTTTCAGATCGCCGTCGGTGTTGGTCTCATCATGAACAGTCGTTACAACGTGAAAGACGAAAAGGATATTTGCAAAGCTGACAAAATAAACAATTTTACTGTGCTAGGCATATTCCTTATAACAATAGTGAATGTGTTTATAACTTCGTTTAGCGTCGCTACCCCCACTGTAGTGGTCCCTCCGAGTGGGTAGTGTTACCGTATTCATTCAAACATTTCGTTTGTATTGACTATAGCTAGTTCAATAGTAGCTATTTTTTGAAATCGGGGCATGTGTAAAGTATATAGCACCCCGTTAAGACTCCTGTGTCTTAATTATTTATTTTATTCTAATATATTTAAAATAACCTTACATAGTCTTAAAATTTAGAAAACTGTGATTAATCATCTATGATGCGGCGGAAGAACATTCAAAAGAAGGGAGTCTTATTTTTCATCAATTCTTCTTAGCTTCTTCACGAATCAATGGATGTAGAACTTATTTTGCATAATTTTAAATCGACTTACGATATAATGAGAAATGTCTTATTTATATAATATAATAAGTAGCTTTAATAGCGTTGTGGAGTCTGAAACGCCTTAAAGAGTTATTTGGTTATTGTGTATAATCGTGTGATTGCAGTAATTTGGGAGCAGGCGCCAAGTTTTGTTTTTAAAAAAGTAATTGATATTTTTTTAGGAAATTTGCAATACAAAATCGTTTTAATCAACTGCCAACGTATTTAGCACTAAAACTTAGCGTCTGTCCTCAAATAGATAATACCATTCTCACGAGTATATAATAATATGAGTGGTTATCGGAAACGCATAAATATTATATCAATCGAAGGATTTGTAATTGTGATAAATTGCTCAATATTACGGATATTGAACTCGCCGACTGTTTTTTATATGCATTTACTATTAGTATAAGTTGTAATTAAGGGCCTGCGCAGACAAGGGACTTTTGTCTCCATGGAACAGAAATTCCTGAAACGTGTAAAAATGTCTACCTAACTCATACGGTGTTCGGTCATTTGTTTCCCGGAAATTGAATGAAGCGTCCGCTTTGGAAGCAAATATTCTGAAAAAAATAATAATAGCATTTTGAAGCTTCATTCTTTTACTTTTAAGATCTCGATTGAGTGTTACCTACGATTTCGAATTAGCAGTAGATTTTTGGACATCTGTAAAAAGCCATTTTTCACCCTTTTTTTTGTGAATGGAAAATTAAAAATTTCTCAAAAAATAGGGACGGGTTTTTATAGCGCATTAATTAAAGTTTCCAAAACCATCCCCAGATTTACTGTGCGATAATCTGATAACGAAATATCGATGATTAAAGAAAACAAGAGGGACAATACTTTATCTGCGCAGGCCTTTATGCATTGACATAAGAATCTCGAATTAATACAATCCTAGTTATAAGTTAGTCAAAGATCTTTATATGATGAATCTATCAAACATATTCTATTATATGAATTGTATGTAACTTAATTTTAAGATTAATTATATTATTATCAACAATTTGTATATATCATAAGTACTAAATGAGTTCTTTTTGGAACATTGTTTTCAATGTTATGTTAATATAAATGAATGCGTTGTGTATTGTTTAAAAGGCAATGATGACATTCTTTTTGATGAAAATACATATACATTTTCTGAATATATCTGACCAGCAAACTCAGCCATTATCAACTTAACCAGAAATATTCATTATAGCAACGCGCCCCGGCTTCACTCGGGTGCAATGTAGATGTACTATACACAAAACAGGTTAATCGCTGATAATGTAGCTTTTTATTTGTGAAAGAATTTTCAAAATTGGTCCAGTAGTTTTTGAGTTTATTCATAACATTCAAAAATACAAATCAAAGTGTAATCAACCGGCTAAAGAGGATAAAATAAAACAACAGCATCAGACTTCAAATGTATTGAATAAAAAACAAATCTAATAAAGGTGGCAATTTTAAAATAATCTATGAATAGTTTCAATAGTATGTGAACGCTCGCAGACATAAGCCGTCTCCACATATGCATCGTTTCCTCTCGCCCTTGTTTAGGCACACAATGTGGACACGGCTTAACATACAACCGCCTCTTACCCTAAATAATTACTATATAAACGTGAGGCGCTAGCTGTACGACGAAATCGTATACTCAATTATATTAAATGCTTTGTGTCAACTCTGTCGCACAACCAGCCCGCTGTATCACCGATTTACAATTAAATACTAAAAACTTCAAAACTCATACAAATTCTAAGATACATTACAAGTTGTACCTTTAGCTGACTTTTGTGACGTGAAAATAAACGAGGGAGTCATAGTAATGGATTCAATATATATTATTAATTTAAATTTTTCACAGCGCTAATATGAATCTCTAGTTGGAATATAAAATATGGGACATAGAGACGACGTTTTTTCGGATTTTAGGTTATGTCTTAAAGACCAGTTTTCCGACATCACCCATCACTACTATCAATGAGCATACAATTCACACGAACGATAATTCCAATACCTTTTCATAACTGACGTTAATATTCATTCCAATGGGATTATTGGAATAAATATTCACCCAAGATGATCAAAGCAAAATGTAATTTTAAATGTAGACAATGTTTACACCTAATATTCAGATATCAAGTTCAGTTTTAGACTCGCTAATGACTTTCCTCATAAAAATGACTACTGCAAGTAGCTGAAAATGCCGTATTCGTAAAATACAAGAAATCGGTCACAACACATCGCGGCGTTCACGGAGATTTCTTTACATCTAAATTTCTAAAGAAGCGCTCGGTTAAATATGTTATTTTACACATTAAAATTTAATGACTTGTAAAAATCCTAACTTAATATACGCATGGGGTCCGTGTTTAAATTCGTGCCAACTTCATGCAGTTCCTATATATTGAGGAAAATTAGAAACTGCATAATTTTATTCATTGTACAGCAATACCTCGCTTTACGCGAGGCATGCGTTCCGGACAAATACAAGCTAAGCTAAATACGCGTAGAGCGAGGTATTACTGTAATGTAATTTGAAATATGAAAAAAAAACTAAACAGGTAACAACCAATAAAAAGTAAATTGACAGTTTTCGGACTTCCTCCATATTGGTTGGACACAAGTTTGTTGTATCTGCTCAATGATTAACTAGTAAGAGAAAATTATAGAGATAGACTTAAGCTACTACGAGTATAACATAGGAACTGAATGCAGCACGCACGAAACACCTATATGTACGGCAGATAGTTTGGTTGGTTGGTTGTGTGGTGGTTGGCTGTGTCTATATCGCGTCGATATCGACATCGATATCGCCGTCGTCCTCCTGCGGGCGCGGCCGGGCGGGCGCGGCGCTCACCGCCTTGATGGGCGTGGCCTTCGCGCGGTCGTCGTACTCGATCTGCAGAAACAACGGGTTATCAATAGACATCGTTATCGCGCGGGCACGAATCATTTGTAGATATGTAAGAGTGGACAAACACAGTCTTTTGAGAGTACCTAACCTATATCTACATTGGGACTTTTTGCAGCGATTCTGCATCAATTCATATCCTTTCAGTAACAAGGCCAAGGAGGTTTAATACCAATAGGAGGAGGCCAATGAATTAACATCTTTAAGAGAATAAACCAGGTCAATCGACAGGTCCATATTTTATTAATTTTAAAATACGTATGTAGATCTTTTTTGACACTACTGGCACAAATAAAAACTCACAGAGGACGCGTAAAACTCGGTATTACATACTAATTGTCTATTCCAGATATATATTATTTGACATATTTGTTCATGCCCTCGCGATAACGAAGTCTAGTCATCAAATAACATAGATGTATATAGAAGAACATACAATATAGCAAAGAAAAAGAGGCCTCATAGGCGCGCTTGTCACGGTATCTCTGGGGTAAGAGTAGTTCTCACCCCAGCCACCGCGGCGCTGCTAGTATCCTTGTGAACGCACATTCTGACACTGGAGTCATAACGCCAAATGTTTCTATGGGCTTCTGTATCTATATTAAAAGAACATAGTTGAACAGGCCGATACTAACTTTTCGTTGGAAATTCCGTCGTTGGAATCCTTATACTAGATTAGATAAACGTTTTTCGGTAGGGCAATCGTGTTTTTAAACCTTGTAATTCCTAACAAGCATAAAATGCGGTTAACTAACAGCATTTTAACTACTTGGTTAAAATCGTTAATAACCGACTTCTCATATTTCATCGGTACCTCAATGTCCTCTTCCTCATCGCTCGACTCCTCCTCGTCCGCCTGCTGCAGCCAGTCGATGAAGGGCTGGGCCCGCTTGACCACGTCGGCGACCACTTCCTTGGAGGCGTACTTGCGGGAGGGTTTCGCCGACCACTCGATTATTGTCTTCTCCTCCACAATGTCCAGGTCGTACAGGAGCTGCGGAAACAGGACGGTATTCTCATATAAATATCCCAAACCTTTGGAACAGTTGAAACACCTTTGTAAATAAAATGTCTAAAGACGCACTTTTATAAAAATATATAATTAGTAGATGAAGAAACAGATATTCAGGGCGCAACCTACAATGATACAATTTGTAACATTAATGCAATACGTACATAACTACAGGCGAGCGCTCCCGATGCAAGATTGCCTACTTCTAATATCCTCCTTCTAATAGTGAGGATGGCACGTACTAGATGTCAAATTCGGTTCAGTCAATTTTTTTTTATGTAAAAATTAAGCTAAGAGCTTTATTAGGAATTACTTGCAGCAAAATATCATAATAAGAGTTGATATATAAGCAAAGGTTTGCTAGAAATGTAATTTATTAATTTATATGAGTTTTTACATTTTTTTTTAGTTTTATAAGTTTGTAAAACTACCGAATTTCCTGTCGGTATCTTCTCGGTAGATGTAACATTCAGCCGGGCTAGCATGACCGCCACGAGATATGTCGCGGACGAGAGAAGACAAACTAAGATGTAAGATATCTCGACATCGGCAATTTTGATAAAAAAGATATCTCGATCGACAAATATATCTATTTTTGATATTAAAAGCCGAGTTTTAAGTGTAATTGTCATGTTAGACCCGAAAGAAATAAAGCGATAGTCGATTAAAACACGAGAAAACGGTAGACAAAATTTTGTCGCGCTTGTCATGCTAGGCCGGCTGAACCGGATTTAAAATAAAAATTTGACTATTTAAAAAGTTCTTTACAAATACCTATTCGAATAAATAAACATATTTTTGAGTTTGAGTTAGACTTCTATTCGAATCCGTCAGTTGTGTGGGATACCTTGAGGACGGCGGGCACGCGCGGCAGCAGCGCGGGGTGGTGCTGCACGAGCGCGGTGAGCGCGTGCAGCGCGGCGCGGGGCGCGCGCGGCTCCAGGCGCGCCAGGCGCAGCAGCAGCGCGCGGTGGAGGAGCACGTACCTTGAGCACGGCGGGCACGCGCGGCAGCAGCGCGGGGTGGTGCTGCACGAGCGCGGTGAGCGCGTGCAGCGCGGCGCGGGGCGCGCGCGGCTCCAGGCGCGCCAGGCGCAGCAGCAGCGCGCGGTGGAGGAGCACGTACCTTGAGCACGGCGGGCACGCGCGGCAGCAGCGCGGGGTGGTGCTGCACGAGCGCGGTGAGCGCGTGCAGCGCGGCGCGGGGCGCGCGCGGCTCCAGGCGCGCCAGGCGCAGCAGCAGCGCGCGGTGGAGGAGCACGTACCTTGAGCACGGCGGGCACGCGCGGCAGCAGCGCGGGGTGGTGCTGCACGAGCGCGGTGAGCGCGTGCAGCGCGGCGCGGGGCGCGCGCGGCTCCAGGCGCGCCAGGCGCAGCAGCAGCGCGCGGTGGAGGAGCACGTACCTTGAGCACGGCGGGCACGCGCGGCAGCAGCGCGGGGTGGTGCTGCACGAGCGCGGTGAGCGCGTGCAGCGCGGCGCGGGGCGCGCGCGGCTCCAGGCGCGCCAGGCGCAGCAGCAGCGCGCGGTGGAGGAGCACGTACCTTGAGCACGGCGGGCACGCGCGGCAGCAGCGCGGGGTGGTGCTGCACGAGCGCGGTGAGCGCGTGCAGCGCGGCGCGGGGCGCGCGCGGCTCCAGGCGCGCCAGGCGCAGCAGCAGCGCGCGGTGGAGGAGCACGTACCTTGAGCACGGCGGGCACGCGCGGCAGCAGCGCGGGGTGGTGCTGCACGAGCGCGGTGAGCGCGTGCAGCGCGGCGCGGGGCGCGCGCGGCTCCAGGCGCGCCAGGCGCAGCAGCAGCGCGCGGTGGAGGAGCACGTACCTTGAGCACGGCGGGCACGCGCGGCAGCAGCGCGGGGTGGTGCTGCACGAGCGCGGTGAGCGCGTGCAGCGCGGCGCGGGGCGCGCGCGGCTCCAGGCGCGCCAGGCGCAGCAGCAGCGCGCGGTGGAGGAGCACGTACCTTGAGCACGGCGGGCACGCGCGGCAGCAGCGCGGGGTGGTGCTGCACGAGCGCGGTGAGCGCGTGCAGCGCGGCGCGGGGCGCGCGCGGCTCCAGGCGCGCCAGGCGCAGCAGCAGCGCGCGGTGGAGGAGCACGTACCTTGAGCACGGCGGGCACGCGCGGCAGCAGCGCGGGGTGGTGCTGCACGAGCGCGGTGAGCGCGTGCAGCGCGGCGCGGGGCGCGCGCGGCTCCAGGCGCGCCAGGCGCAGCAGCAGCGCGCGGTGGAGGAGCACGTACCTTGAGCACGGCGGGCACGCGCGGCAGCAGCGCGGGGTGGTGCTGCACGAGCGCGGTGAGCGCGTGCAGCGCGGCGCGGGGCGCGCGCGGCTCCAGGCGCGCCAGGCGCAGCAGCAGCGCGCGGTGGAGGAGCACGTACCTTGAGCACGGCGGGCACGCGCGGCAGCAGCGCGGGGTGGTGCTGCACGAGCGCGGTGAGCGCGTGCAGCGCGGCGCGGGGCGCGCGCGGCTCCAGGCGCGCCAGGCGCAGCAGCAGCGCGCGGTGGAGGAGCACGTACCTTGAGCACGGCGGGCACGCGCGGCAGCAGCGCGGGGTGGTGCTGCACGAGCGCGGTGAGCGCGTGCAGCGCGGCGCGGGGCGCGCGCGGCTCCAGGCGCGCCAGGCGCAGCAGCAGCGCGCGGTGGAGGAGCACGTACCTTGAGCACGGCGGGCACGCGCGGCAGCAGCGCGGGGTGGTGCTGCACGAGCGCGGTGAGCGCGTGCAGCGCGGCGCGGGGCGCGCGCGGCTCCAGGCGCGCCAGGCGCAGCAGCAGCGCGCGGTGGAGGAGCACGTACCTTGAGCACGGCGGGCACGCGCGGCAGCAGCGCGGGGTGGTGCTGCACGAGCGCGGTGAGCGCGTGCAGCGCGGCGCGGGGCGCGCGCGGCTCCAGGCGCGCCAGGCGCAGCAGCAGCGCGCGGTGGAGGAGCACGTACCTTGAGCACGGCGGGCACGCGCGGCAGCAGCGCGGGGTGGTGCTGCACGAGCGCGGTGAGCGCGTGCAGCGCGGCGCGGGGCGCGCGCGGCTCCAGGCGCGCCAGGCGCAGCAGCAGCGCGCGGTGGAGGAGCACGTACCTTGAGCACGGCGGGCACGCGCGGCAGCAGCGCGGGGTGGTGCTGCACGAGCGCGGTGAGCGCGTGCAGCGCGGCGCGGGGCGCGCGCGGCTCCAGGCGCGCCAGGCGCAGCAGCAGCGCGCGGTGGAGGAGCACGTACCTTGAGCACGGCGGGCACGCGCGGCAGCAGCGCGGGGTGGTGCTGCACGAGCGCGGTGAGCGCGTGCAGCGCGGCGCGGGGCGCGCGCGGCTCCAGGCGCGCCAGGCGCAGCAGCAGCGCGCGGTGGAGGAGCACGTACCTTGAGCACGGCGGGCACGCGCGGCAGCAGCGCGGGGTGGTGCTGCACGAGCGCGGTGAGCGCGTGCAGCGCGGCGCGGGGCGCGCGCGGCTCCAGGCGCGCCAGGCGCAGCAGCAGCGCGCGGTGGCGGCGCACGTCGCCCGCCAGGCTGCCCGCGCGCACCAGGATCTCGAACGCCACCAGCAGCGCCTTCGACTTCACGTCCAGCCTGCGGCCGCAAGAGTACAGACGTTAAGCCTACACGCAGACTAGAGAAACTAGTGGCGACCACAGCATAGCGGCCGCCACAAGCTACGGGCGTAATATTTCATACATTTTAGGGCATCCGCGCAAACACGGCGCTAGAGAGGCCGCCACCGAGCTTCTAGCCACCGGTGGCCGCCACAACGTGCGGGTGCGATATTTCATACATTTTACAGTGGCCGAAACGCGGCCACCGGTGGCTCTAGTCTGCGCGTAGGCTAAAGCTGAACATATTCTAATATTGTCTTTTATTAATGCGAGTATCACACGATTCTCGAAGTTACTCCAAAAATGGGGACGTGTTTTTATAGCGCATTAATTCAAGTTACCAAAAATCATCCAGACTTACTGAGGAATAATCTATTGTCGAAATATCGATAATTGAAGAGGAAATTGTCTTTTTTCATTCAAACGTCGATATCTCCGCAAAAAAAATCTCACATAGGCAAATAAAATCAAAAGTGAAGCTTAAACGCTTGTTTCTATTTTGACTATTTTTCCCCGAGATACAGCCTTCTAAACTTTGGTGAAAAAATTAGGAAAATTTCTTGTTCCTTTGTTTCCAGTAGTGTATTTTGTTAAAATGAACATATTCTACCAATTCTGTCAATACAAGCTGGTAACATTTGTCGGATAGCGCAAAAATAGGGGTAAATTATTGATCGAGACAGACTATGGACCCATCCATCCATCACCTCCTGACGGCGGTGCAGACTCCTACTTTTTTTTTATGTCAGCTATTGACAGATTGACAGATTTTTACTTCGAGCATTCGGAAATCCATAGACTGAAACCGAAACGCGCAATGTCCTCCTCACGGTTTTTCCATCTGTGAACGGAACCTATTGTAGACAGTACCTGTCCGCCTCGTGCACCACCTCGGTGATGGCGCGGCCGCCCTCCACGTCGCCCGCGTCCGCCTTCTGCTTGAGGAACGAGTAGAACAGGTCCATGCGCTGCTTCTCGTTCTTCTCGCTGTCCTCCGACACCGTCATGCTCTTCGCGCCCTCCGTCAGATCTGACGGCGATCGTTACATCTCATTAATCTAATTATATCTCTACATATTAAAAAACACTAGGTGGTTCTTTTCTCTATGCAAAATGGACAAAAAAATATATCGACTGTGAGCTGGCAACCGGTCCTATCTCAATTTTTTGAAGATTTAACTTTATACCACGGTGTTCCCTTTTTATTTGAATACCATAGAATAAAAAAAGTGAAATCTTTTATTTCACAGATAATATGGACGCTGTTAAGCAAAACAGTGTCAACCCACACGGTTGCCATTTTGAGAAAATTGAGTTTCAAGATTTAATCAGGTTTTATTAAACTTCTTTTAAAAAGGAACAGAAATAATAGATGTTTTGTAATTATTATTATTACACTAAATAAATATCATTATTTTTGGTAGCAATCAGAGAAATTGAATTTAGTGAAATATTGTTAAATATTCTTAACTTATTTATAGGGGTTCGTGCCCACTAGTTTTTTCGATATTTTTGCTATTTAAATTATTTATATTTTTTTGGAATATGTACTACAGCTCATAAGGAAGCGATTGGTATCAAAATTCACATTTGTCATTTTGTGTGTTGACAATGTATTGCTTAAAAGCGTCCATATATACAACCCAGACAGTATTCAGACGCCCACCTTGCATCCTGGCGCGCACGGCGGCCTCGCTGACGTCCACCGTCCAGTTGCCGTCGTCGTCGTCGTCATCCTTCGCCTTCTTCTTCACACTCTTGGCGCTGGGCGTAGTTGGTGTTATGGGAACGTCGCTATCCTGAAATATATATTACACCGGATTATGAGGAATGCTATCTTTAAAGTGGACCCTGCAAATTAATTGCAGAACTAACAAGGGTATGGAGAAAAATTTATATATGTTTCTCGTCACTTAAAAAGACAGAAAGAACGAACGTGGGCAATTTATAGATCAAATTGGTGATACAAACACATCGACATACACTTTCTACCTCACACATACTCTCTGAAGATACAGCCTCTCGCCGACTTGGGAACCCTCCTAACGAAGCCGCGAAAAATAATATTAGTCAATAAAGTCCTTTTAAGGCCAGCAACGCACCTGCGAGTCCCATATATTGCAGATGTCTATGGGTGACGGTGGTCACTTACCGTGTTTCTCCCCTAATCTATAAAAAAAAACTTGAATCAATCTTCTTAGTGTACTACACACACATACCCACTTTCATTCTCACTCACATACATCCATTCAAACTCTTAAAGTCATCTATCTTCTAATTCTCATTGTAATTATTTTCTTTAATCTTTATTATTGTTTAAAACTTCGGAAGTGGCGTTGACTCCTGAGCCACAGTTGTACTCAGCCTTTTCAGGAGTCATCGTTTCTAAATTTTTTTTTGTTAAATGTGTTTCTATTTCACTAATAAAGATTATTATTATTATTAACGACTAACGTTCTTGCCGTCCGCTTCCCCGTCGGCGTTCCCGTTGGCCGCGGGGCCGCTCCGCTTCGACCGCTTGCCGCGGTTGCCCTCCGTTAGCGACGAACCCTGGAATATTATTACGAAATGTTCAATAAATGTTTTATTATAGATTCCACTCAACATATTAACAACCATACAAGCAAAAGGTGAAACTATTGACTGACAAAAAGACCACTCAGATAAAATACAGAGAGGATCTTAATTTAATTGTTTCGATCAGTTAGGTAGGACACACAAACCCAATCATCTACTTGCTCGTAAATAAATATTATCAATAAACAAGACAAAGACAGACATATGTTTGAGATATGCCCCACAATGCAACACATACACTCCTATGTCAAAAATTCGAAGATCAAACTTGGGTTTGATAATCGAACAAACTGTTATACCGACTGATAAAATAGTAATGTCTTTTGACATTAGCGATATTTAGATCCCTTTTTAATGTATTATAAGTGTTAACCCCAAGTACATTTAATTACACTGTTAATTTTTACTATTATTATTCTTTATATTCTTCACAACATAATGCTGAACCAGGGCCAATTACAACCACAACATATTTAAAAAATGTACCTTAATTTTTTGTTATTATTTTGTGTATCTGTGTGTATGTTTCGTTCGTAATAAATGTTATGTCTATGTAAAGGACCAAATAAATTTAAAAAAAGTGTCGAGTGTCTGGCGGTCACCTGCACGCTGGGGTCGAGCGCGGGCGGGTTCTTCAGTATGAAGGTGTTGAGCTTGTGGTTGAACTCCAGCTGGCCGTGGTAGCCGCACGCCTTGCAGCCCTGCGAGATGGTGTTGCGCTTCGTGGACACGATCAGCTCCGTCTCCGGGTTGTCGCACTCCGGGCACAGCACGAACTTGCGGATGAAGCTGGAATGTACCACTTTGGATGTGAACTCAATCTTAATATTAGATGTAGGTAGCAGGCTCTAAGTTCAGCCACTGCGAAAAGGAACCGCCGTTCATAGATGGAAAAACCGTGAAGTGCACATTGCGCGTTTCGGTTTCAGTCCATGGATTTCCGAATGCTCCAAGTAAAAAGTAGGTCGACAGCGCATCATTGACTGATGTTCTGTGGCTAAGGTATCGCCTACCATCAAGTGAACCTCATGCTCGTCTGACGACATCTAACATTTAAAAAAAATGAAAAAAAAAATGAAAATTGCTGTAAAGCACTCGAAACGTCGAGAATATTATAATGAAATAATCATCAGGCATATTTTTCCTAGGATACTTTGTTTAATGATGATAAAAATTGGACTGTTTACTTTTTATTTTTATGTATTCACCGTCAGTCCTTACCCTACCCACACGCACAATCACTCTCCTGACCACTTAGGACTGAGTTCAAAAAATTCAAAATCATTTATTCATTTAGGTACACAATATACAATGTACACTTATGAACGTCAATTAAAAAACATATATAAACTAAATGCTTCTAATTTTACATTTACTGCCAGTTCTCAAATCAAGGGCGTAGAACGGACGAGAAGAACTGGTAATAAACTCTCCGCCACTCTTTTTAATCGCTAAGTTTTTTGTTTTGCAAAATGTTTGTAAGGAGCTGCAACCATTACACCATGTTCCATATGACATCTTGAAGTAATTAACTTAAAGACGAGTTAATTCATAACCCTAATCCTACTTAAGTTACGAAGCAGTAAATACGCTGTCAGATTACGTCTTACAGAATAGTCCTATCGCTTACCCGTCGAGCAAATCTTGAAGTTTGGCGGAGTCGTGGCTTCCATTCACAATAAAGCGCTCGTTCTTGTAGTCGAACTGCGTCTGAGCGCCCAGCTCGCACCCGAAGTACTTGGTCGGATCTAAAAATTATAACATTCCCATTCAGAGATTCCTCTTCTTATATGATCTTATTTGATCACCGAGAACACATGTTTATAGTTTTTCTGTAGGCATGTTTTCCCCACGTCTGGTAACTTCGAGTATTGATCGGGTGAGGAATATCGAACTTCCGACAGGGTTACGAACCACCGTTCATAGATGGAAAAAACCGTGAAGTGCACATTGCGCGTTTCGGTTTCAGTCTATGTATTTCCGAATGCTCGTATTAAAAAGTAGGACGACAGCGCATCTTTAACTGATGTTCTGTGGCTGGGCTGTCACCTACTATCAAGTGAACCTCATGCTCGTCTGTCAATAACTAACATAAAAAAAAATCATCAAGCTAGCACCAGACTCGTTGGTCGATATCAGAAGCTTAAACACCTTGAACGACTTTCGAGATAGTATTAGGAACGTCAGTTGCCATAAGCTAGTTCAACTCACAGGTAGCGGGCCGGCCCAGCGCCTTGGCCACCTCGATCATGTTCACGATGACGGTCTTGATGCCGTTCCCCTTGCCCTCCACCTTGGCGCAGATGCGCGGCATCTTGTAGCGGTAGAACGCGTCCGCCACATTGCGGTTCACGTTGACGGACCCCATGGCTTATTACTGACTATTCTCACTTATATAATACTAATTAATTATTCCAGGGGTGGTTTTTTTTTGACACTGGATCTGAAAGAGATGGTCGACGGTAATCTGAAAAATTCAAATACCATAAAAATACTACTCCCAAATATATCGGAAACTCTATTCAAATTATAAGTAGATTCTAATCATATTTGGTACATAAACTTAATGATTTTTCCATTAACCCATAGTCAGTAGCTATTCGTACTACCGGGTTCCATTCATCCCTGGGAGCGAAGATACGAGGTATACTCGATACTATTTCACATTTAAAAATACTCATGTTCTGTTATCAATATTTGTGATTATCTTTCACTATTCCTGAGAAGTGAGAACTGATTAATGAAAACCAAACAAACGCAAACTCTATAAGCATTTTAATTTTTAATACATTTTATATGACTAGCGCGTCCCGGGATGTTGCACTCGACACTATTTTTGTTTGTGGAAGTGGACTAAAGTAATGAATCATTAAAAAATCATGTCACAAACAGTTTTGATGATGAACTTTAAGTTGAAACTACCGCTAAACTAGGTGTCTATATTTAGACAAAGACTATCTTTGTTCGATATAAATACAATTTTGGATTAAAACTAACAGAAAAATAGCGACGTTATTAATTGCCAAAAAAATGGTAAAGTTCTAATAGCTGTGTCCGTGTACTAAAGGTTCTAATAGATGAGTGTCTGTCAACTAAAGTTCTAATAGCTAAATATCCGTCAACTTATAGCCGAGTGTCAAATAATTAAAAGTTCTAATAGCTAAGTGTTCGTCAACTAAAGTTTCTAATAGCTAAGTGTCCATCAACTAAAGGTTCTAATAGCTAAGTGTCCGTAAACTAAAAGTTCGAATAGCTGAATGTTCGTCAACTAAAGGTTTCTAATAGTTGAGTGTTCGCCAACTAGAAGTTCTACGCCAGCTACGTGCCTGTCAAATTCTGGTGCTTCTAGCTTTTTAACTACATTTTCTAATAACTAAGTGCCTGTCAACTAAACGCTTTGAACAAACAAACTACATGAGAGGCTAGTTCTGTGCCACTCGACTGAGTAAAAGCGACACCGGCACTCACCGGTAGCGTGTTCGCGTCTACAACGGCATGCGGGCCGAGAGCACCCGCGGGGCGCGCCAGTCACGTTTGCCGGAGCGGCAGCAGCTTCCGATGTCTGTTACTGCAAAACTTTGATCTTCTGCAACATATAGCGTCGCGGCTACTCGACGCAACATCGGTAGTGTCTTAATTTTTTGCCAATATAATCTAAACTGTCGTCGTAAGTTGTATTTAACAAGTCATTTTTATTATATCAGCTCTGAAGGATTTTTTTCTGTCAGACTTGAGGATCTACTAAAAGGACTAAGTCTCGAACTCGAAGAGAGACGTGCCTCAATTAGGAATCGATTTCAGATAACTCGAAATGTAGATTTAAACATTATTGGTATACAGGCCTTCGTTTCCCTCAAACATTATACAACAATTATTGCAGTACAGCGCCGCCAAAACGTCAAGACTACTTAGAACCTAGTCGCTAACAATAATAGTGCAGTGTTTGTGCTTACGTATCTAACCTGCGGGCAGTATTGCTCGTTATGTGAAGCGTCATGCACGTTCGTCGGCAGCCGGCCTTGCTCGCGACAACACACCGACCACTCTCCTCGCACAGTACTGTAGTCTCTGCAACAATTTAAATTACTTTTAGAATAAAGGTTACACCAGCATTTTACTACAATACCAAGTGATCGTAAATGTTGACTATGGTATTAGTGGCTTCATTTATTAAAGTGTATTGAAGAATTTCAATACACCTAAAAATATCATATAATGAATCAGATCTGTGTAAAAGATTTTTAAATCTCCGTGCAAAAATGTTTTTTACTCATGCGAAGATACCCATCTTGAATAGAAAGAGTTACAAGACATATTATCATAACATGTATTTAATTGGTTTCAGGAAAGTCTGTATTTTGCTTATCGACAAATATCATGAATGCAGATACGTTCATAGTGAATCCATAAAAAATACACGCATATTATAGCATTGCCTCTGTTTATATGTATGTTTGTTGTTAATCTTGTCATTTTATATTCACGACTTTATCACTACCCAAATTGACGTAAACGTAGTAATACCGACAAATACAAGTTATCGCTATATTTTATTCCATTAAGCCCATAAGTCGATAAAACATTTGCATTCAGAATTGTGTGTGCCTGGCAAGCTAACAAAAAATTATAATAATTTAATACTCGCATACTCGAAGCACGAAACAATATTTGCCATTATATGCCTTGGATAGCAATGCTGCTGTTTTGACGAGGCACCGTATCGCAATCTTTAAGGCTATATTATTGCAGCAGATATTGCGCTTATCATCACCTAAACTCGCTTGCTCCATCTGTCACTTACACCAGTGCCAACAACAAAGTGGTTACATTGCGTATTGTATCAAATGTCACGGTCACCTGAACGCGCCAAAATAACATAAAGCTGACTTACAAAATCCACCGCGTCACTATCGCTCACGCATGTCGCAAGTGGTCAACACAACTACTGGACATAAAAACTCCTTACCACGTGTAACGTGCCGCCAATGCGATAACCAAATACGAAATTTAATGCCTAACATGAAAACTGTTAAATCGAAATTGGCGTGATTAATTTCGCAAAGCACACCATATAGCGAGACCGCGTGTGTGTTAATGCCCTTGAAAGGCTCACTTGTGATTGGCCAATACACTAACACATACACACATACACTAACTGTCGTAAAATCTACTCGTGTTGGGCTGCCGCGTTCCGCGTATAAGTTTGTAATCTTCTTAATCTTCCGGAGTCTGTGTAACTCAATACATCTCACGCTAGTCAATTAATCTTGGATGCGTGACGGCAATAGCGAAGGTCGTGGTATGGATACAAAAGAAAAACTTATCGATTATGAAGCATTTTCCTAGGCCGGTTTTTTAAGTGTACCTACTCTAGATTAGTCTTATTATAATGCCTTGCCAAAAATATGAGTCAAATTGTTTAAATACTCAACCTTATAATTAAAAGTTATAATCAGACTAATTCGACTGACGTCAATGGCTATTGAGCTTTTCAATAAAAAGCCTTCAAGACAGTGAGGCTCTTATATCGCTCTTGACAGCGTTAATAATAATTTGGATATGGCAGTTTTTTTTTTGATTAGTTATGAACATTTTTATATATAGGTTATACTTCTGATAATCAGATGGATTACCTGCTGATCATTTTATTCATTTTCACCTAAGTATTTTTGGAGATTTAATGAAATATAATGTTTTATCACCCCGTCTCAATTTTGGAAAAATATTTAATGCGCAGAGATTGAAGATTCTATTTTATGTATAGATAAACGCGTGTTATTAAAAAGGTTTAAGTTTGATGTGGGTTAAGACCTTATAACACTCGAGTTGAAGTGGCATGATGACCTCGCCTAGGGGTTGCCGCATTGCAGTCACACTCACCCGCGACGATATCAACTAAGTCACCCTATTGGCGGCCACGAGGTTTTAAGAGAACTGCAGGTGTTATCTCTCGTGGGTGTAGTGAAGAGCCTATTTTTTTTTAGTTTTGCCTCTATAATATACACCAGCATGCTACTGTGTTATATATTTCCACTTGTTTACTCTAAGCTGGAGTGAGCATGGATATTTTGGAAGAAGCTATCACTTCTATTTCTTCTGCAAATACATTTCGTTTCTGCCGTATAGAAAACACAGATCAGAACAAAAAGCGCCAGCTATTTGTTTTTTATTTATAATAAATAACAAAATGACTTATTTGACAAAGATAAATTTATACGTCCAAAACCTAATACCTAGCTTTTCCCTAAATCCGATTATACTAGCTGGTTATAATATAAGCGAGCTAGATGATCGGACAAACTTATGAATGAATGCACTACATAAATGCATGCATACTTTGTTTTGCAAATCATATTACGTTTCATAACACATTCCCGGTTGCTCAGATTATACGGGTGCTACATTCGCTAACAATTCTATCGCATTCCTACATCACGTGTCTCGTAACAATAACATTGGCACAGGAAATGTGTGACCAGCGGAAGATGGAATCAAACACTAGAAAAAATTATACAACAAGGCATTATGTTTCTATTTACAAATAATAAGGACACTGTAATGTTTACACACGTTATAATAGGAAATCAAGGACCATGTGTTCCTCGGTAGAAGACACTTTATCTCTTTTGTTCATATTATGTATGTCAGTAAAAATAGCATGAAGTGTGGAAGGGTATCGCACGAAATAGGGTTGACGATAATACGAGTATTGTCGTCAACCCTATTTTTTTACACTATCTTAATATATTCTGTGTCTAATCACCGAAAATTATACATTTTAAAGGATATATAGACAAAACTACTACTACTATATTTCAATTTTTAAAAAAAACCAAGTGTCAATCGCAACTCAGCATGTCGAAACGAAGTGTTTTCTTTAATAAATAGCTAATTTGTTCTAGTTTCATTTTGCTCATTAATAATACGTCTTTTATAACTCGGTGTTAGTTTGCTCCCAAACCTCCCAGCGTTTTTCTTTAAACTGATTTACAAAGATGATACGAAATAAAATAAAATAGTTCGATAAAAAAAGTGGGCAACCCTAGATACAAACGATGTCATGATGGAAGCGCCTACGCATCGTCAAATTACAATTTAGATGTATCACCGCACTACTAATTGAGTGCACTAGACTACTAGGCCGCGATGCAATTCTTGCAATACTTATTCATTACTCTCCATTTTATATTACTTTATTTATACCTTATTTAAGGACAAAAATAAGATAATTTTATATATTCATATTATAAAGCTGAAGAGTTTGTTTGCTTGAACGTTCTAATCTCAGGAACTTCAGGAATTGAAAAATTATTTTTGTTGGATAGCCCATTTATAGAGGAATGATATAGGCTATATAATGAATTTAATGTAAACGTAAGCAAAAATATAGTGCCTGACTGTTAGGTAGTATGAGGTTCGCGGGGATAGCTAATATTATTATAATATGGAACATTAGACATCGTTAATCCAAATTAAGTTGCAAAAGCATCAGTTATGCAGCTGAATCTTAGAGAATACCTTAATATTTTAAATCACGATTATTAAATACAATAAAGGTGTTTTTTTGTATGGTATTGAGGAAAATTACTTACCATGTCTGGTAATTCTGAAATTGTTCCAAATATAACATAGATATCGTCATATATTATATCATGACATCCTTCGCCCACTTCCGCCAGTTAAATATCGACAAACATAATAGACAATGCTCCATAATATAACTCGTTACGTTGTCGTGAACTGCTAGTCAGTCAAAAACGTACTTTGTGTCAGGATATGATCACTACAAGCGGTACATATGCGGATAATGGATCCATATCGAATAACCTTTTGTGTTTTGGAGGCATAATTTCTAATTTTTCCGTATTGACTATAAATATATAGAATAGTTTTGAATTCGATGTATGTTATTCGAATAGACTTCAAAACTGGACGCATAATTTGATCCTATCATTGAAGTGTTTGTTGAAGTGTCCAAGTGACACCTCCATAATTGATAATTCTATCTGAAGAGATTTTTTATATTAGAGATTGACAGAAGAAAGTGAGGATCACTTAGGGGTACCTCAGCCACAATCAGTGATGCAATTTCGGCCTATTTTCACTTCAAATATTTAGAAATTCATGAATTGAAATACAAATGCGTATTATGCACGTCCTGGTGGTACGTTACCCGGTAGACATTTCGTTATTGCTTCCACCCACGTTATGCTCAAGTGACCAGACGTAGGGAAAACATGTTTCAAGAAAAACGGGATTGGAACCCATCTTGGGCACGACCAAACGAGCCTGAAAAAATGGGTATCAAAATATCTCATTCTTAATAAAAAAGCCCTTTTTCGAAATAAGTCCCAGCGAGGCGATTGCAGCAGAACGGACATTATTAGTGTGGCAACCTAGAGCAATTTTAAACCTTATCGCTTTCACCAGCGCTAACGTTACAACCCAACATAACTACACAATCGTGTGTCGGGCATCGTAAAGATAAGGAGCGTCGTGATTGATAGTCACAGGTTAAATTAACGCTGTCGGGTGAAACGTCACGCGAGTCAAGGTTACTTCCATTGACAGTAGCGAACTGGTATTAGCGTTGTGATAATTGTAAGCTAACCCCCTTATTAACACTAAAACTACCGAGCGGGCAAATGACCGCTTTCGAGACTAATAAAAATTGTTATATTGCAGTTTTTCCAGCGTGAGATGTGATGAGCGTGAGATGATTTTGAGAGACTGCAAGACTCAAAATAAAGTCACCTATTAAGTATAATTACTTACCTTTACTCAAATTCAAAATCATTTATTCATTTAGGTAACACAATGTACACTTATGCACGTCAGTAAAAAATACATATTAAATGCTTCTAATTTTACATTTACCGCCAGTTCTCAAATCAAAGGCGTAGAACGGAAGAGAAGAAATGGCAATAAATTCTTCGTCACTCTTTTTAATCGCCAAATATTTACTGCATTGTGAAATTTTTACTGCATAGTGAACCTAAAAGACAAAAGCCTAAATAAATTTCTGACAAATAATCGATGTTTTGTGGAGAGCATTTTCCTTTGTAGAAAAGGTGATGATCAGTCCCCTGTGCTCTGCTCAAGCAATTCTTTATTTCTTTTGCTACCCCGGAATTCGAACCCCGATGACATACGAGTATACTGACCCAAACCTTATGTCTCAAAAGGTATTTCAATTTTATTATAAAATTTTGAAGTCCGAAGAAAAGACATGCGGAAAAACTTGGGAAAATGTTCTGGCAATTTTGAAAATAATTCAAAAACAGAACTACAATCTGGGAAAATAATCCTAAGCAAACTTCGTTAAAGTATTATTTTTATCTCCCTTACGAACGAAATTCATTTTAATATACCGACGAAACAACTTATAATAGTTTAGCATTTAAATCGGATTTATATACATTATACATATATAGATTATTTCGGAGGACGTTAGTAAAACTTCTAAATAATATGGAAAAGAAAAATAAAATTATTTACACCTTCATTTTAACGATTAACTCAAGAACTAAATGACACAATTTTAGATACATTTAATTTCAATTACAGATTTATGTTGAAGTAGAGCTATATATGTAATATTTCTATGGAATTAGGATCTATTAAGCCGCAGAGCATTCGAGAAATTGCCAATAAGTACCATTCCCGTACAAACTTCCCAGGATACGCTCAGCGGGAAGTGGGAAGAGAGAAGGGTTAGCGTAGGCTAGGACGCATGCGCTCTCATATCGATCGGCACTAGAGCCTTCCAGCCTTAGCGCAAAATATAGAACTGCAAATATATCTATACTTGTAATATGTAAGGAATATAGGAGCAGGGATAACGTTTCTAAATCCTTATAAATGTCTCTCCAAAAGAAGAAATATAATCATGGCTCATTTAGTACATATTTGTGATAACACAACGGCCAGTTGAAATAAATAACTCACACTTTTCTTCATGACACACGAAAGATTTGTGAGTAGTATAGCAAACTCTCGTGTTATTTCTACTTTTTCTACTTCGTGTTGGATAACTTTTCATGGAGTCTGCTCATCAGTTCAAAATCATCATCATGTTCAGGGCTTATCTGAACAGACTTCATGTAACAACGCTTAAGCGTTTATCAAAATCAATCAAAAAATCAAGTATCAGTAATATTATCTAGTAATTTGATATTCACTTGAATAAGAGCAATTCGAGCAAGAACATTTAGCGACCTTGAACATTTTCCCCAATGAATCAACCCGGCAATAGATGCTACACGTCACCTAGACCTGCGAGATATTGCGCATTACACATGCAAGGAACGTGCATGTGCATACAAATATGTAGCATTGTGTCTGCTCCCAATATGCCCTCATAGGGTTCACAAAAAGTGTCTATAGAGTACCGCAAAGACAATGTATTACAACTGGAGGCCCAGGTGGTCGGTGGTGTCGATTTAGAAGGAAAGAACAATAATTGTATTCCTTTCGTAAAATGAAGAAATCTGAATTCCAACGATATTGCTCAACTATATGCGGTCGAACTGTGTACACGGTCGAAATACTGAAACTTCTCGTAGATAGAATGACTGGCCTCGATGAAGGGTGTTAGACTTATATACAAAACATCCGATCTTCAAAGTAAGTTTATGTAAGTTGCAAATAAGTACGGAATACTGGGACAATGGTATTGTCATTGTCACAGTAATCTAAAGCAGAGGTTATTGAACCAAGCTCGAATCGCAAAGTTACGACGTAGGGTCAAACGGGTCGCAGACCGAATTCCGCTCTACTGGTCTGAATGCGTTATCTTTCACCAGATATTTTTGAATCTAAATATTGCATTTATACTAAAATTTGATTATGTTATATCCGATATACCACTGAGTGATTCAGAAATCTCATCGGTGCACATAGATTAAGTCAAGGCTAACAAGTATTGTATTTTGAAGCATGCCTTTAATAAACAAATAGTTATGATTATAAAAAAGGCTGCAAATCAAAGACAATACAGCGAGTGATTTGACCCGCATGTGATGACCGCACATAATCAATGATTGAGAGAAAAATTAGCTGAGTCATGGCAAAAAATCCCACGTACAATTAAATTGTAATAAGTGTAATATAAATTTAAGTAGATTTTCCATCAGATAAAACCATCAATTCAACATTTGTTTGCAATTTCAAATAATTTCTCATACAACTGCCAGATTACAGCAGATACTAATAAATGAAAATCAATCTATCAATATGTTTTAAGATCTCCCTATCTAGAACGTACTATCTTCACTTACTTTTTCTCCTATAGAGATGTTTAAACTGAAATTGTTAACGTTTCCATACGATTTTTAAAACAAAGACCTGATAATTTCAAATACAACTAAAAAAGAATTAGCCAAGTAGGTATAGTCGTTTTGAACTTTGAAGTGATGCGTCAATTGATTTTTAGTTATTATATATCGGTAAATGCGTTCAGACGATACTTTAACCAAATTTCAACTATTTCGTAGCATATCAAAAGATAAGGCATATCGAATAAATTATTTACCACAACGTTACGCGATATGATGTAATGTTTGCTATCACTAATTGAACCGTGCATACAATCTATAAGCATACTAAAAGGGACTCAATGTAATAGGAATTTTATTTTCCCAATAAACCATACGTCAAAACCACCGAGGTTGATAATTTATGTATAAAAAGTTGAAAACAAGCGTATATAGTTGATAAGAGTTTACAATAATGAATTTGCGTCGTGGACAACTCAGCTTTATCGCAGATTGTTCTGCAGCGGGTTTTGACACGGTCAGTCTTATTAGGATGGAATTGACTATGTATCAACGAGCATCGTCGTATGACAAGGTCCAACATGGTTCTGCTATTACGTTCACCCTCCTTCGCCCTCTTCGTTCGCAATCATAGCCCAGTAAAACACTAACATAGTTAGCCCTTTAACCGGAAAACAGCCCTGATTTGCACTACTGTTTGGAAGTTGATTAACTAACGCTAGGAGCTACATCCTGGATATATATGGTTTAATATTCATAATCGAACCTGAAGTGCCAGATTACCCCCTAAAATTATAAAACTGAACCTGGACTTGTTGACTTGACCTGTAATTTATAGGAAATCACAAAATGTACAACGTTTAACTTCGCTGACGTCAGACGTCACATTGCAAGTGAATGTATTCCATTGTATGAAACAGTCTCGCGTCAACCTATCCACACACTTGTCTCTCTTATCAGCCAAGTGCTTGTTATCGCCTACCACGTTACTTCACAATACTTTTGGACAAATTATTTTTGAGATTGCAACTAGATACTACGAACTCAAATATATTTGTAGCCAATACTATCTTCCTATTATATGTCAATAACTACATATATCAGCTGATCCTCAAGATTAACAAAACAAACGATTTTGTAGCTGAAGCTGTCCAAAATTTACAAGGATTCAAAAATTTTGACGTTTTCAAAAAGATCTTCAATTAATGAGAGACATCCTACTCATTTAGTGTCGATCTGTATGTTAGTAGTTCACGATAAAGTGGGGCAACGATCGAGTTTTTGCAGACTAAGTTGAATGTTTGGAGACACAGATAACTAGATAGATTAATACTTTGACAACGCTCGATAGAACAGACAATGTAGTGTATTCGTTCGTGCATTAGTTACACTTAAGCGTAATACTTAGCAAAATCGGGGAATGATGAAAAATGACCAACGACAGACGATCTATCATGAGCTGCCGGTGGGGGAAAAGGTAATGAGGTTTGTGTGCTAGACGAGAAAGGCGAGTGCGTCGACCTCTGTGACATAACACGTTTCGGCGAAGCACGCTCGCAACATTGCCTTACCAATCCTGTGATACTGTATCTAGTTTGCAAATACATAGTAGCAATACTTATACAAGTAATGACAATTTGAGATTACCGAAATTCCGTCTGAGAACCACCGGTGGTAATTGGAAAACCCAAACAGGCATGATTTCCTATTGCAGGCAATGCGTAAGTTTGACTCGCGACTCTCTCCATCCCCCTCTTATCTTAGCAATTCAACCAGACCAAAATACTTAAGACACCAATTGTGATTACATGTGAAGGATAAATTCGACTGAATTATAGAAGCTTGTAGAATTCAGAATCGTTTTCTATCTACATGCTAGAATTCTCTAGATACTTTAACACGATTCTAAAAATAGCTCTACATGTGACCAACGCAGTGCACCTTCGACAAGAGAAAAAATATAAAAATCGTACAAATCAGTGGATATGAAAGTTTTGACTGATCAGATACAGAAAAGATTAAAATTAATAATATTCATAATTTCGTTTAAAGGTTTAATTAAAGTTACTGAACTAACAATTTTCTTCCAGCGAATTGGAATTACAAGTATATTTTATAAGTAGATATTATAAAATGCTTAATCAGCGAAATATCGTTGCGAGAAAACCCAAATTCATTCGTTTGGCTTTACTAATTTTCCGTTTCCTCAAATACAAATTATATTGGGATCTCTTGAAAGAATAGAGAAAACCTTCAAAACAATATTTTCACATAAAATGAAATCTCAAAGGCTGGGATTCAATAAAGTATTTCCACTTCATCGCAGCCTAATGGAATAGATAATATACTATATGTACTGCAACTCGTTGTGAAATGACTATCGATCGACTGCTTGGAGGCTGTAATCTACGCAGGACACACCGCTATCGTATTATAAAAGATTCGTTGTAAGAACTCGGAAGATAAAACGTTTGTGATTTAGAATAAATAGGATTCGTCAATTTATACTGGCTAGTTAATTATGTAATCTGAATTGGTTTTGGTTTTTATTCAATTACCCCTAACCTCCCTGGGAGGGAAGTGGTAATATTTTGTCATAATCGACATTGTATACCCGGAATTAGTTTATTTTGATGTGTAACTCGAATGTTTTAAATACATATAATTTTAACATGTACATGTAAAGGATTTATTAAAAGATGAAAGTGAAGAAATATTTGATCCAGTTCTAGATTAATGCAGAAATTTTCATATAAATTAGACTTTCAGTCACAGAGGCCTTGAAGAGAATCCAGTAAAATCATTACCGACGAGAGGTGTTTTCGTAAGAATTATTACATATTATGTTCACTGCACAATTAGGAAACGCCTTGACAAATTTGAAATTTTTAAATAATAAAAATAATTAGTCAAGTTGAATTAATTTCAGATTTGTTTCGAATTGCATCTTTGTATATATATTTCTAGGAGACGTAGCTTGAGAACTGCTAAAATATTTTAATGCATTTATATAAAGTATTTTTATTAAATTCTCGCGATAATAAATATAAATATATGCTAAAATATCACTTAAGGGTGAATAAAAACTAGGAATGTAGACATTCTGATAACCAGAAGCAGTGTCGTAAGAAGACATCCGGTATATTCTCGAAATACGATATCAGTTAGAAGGAATCATCACTTATGTAGTAAAGCCCAGAATTAGCACTCGATAGTGCATAACGAATCTTGTTTACATTATCCAAAAACTATATTTTCGCTTGTATTACACATAGAATTTTAGTTTATCTATTTCTAGAAGCAATACGTAGAACCGCAATGCGGTAACCGTGAATAAAGTTAGTAAAGTTTTGTGAATATAACTTATAATATTATTAAACTAGTATGTATATTTCCTGCTCTAGATGTCGTAATAAGCGAGATGGTTAAAAACATTGTTTAAGATAATATGTATGAAAATTGAGGAATATTTTTTGTTAAATCCACCAAATACAAATTTTGGGCTGTTGATTTAATTACGCACCTTTGCATACGTAAAGAGGTTGTTGAAAAGAAATCACTCTAAAAATGTCAACCACGGCAAATATTGTTTTCGATTCTTATAAGACAAGTTGGTAAATATGCCGAACCAGGGCTGCAGCTCAAGTGTTCCAAATATTTTTTCTATATTTTTTTACCACTAGTATGTAGTACCCCAAGTAGTATTAACAAGTTGCATGGCTTTGGACACGCAGGAGAATGTATGCACACCTCCTAGTGCCATTGTGAAGAGATGATGTGATTTGAGACATTCCAACACCTGGGATTTGGTTATTAAAAATCTAAAATCCCAAGACAAGTTTACTAAAAACAAGATACTGTAAGCCAATATTGTCATAATATACAAAATTGCAGCAAGTGAAATCAGTAGTAACATAATATGGTTATGGTTAGTGTGGCAACTTTGTGAAAATTTAAATCAGATGATTGTCACTTTTCAGTCTGCCTGTGACAATGCTTGCAGTTAAGCATTTGAAATCTCAGGATAAATAATATAATTTATTAATCAGATTTGAATGTGGTAAAAATTATTTTATTAAAATATGTGATTGTTGACTGAATAAAAGACAACATTATATTGTATATATAAAATTAATGGATGAAAGAAAAGGTCTTGAATTTGGAATATATTGATAAGTCGCTGGTTTCTACTATAGCCAGCAAGGTATCAATATATTCCAATTTGAATTTATTAGGAGGTTCATGTTCTCAATGGAAATCAAATAATTCTCATATGGTAAAAGAAAGTCAAATAATTTTCATATGGTAATTTTTCAACAAGCATCTCTAGTATAATATTATAGAATAAATGACTTAATTATTGCAGTTTTATATTTGATTAGTTATAGTGATTTATTTCTTACTGTCTAATTAATATAATAACAATAATTTCATACAAGGTTGGAATTCCAATGGAAAAAGTTTGATAGTTGCTTTTCTTATTTTCTCTACTTGCAATGCCTTTCTATATACATAAAATATATATCTAGTTTAGTGATACTTTTCAAAGGGTAAAATCTCGAAATTTAAATAAATTGATATTGGAAGACTGCAGTTCATTTATCAATTCCAGATACAGTAATGACTATGCAGTTTTATCAGCTGCGTTCAGTAATTAACTTTAATGACTAAATACTTTAATAATAAACTAAGGACTTTGGAGTGTGCATTGGACTTTATTCATTTCTAGAGAATTGCTTCAAAGTAAATCATTACTTAACCTGAAAATTCAAAATAGGTGGAAAGGTAAATAATATTGATTCTTTTTGTAATAGAACAGCTTACCTGTGAATCTTGCTAAAGTCATATAAAACGGTAGCGCCCCACTGGACGAGAGCTCACTGATGGGATTAATTGTTGATCCTTCGGCGAAACTTGCACCAGGAAAACGCGAGTCGGCCACACCAACCTGCCACAATGAAATATTTATTTCACCAAACACTAACACAATCTAAGCACTAAACTACGATAAATAGGTGCTACTTCATTTAAATTATTGAGCCGAAACGTACGCACCAGCTGGCGAAAACGTGGTATCTACTAGCTAGTCTACCTACCACATAGATAGATATAGATAAATATGGTCTGAAGATATTTGATATTATTATGTAGCTATGTACCTTCCTCTATAACGATGCGTCTGGCAATGCCTGAAACCACGTAATAATCACGAAACGCGTGTTCACGCCGCGGTTCGGAGTCGGATATGAACGAACATAAAAAGAATCTTCAATTTAACAAACGCGCACGCGATATCGTGGCTAAAATGAAGACAGAAAATAAATGAAATTGCACACTTTCATATGTTTATGGAACTATGTTCACACCGGAAATAAGACTTTTAAATTTAAAACAAAAAACATCACATGTTTTATAATTAGACGCTTTTGACAAAATTTATATAGCATTGCTATTTATTGATTTTATTTATTAACAAAAATTTCAAAGTAAATTCTAAAATAACAGGAAAAATAAATAACAAATAAAATTAAAATGCCTTCATACCGGATGTGGGAAGCTGTCAAATGGATTTGTCTATGGTTTTTAATTTTTAATTTTCCAGAGTAAGTAGTATTCGAGATGCAATATGAATCTTAATATTAACTAATAGTATAAGTTAATTTAATTCCCTTTACTGCATGATCAATTTGAGCAAAGCTTAATAGTACATATTATTTTACATTAATATTACATTTGATAAGAAATAAAATGTATTCTCTATTAATCTGTGGATTATAATTAGTCTACGCTACGATCATCTCAATTCTCAATGTCCAAACGTCAAAAATGTCAGGTTAAATTTCGGAGGAATGGATTACGAATAAATTTCGACAAAATCCTTTTTGCAATCCAATTATTGAGTGAAAAGTGCAAAAAGTTCAAAGTATTATTTTAAACATTTGTCATTAAGTAAACAAGAAATCCTCGTAAACTGTAAACATGGTAATAGAAATAGTATTGCATCAGTTTTGAAAATAAGAGGTTATGTATGAAATAAGAATCGAGTTAAATATTTATTGTATTACAGCATTCGTGTCGTCAAATACTATATAGTCCCGCCCGTTGGAAAAGTGTAGTACCAGTGAATCTAAAATCATCTGTATTACCTATTAAATCTGACCAGGTAAGAAATATTTTCTATGCCTTTGTAATAAATATTATCAACAACGAGTTAAAACCTGAGACTAAAATCTAATAAACAAAATAAAATTTAATTTAACTATTATATTAGAAAACTTAATTTGAGATACATAGACAAACATGAACTTAAAATACCTAGTTAAGAGTTTTGAGTACTTGATTAACCATAGATGGCTTTTCCATCTAATGTTAGTTGCTTGTTACTTAGATTGAATTTCGATATTCCTCCCACTTGTTGAATTATCAATGCCAAATATTGTGGCATTTGGCATAAAAAATACACCCAACCATATGATAGCATTATATCGTAACCAAGGACTGAATACCGGTTAATTTAGTATGGGAGTTATACTGGTATAATAAAGGTTTTTGCAAATATTCTCTCGTTTTTAATTCATATTTACTGAAAAAAAAATACTGTGGTAAGTTTAGTGTGTAAAATTAAAACTAATATCATGGTATCTCAACAAAACCTGGTTTTTGGTTTTCTATACTATGATCTTTTGATTAAAATAACAAGTTGCCAAAGATACTATGAATATTCAAGTTATAGTAATATCTCAATAAAAAAATATTTATTAAAAATAAGTTCAAGTAATATATTTAGTCTTCACAATATATATTTTTCAATTAGTGTTCAGTGGAATGCCGCTACTACTCAGCTCGAAAAGGCTTTTTCTCATCCATTATAGAAAACATAAAAGAAGACATTGCAAAAAACAAGGAAATGAAAGATAGTATAAAGAAATTCAGAGAGGAAGCACAGAAACTTGAAAATTCTGAAGCACTGCAAGCTGCTAGGAAAAAATTTCATGCTGTTGAGTCAGAGGCCTCAAAGAGTTCGGAGGTACTTAAAGAGACATTAGAGGGCATTAAAGGGAAGATGGGACATGTTTTAGAAGAGGCAGGCAAAACTGAAATTGCCAAAAAGGCAGGTGAGCACACCAATGAACTCGCTATATTCAAAAAATTAAAAGACTTTTTTAAATATAGAGCAAAGTTAGTAATTTATATAAATCTATACTAATATTATAAAGAGGTATAGTTTATGAGGTTGTAGGGGGTAATTCAGATCTACTGAACCAATTTATAAAAATCGTTCACCTATAGAAAATACATTATCAGCGAGTAACATAGGTTTAACATATTTTTGTGTATAGTACATCTACATTGCACCCGTGCGAAGTCGGGTGTTTTGCTAAGCTACTTGGTGGTAGGTTATAACCTCAACCACAGTACAACAGTCAATAATGCAACCAATTGCTTACTTTAAGCATACTTCAAATTTATAGTCTGAAAACAAAACATGCAACATGCATTTATGATAATTCCATCTATGGATGAAGTTTCATTACGGGATTGGAAGTTATGATACATGAAAAGTTAAACAATATTTTTTTTAATTCTATTATTTAAGAATTTACGTTGTTTTTTTTAATTATAGGAAAAATAACGGAAGATCTTTCGAAAACCGCAAAGGATGCGGCTGAGAGTATAGCTGATAGAAGTCAGAAACTGGGTCAGACGTCAGCATTTAGAACAATATCACAGGTTACTTTATTTAGTTGTGTTATTTTTGAGTTTCAGATAAAAAGATATAGAGAAACATGAAGATGAAAATGTAACGCATTGAATTAACCTTAAAAATTTAATCGCTTTTAGTACCAGGTCACAGGAATTTAGTTGAAAAAATCCCCACTTTTTACGAAACAATTTTCTCCTGAGAACATGGTCCCAGTATATATTATTCAAGCCTGTATGTCTTTAGGTTTTAGTCGAAAATCCTATTGCCATACATACAATAAAAAGTATAAATGATAAAATCTCTCATATGACTGAAGTACTAAAACGTGATCCCATAGACCTAAGGATATCTTCTAGCTTATGCCTCTTGACCTAAATCGCCAAAGCCATCATAATATAATCCTAAATACATCTTTTCAATAGTCTTCCCTTTAATCAAATCAGTCTCAATTTATGTACCCTTTTTAAATACAATAGAATCTCACTAATCCGGCACTTCAATAGACCGACACGTCCAATAATCCGGCATCTTCCTCCCCAATATAAGTTGCACAAAAACTGACCCCAATTAAGGATTATTTTAAAACTATGTAATTAGTTAATTACCAGATATGTTACAGTTATAAAACAAAACGTGTAGAACATGAACAGTGAACACAAATATGTTGTATTATAATAATAATAATAATAATAAAGCCCCTTTATTCCATGTTCTGTTTTTACAAAAAGATAATTTATCAATTTTTTTTTAAGGAAATATATAGTTAATTTATGTTGTAGTTTTTTTTTTTTTTTTTCTTCTATCTTTCGCTATTCTCCTTGAACATGAACCCCAGTTTGGGTATAGGCCTCCTCTAGCATGTATCATGATTCTCCATTTTTCGCCTTTAGTTTCTTGTAGGTTGTTTGAAAGACAAATATAGAAATTTCTTAAGCATGTTTGGTTGTGATCTGGAAAATGTTTTGCATATTTTTAAGTTTTGTAAATGGTAAGTAACACATAACAAGTGTTAAACAGATGGGAATTCTAGTCTATTTGTAAGCTCCACATACAGTATATTTTTAGGTAATTGATAATTTATGTTCATAGGCATATTGTATGAGTCTCTTTCCTCTGTTGTTTCTCATTCCATGTTCAAATATTTTCTAAGAATCATATTCTCACTGTTATATTTCTCAATGTCACATCCCATTCTTTGGACTTTGGAGCTAAGCCTAATATGTTAATATAGATAATTATTTGATATAGATTGAATGATTTCTATAAATCTTTCTGTTGATGTTAGAGATCTAACATTAAAATCAAATGTTCCTATTTGTTAGTTTCTTTAATTTCTTATCACTTGCTAGAGGGTTGTGGTCTGATTCCCCACGGAGACCAACCGGATTGGGGAATAATGTTTTAGAAATATATGTTGGTGTAAACTATTGTTGTTTGAGTTTAGGTTGACAGTGTCTTCTAGCTGTTATTTTTTATCCTCTGAGTCAATGCTTGAATTAGTATGTTGCTTCATGAAGCAGGGAAAGGGGTTACGTTTATTTAGTTTGTTTATTTTATTTGGAGCCATTTGACTTTCTTTTCCACTGGTGCTAGACTGAGTTGGTGTTTTTGATGGGGATCTTTTTCTTTTCTCATTTCCTTTTGGATTATTTATTTGCTGGCTTCTTTTTGTAATCAGCCTATCATATATGATAATAGTTTGATTCCCCTTCTTTGCTTCTTCCCTCTGTTTAATTTTTAAATCCTTTCTCATTTGAAGAATGTCTTTGGGGAAGTCTTCGGTAGCATAAATATTATTTGGGAATGATTTATTTAGTTTTAAAATTTCTATTCTCCTCCAGGTTAGTGTAAGTTTCACCAGTATAGGTCTGTTTTTTCCACTTTCCTTGATACCTATCCTGCGAACTTCACTGATTTCCCATTTATCAAAATTCTCAGTCTCTTCCTGTTTAATCGCATTGTTAAGGGTGTTTAGTACTAATTGTAGGAGTTGTGCATTGTTTTCCTCCTTTTCCTCTAATCCATGGAGTATAACATTGTTTTTCCTTACTTCTTTTTCCAAATTGCGAACTTTATTTTTTAATGTAGAAACCTCGTTCATAAGCTTTTGGTTTTCATCTATTAATGGTTTTAATTTTTCATCAATAGTTAATGTCAGACTTTTAGAGAAGTTTTCTGCCAAAATATTTGTATATTTTTGAAATTCTTCTTTAACTCCCTTCATTTGTTCATCCATCTTTTCATTCATTTTATTCAAAATGAGTTCTATATTTTTATCCATACTAAGATAGTCTACTTAGCAGATTTTTTCGAACAGGCAACACTTGTTTGATTTATGAACAAAGAGAATATTGACAGATTAACCCCTGTCACTGTCATAAACCGGAAGTTGTAATGGATTATGAATTATGATTAGTTGTCGTAGCTATATTTATGTATATGAATCTGATTATTTCGGCACTAGTTTTAACACTTTCTTGGTTTTTTCCCGTCTTGTTTTTCACTTTTCAATGCTAGTTCAATTTTACAGGTACTATAACAAAGTTTTAATCCCCTTTTGTGATTATTTCAGTAGTTTTTTATTTTTTATTCACTCCCAACAGTTAGAAACACTTTTCACTTGACAGCTGTCAACCGGAAACTTATGTTGTATTACTTTTATGAAATTAATTTTTTTATTTATTATGATTTTTTCCATACAATCCAGTCATCCGAACATTCCTATAATCCGGCATGCTCTGGTTAATAGTGCCTGATTAGTGTGATTCTACTGTATTCATATTAACACTAAACCTACCAGAGCGGTCAAATGACCGCTATTGAGAATAAAAATTGTTAAATTCCATTTTTCTTGAACTCGCTGCACGACTTTTTCTATAATATAATATAGCCTTATAACATTTTTTTCATATTAGCAGCTTTTCATAGTTCAATAAAAATGATTTAACCATTTTTATTAAAGTCTCGAAAGCTGTCACTTGACCGCTCTGGTAGGTTGAGTGTTAACTGAGCTGACACTGTTATATGTATAAAATATCGTATCTTCTATGAAACTTAATACATTTATGGTACGAGGCAATATTATTATAATAACGTTTCCTCGGCAGGCTACGGAGGTGGTCAGAAACGAGATGTCTCCCCGCGGGCTGGAGGGCCGCGTGTACACCTCGCCCGGCGCGCTGCGGAAACGAGTCGAGGTAAGTCTCTTTTTATCACCATTTGACACTTATAATTTATGCCTGGGGCCATAATTGGGGCAATGAAAGAGTGGAAGGCCCATGCCCCCAAATTATTTTCATGTTAACAAGTTTTGTACAAAGTATAGCTGTTATAGGTAAAGGTAACAGAAGGCGAGAAGGCGAGAACAAAGAAAAGATGTTTACAAATTTTTACTCAATGGAATTTGAAAGACTTTTTCCGAATCTGCCTCTCTGCCTATAAGCCCCGCAAATTGCTAATGCGCCTGATGTTTACTAGCTAACAATTATTATATAAATTAACCCTATCTTATAGACAATAATAATTCAATAATTCTTAATTTTTTATTTTTTATTATTAACTAAGTACTTAAAACACATGCAATCTAGCCTAAAACTTAAAGCTAATAAACAGTTTATTTCTATCCTAAACTAACTAGATTTTATGGGTCACCAATTATGGAAGTCCGAGTGTATATAACTTATTATTGGCTTCCATTTTAATATGTGTGTATCTACAGTACTCTACAGGTCGAAAGTAGAACTAGTTTTTCTGGGCCCAAAGTTTGTATGGGCCTGTTCTTCTATGTACATCTATTATATTATATATTGTGTATGTTTGTCTGTCAGGTAGCGGAGGAGGAGCGCACGTTCGCGCCGGACACGGAGGCGGTCGGCGTGGAGCTGCACAAGGACTCCAAGTTCTACCAGCAGTGGGAGGACTTCAAGAACAATAACCAGTACGTCAATAAGGTCTGTGGAGGATTTTAAATGCCGGCAACGCACACGCAACTCCTCCGATGTTGCAGATGTCTATGGGCGCCGGTAATCACTTACTTGCATTCTGATGGGTCGCGAGTTCGAATACCGCCGCCGTATATAATCCACAATTTTTTTTTTTTTTTTTATAGTATAGGGGGCAAACGGGCAGACGGCTCACGTGATGGTAAGTGATCACCGCCGCCCATAGACATCCGCAACACCAGAAGGCTTGCAGGCGCGTTGCCGGCCTTTAAGAAAGATGTAGGCTCGCTTCTTGAAGGTTTCCAAGTCGTATCGGTAAAATTCTAAACGTATCAGATATGGCAGGATTCGAACTCTCGACCCATCAGCAAAAAGCTTATTTTTTATATATTTTGCCAAATTCATTTAGAAAGTATTTCATTCATGTAGCAAGATATTAAAAAATATAAGGTTACACAAAGGGTATGTTCCGATATACAGTGCTATCACTGTAGAAAAATTCGTTCCGTTATGGCCTGCCAGTATACTGCCGCAGTACCCTAGGGAAACATATGACGTCATAAATCGTCGCCATATTCTACTGTGAGCACTGGCGCTTTCGAGGTAAGGTACTCGCAGTACTTTGATCACGTGACCAGTCAAAACCACTCGAGTGCCTACCATCTTATAAACAATAGCTACAGTTTAATCAGAAAATTTTAAAGTTCTGTAATTAGTTTGGATTAATAAATAAAATAATGGAAGAATTGCAACAATTAACCTCTGTACATTAACTTACACACAAAAATATAAGTTATGTAATGAAAAACATATTCTTTTTAATGAAAAAGTACTTACTTTTATTATATTATAAATTCATTTTTTCAATTAATATTAATTAAAATATTTTTAATTTGACAGTACTCCAAAACAGTTTTTTTAATGTACTAGAAAACTTTAATACACTCATTTGAATGCTGTACACATACATGCTGACAGTATACGGGATTGCGTTCCGTTTTAAATAGTAACCAGTATAACTGGCTATAAAGGAACGGCTTCACAGTATACTGAATTGACGTCACACTGAATATCGGAACATACCCAAAATAACTATGAAACATGAACTACTGAATAATCGTTTTAGTTGTACCACGCAGTTCATAGGACAAAAATAGAACAAAAAAACATGTTCTCTGTCTCATAAATGCGACACAAGTGGTCAAAAGGTTAAATGTAATGATTTGCAGGTTTTAGACTGGAAGATCCGGTACGAGGAGTCGGACAACGCGGTGGTGCGCGGCGCGCGCTTCGTCACCGAGAAGGTGGGCAGTCTGTTCGGGAACATGTTCGAGAAGACCGAGCTGTCCAAAACGTTGACAGAAATATGCAAAATAGACCCGAATTTCACTTCACAAAAGTTCCTGGAAGACTGCGCTAACGACATCATCCCTAACATCCTCGAAGCCATGGTCCGAGGCGACATGGAGATACTAAAAGACTGGTGCTACGAAGGGGTGTTCAACATTCTGTCCACACCGATCAAGCAGTGCCGGCAACTCGGCTACAGACTGGATTCCAAAATCCTCGACATCGAGAACATCGAGCTGGTGATGGGGAAGGTGATGGATCAAGGCCCGGTGCTGGTGATAACATTCCAGTCTCAGCAGATCATGTGCGTGAGAGACTCCAAGAACAATGTGATAGAAGGAGACCCGGATAAGGTGATGAGGGTGAACTATGTGTGGGTTCTGTGCCGGGACCCGCAGGAACTCAACCCGAAGGCTGCCTGGAGGTTGCTGGAGTTATCAGCTAACAGCGTAGAGCAGTTGATATAGTTGTGTAGTTGGACTGTAGTGCTGGACCTGTGTTTGTGGACAACGGAAGCTTGGGAATTACAGAAATGAAACCTAGTTCTTTGATTATTTTCTTATATTATATCTTATTTATACTCTGTAGCAAAAATATTTTTGAGTACAGAGTAAAGTGAAATATGAAATTCCACAGATTCCATATTATGCAACGGCAAGGCTTTTGTAAATAGTACAAATAACTTGATCACTGAGTAGTCTAATATAGTTCTAATGATATGACTCTATCTGGAGAGATAGAGCGAGTGATACGACAATCTAACTCGAAACATCCGAAATTTATTTTTGTAAAATATTATTGGTTTTGTATGTATTTTCTGTTAATAAAATTGTTTTGTTTAAGTTTATGTTTTTGTTTGGTTTTTTTTACTTAATCAATACAAGTTGCATCAAAAAAGTACCAGCCTCTATAGTGAGATCTTGATTAAATGCCATGACAATAATTAATTTAACATAATTACGTTTTTTGTGATTGATGTGATAGGAGTATCTTACGTTTTATTCTGTGCCACTTAATTTAACTAAAACCTAGAAACGTTTTTTGAATCAAAAGGTCAAAATAAGGCATTCAATTTCAAACAATATTTTTGTATTATCGAAAATTCTTAGATGAATTGACGCATTTTTAGTATTTATAATTTATAAATACATTAAAATACTAACGAAGGTTACAAACCGCAAAAAACGGATTTCTTTCCGGTTTGATTTTAATACCTTGTTTTTTCTTACTTTTGTGGTTTTATTTTGTTATTTTTTTCATATCGACTGACGAGCATGAGGTTCACTCGGTGGTAGTTGATAACTACAGAAAATCAGTAAATAATCCGCTATCGATTCTTCTTACTTCGAGCATTCCAAAATCCGATATTCCTCCTACAGACTGTTCTTCCTTTAATGCCCGAGGTGACCAGACGTGGGAAATATGCTTATTTATAAATATGTCGTTTTTAATCGGCGGGAATCGAACCCGCGACCCATCGATGTGCAAGGCAAGTTCTACCAAACACGCCAACGAGCTTGTCAAAAAATACTCGCAAGTAATATCAAGAATCTAAATGAAACAAAAATTCAATACACATTGTTTTATTAGGCACATTCAAAAGACGGACAAAGCCATCGTATATACTCGTACAGGAAACACCTAAATATTAGTGCTTATACTATGCGATGAGAGTTAAAATAATTAAAATGAAATGAACCGACCGTGACTAGGTTACAAACAAATGCTTAACTAAGGAATGTTGCCATTTAAGACCGTACAAATTATTCATGGAAAACTTAAGAAAATAAATAATAATAATAATACGCCAAATAATTCGCTTCCATTTCGTTTTCCATAAACCATTGAAATATATTTTTAAAACTTATCACGAAATAACCTAATTTGTAAATCTTAAATCTAAAATAATACAGATACAGTGCCACAAATATTATGCATAAAATTCACTTTTAAAAAGCTCAAATCACAATCGACAATATTCGCAGTGTTGCAAGTGTAAAAATACTTTGATAGTGTTGCTACAATATAAATAATTTTCTATATGTAGGAAATTAATTCGACGGATCATTCACCCTTTGCGAAGTAATTTAAAACATCACAACCACGAAAACATACAAACAAAACATATTTTTTGTACTTTTTCATTAATCGAACTGGTACTTTACACACATAAAATAAAAAGGACGATTTCGCAAGACCGTCAATTAAAAATATTAGTTTAATTCAAAATTTCCGAAAAAAAGTGTTATTTTTGTGCGTACGCTTTTCTACATACACAATTTTACCCGCGGTTCTTTAGACAATTATTACAACAAGCAAAAGCAGATATTCAATAAGGCGGTTACATTTCGAGATTTATTTAAACATCCTATACAGAGCAAAAAAATGGTTATAACTATACTTTTGTACATATTCTCTTGACAGACAAACAATAATAAAGCCTAGATAACATTTATTTAAATATAATAAATGACACAATTTTATAAGGATTTGAAAATGTGCATAAATTAAAGTATTTTTTTTGGTGAGAAATAATGTTATATTTATATACAATTTTTAAATATTGGTCCAAAAGGTAAAATAAATGGAAAATTTGTGTCACTAGCGTGGCAACACTAAAGTTGAAAGTACATATAAAATTATTAAGAACTACTATAGGTATTTAATAACCTTATACTTCTCAGTATACTCGAATAAAATGGACATAAATATTATATAAAGTTATTTCAGTTCTTATTAATTATGTTTTATTTTTGTTTTTACCTTACTGTTCTAGAGCGGGTAATGTCTAAAGGGCACATTAAAAGATTCAAGTTTAGTCATAAAATAAAATAGACTTGATAGAGATTTTTTTTAAATATATGAAATAATATTTATATTGAAGAAAAAAGGAAACAATTTTTACTTTGATTAAAATGTATTTTTTTGTTTGTATTTTGCTTCGGACACTACACCCTTAGCGATCCTTAAAATAACGAAAGCTGTTAGATTTTATCTGCTGCTGGGGCCAAGTTCTTAAAGCAATACTGCAGTCGTCCTGAACGATAGAACGAGACGCAATTATACACGATGCATCGCGCTGTCACGTTCACTCGTAAAGGTGTCAATAATATTACGAATATCTAAGATATTTTTTGTATTATTGACGGACCCGTTTGTTTGCAAAAAATAACATCAAAGGTTTAACGGGAAAGTATTCCTATCGTTCTGCTTGTATACAGTTTCAACTGAGGGCCTAGAATAAACAACTTGCGAGAAAGTATTCGAATCGTAAATCTGTCAACTTCTCATATAGAGTCGACGCCACGAATCAAGCCCACGGCGAAGTTTGAAACTAAACGTGACAGCTCAGTAATTTTGTAGTTTGTCAGAAATGATGTGTCAGTGATGCCAACTTGGGGGTTATCTCCCCAAATTTAGGGAGTTTTTTAGGGGGTTCATTTATTTACATAATTACAACAGTTATTTTATACTACTTGAATATATTTTTATTTAATTCATAATTGAAATTACCTCTCAAACCGAGTGTACAACAAAAACTTTAGGAGTTTTTAATTGATATTTAGGAGTATTTGAAGTTTAAGAATTTGAAGTATTTGAAGAAGGGGAACATTTTGTAGTAGTTGGCATTACAGTTGCGCGATACGAGTATTATGCGCAAAAAATATTGGGAAGTCAAGAAATATCAAGTTGATTCGATGTAAGGAAATGTTGCACATCTTACTAACAATAATTTGCGTGTATGTATCAAAATATGCGACAGAGGCGCCGCAGCTATCGGATTTGACTGGTGGTGCTGACTGTACTTACTATCTCTTTTTATGTTAGACATCGACAGACGAGCATGAGGTTCACTTGATGGTAGGTGACAGTCTCAGAACATCAGTCAATGATGCGCTATCGACCTACAATCTCGCAAGTTGTTCTAACAAGCGGTCGCCTGTGTGTCGGGGTGTCCCCCCGAGGGTCGTTCAGTCGAGCACCCACTGCATGAGGCTGGTGTCCAGGCCGCCGGAGGAGACCAGCCGCGAGTCGTCCAGCAGGAAGCGCACGCCCGTCACGTGCGACGAGTGGCCGCCGTACTGGTGGCACAGCGACTGAAACGGGACGTTATACATATAGTGGGACAGCTGTGCCACTGGCGGTAGTGGCCGCCGTACTGGTGGCACAGCGACTGAAACGGGACGTTATACATATAGTGGGACAGCTGTGCCACTGGCGGTAGTGGCCGCCGTACTGGTGGCACAGCGACTGCAACGGAACGTTATACATATAGTGGGACATCTGTGCCACTGGCGGTAGTGGCCGCCGTACTGGTGGCACAACGACTGCAACCGAACGTTATACGTATAGTGGGACATCTGTGCCACTGGTAGTGAGAACGATGAAACTATATATAAGTTCAATAAAATGGAAAGGTGATAAACAGTTTGGTAGCCATTGCTAGGTGACCGAGATATTACTTTAAATGCGGAAAGCTGGTAATATTTAGATTCACTTAATTACTCAAAAATAATAATTATAGATTTTACTTCAAAAAATGCACTCTACGCGTAAATAATAATCTGACATTAGTTCATGTAAATAATGGAAAAAAAAATGATTTTTCAGCGAGTGTTTGTTGGTTTTAAGAAATATTATTAATGTTTGTTGATTTGGTTTTATTGTTGAATATTTAATCGTACTAGTTATGGTGATTTTATTTACTCTACTTCTTTTGGAATTAAGTTTTGTCATTCTTCGATGGAAACAAAATGAACAAACGATACAATTTTCTATTAAGATTCTGGATTCTGATTGCTTTTTCAATCCCTTTTAATCGAATTTTTTTTTTATATCCTCCGTCTGTAAAATAAACGTATATTTAAAAGAAGATTCTGATATCTACTACTAACTCACTAGTTGTAACCGGCAACCTTTGCCATGCTACGTAAACTGTTTTTCCTTCCCGGATCTTCATTTAACCTTCGCGGGCGTATGCAGAACAATTCACCAAAGTTTTATCACAGTCGTATGAATAGTTTAGGAGTGCATATAGGACAAACATACTGACACTGATTTTTATCTATATACATAGATTAAAAGAAATCATGAATCGGTTACCTTGGGTTGTGTGACCGGGTAAGCGAAGAGCTTCACTTTGCCGAAGTCATCGCCCGTCGCGACCAGCCGGCTGTCGTGAGACCTGGCAGACAAACACATTATTACATCAATCTAGCTACACTACCCAGCTCCACTGATCAATGGTATGGGCCTTGCTCAGGAAAAGTAAAAAAAATGTTTAACTTAAAGTAGGTCAACACCGTATAAATGCTTGCTGTCACTAGGTTGAGGTACCTCACTTACTATTGTACAAAGTCACACAATATTTACATGACACGCACGAGATATATGAGAACAGCTAAATAGTAAATCTCCGGATAACTATATTAGAAACTGTCTTAATGAATGTAACGGGTAAATTATAAAATTATATTTTCTATTTCCGGACTAAACAAAACAACACAAAACACACAGTTAAGTGTTAATTAAATTTTATTATTAATGATAGAAAACAGTTTTAAAAACAAATTAACATTTCTCAATAAGTATTCAGGTTTCCGTGAAGCTGAAAATTTTGCAATTTCCGATGTTTGCAGACTCGAATTTCATTTTCTAAATAACATTTTTCACTTGTCGTGGTATTGGCGGACCCATCTTAGGATATTTAACTCATGTGTTAAACTGGCGCGAACAAATAAGTCGTGTGACCGTCGCTGTGGTCGACGGCAGACTGAGTCAGCTTGACGTGTGTCAATATCCCCCGCCCTGCCGCTCACATACCTCAGGAGGAGACTAGCACTTGCGCGCGCACTATAGCAGCACCGCGGTGGTGGTATGAACTACTCTTATCCCAAACAAACAGTGACAAGCGCGCCTATGGCCGCTATCAGGTCCGTCGATACGGGCGGTCTACATACCTGGTGCAGGAGTTGATGTCGGTGCCGTCCGCGCTCTCGGGCCACACGCCCACCGTCTGGAACGTGATGGGGCAGCTGTTGGTGACCCAGGCCACGTCACGCATCGACGTCGGGCTCGTTATCTGACGGCAGGTTGTTGCGTTCCCTGGAAATGTATGTTAGACTAGCAACACGGGTGCAATGTAGATGTACTATACACAAAATAGCCTATGTTGCTCGCTGATGATGTAGCTTTCTATTGGTGAAAGTAGAAGAAACAAACAAACAAATTTAACTTTCGATATCGTTTAGATATCGACAGACGAGTATGAGGTTCACTTGATGGTCGGTAATATACATAGACTTTCTCGTGAGTTGTTGTTCTTTTAAAAAAAATATTGGACTTGTATACTAACACTAGTTTCTAAGTTTTTACTAACAAAATGGATTATTTTATCTGATAAATAAATACATAATAATAATAATAACCCAGCCACAGAACATCACTCAATGATGCGTAGTTGAACTATAAATTAGCCCAATCAGTACATAAATATAATTAAATATAGCTAGGATGATTACTACACCATTAAATAAAACCGCCTCTGTAGTTCAGTGGACTGCGCGATGCGTTTAGCACCGGAGGTCCTGAGTTCAAAATCCGGTGAAACAAGATTTAAAGAAAAAATCATTATTCAATCGCATAGGGCAAAGAAGTCTGATTAACTATTCAATTTCTAGATTACTGATTAATATTAATAGGAAATTCCCAAAAATAAACAGACAATTTATGAACTACTACATTTAAGTCTTTAGAACAGTAGATAGTTTAACAAGTTGTGAGTTCGATTCTAACTAGATTAAAATAATATCGTATTTTTTATAAACATGGTTTGTTAAATAAAATACTGTATACCGGATTAAAACGCGATTTATTGTTTAAATTATTTATCCCGACGTTTCGGATGCTTTTCAGCAACCGTGGTCGCGGGAGACAGTCTCCCGACCACGGTTGCTGAAAAGCATCCGAAACGTCGGGATAAATAATTTAAACAATAAATCGCGTTTTAATCCGGTATACAGTATTTTATTTAAATGTGTGATACTCGCGTTAATAAAAGACAATATTATGGTTTGTTAAACAAACAAAAAATAGGTTTGTTATTGGAAGAAAGTACAAAATAACTTATTGATAGAGAATTTTAAGAATATAAGTTCAAAATGAACAGTATATAAAGGAAACCATCAATGTGAAAAATTTGGTATATAATATGTATAATTGGATTCTTATACAAAACGAAATGTGAGCGAGGTATGAATTCGTAAGTGTTTTACTTACAGAAAAGTAACTCGTAGTCTCCGGAATTACTTCGTATATACTGACTGTCCACCGACCAATCCAAGTGAGTGATGAAGCTTGAGTGACCCTGGAAACAACGTATAACCATTGAAATTAGTATTAAATTACTAAAATCAAAGAAAATAGATGTACATAGATGAATAGGCCCATACAAACTTCCCTCGCGTTGTCTCGCTTGCTCTTACGAGCGAACGGCAATATGCTCTAAAAGCGTCTGGGTGCGAGAGAGTGCGCGCTATGACTCCAGCGTCAGTGTCGTCCACACGGACACTAGCAGCCCGCGGCGGCTGGGGGGAGAACTACTCTTACTCCAGAGATACCGTGCCAAGCGCGCCTAAAGCCTAAAGGCCTGTGCTTATATGAACATCTATGTTCTTTGGTATATTTAAAACACCACGCCGTTACAAAAAAGCTAATGAATCAATACATACTTTTTGGTATTAATTCATCGCATTAATTATTTATAAGAATTTCTTTGTATATTCTGGATGTAAAATAAAAGAACTTTAATTCATATTGTTCACAGGATTACATGAACCTACTAATGGTAACTGTTTTGTTTGGGCAGTCGTGTAGAAAAGCGAAAGGCTGCTCATTTTAACGATGATAATATTTATCTCTATTAAGACTTTTTCTATTTGATATTTTACAACAAATATAGCTTTATCAAACTACTTGCGTCGAAAGCTGTCTACTTTTGTGAGGACTTAAATCGGTGTTGTACTACATTTACATTTTTTTTCTCGCACTAAACTATAATTTAGTGAAACTTTAATGAACGACAATTTTTTCGAATTTTTGAATTGAATGCGTAATAACTTACTGGATTAAAACGCTATTTCTATAATAAGGTAATTTAAATCGAGCGGAGAAAGAATCTATAACCACCTTCGCATGCAAGGCTAACTACTAAGCAGTCTGACAACAAGTTCTTAATTGTCTAAATATGGAAGGTAGCTAAATCCTAAATGCGTTAAATATCAAACTATTTAAAAAGCCTTAAATTTAAATTTTTAAGAATATACATTAATACATTAGTTAGGCGATCGCATTAGAACAACATCTAAGTTATAAGCTTAGCAATGAATGTGATATTATTTTCTATACTAAAACAACAATAAAACTACTATTGTAACAGGAATCAAAAACTATCTAAAATAATGCGAGAATCATCTCACATAGAAAATAAGTGTTAACACTTTTTTAATATTTATACAAAATAATATTATTATATGATTAAATCCTTCAAGAAGATGTTCTATGCGCGATGATTCTTACATGCTGTCTGAATATGAAGGATGTTCAGTTTACCCTCCTACGTTTTCTTTCCGTGCACTAGAGATGCGTGAAAATTCAATTCAAAATAAATTAGGAAAAAAAAAACATTAAACGCATTATAAATTGTCAAGAAATTATAACACCGTTATACCAAATCTAATAAAATATCTATCTAACGATACCTACTAACAAAAACAAATCTTTAAACTATATCCGGCTCGGAGGACTAAAAGAGTGGTTTGTATAACGATAATTTCATTGATTAGACATTTGATTATAATTGATCTGATATTCATGAAATGTTGCAGTTTTTTTTCAACTTCATTTTTCACAATATTACAATATTTTGTTTTGTAAAATTATAGTGATTATTTTTAATTAAAATCTGTGGGAACACTTTTAGGTAATGTAATGGAATACTCATAAATCTAAAACATGTTTTAGTATGTCGATATTACCCATATTTCTACATATGAATTATTAATTTACTATGCGGGCATTTGCATGATCCCTAGATATTGGCGACAAAATAAATAACTATAGTCCAACACCTAAGCTTTTGAAGACATAATCTAAATAGATATTTTGCAGTCTATTAAATGTATAAAAAAACACTACATAAATAATTCAGTTACTAAATTCTTTGTGACATTTTTCCACTATTTTATGATTTATAAGTAAATATTAATAAATATTTTTTTTTGTTCTATCCATTGTAAGAGACAATATATCAAGTGTATACTAACCAGGCACTTCCCAAGTCTGGAGTATCTGGTGCAGTCGTCGTCGACCTGGTAGATGTAGATGAAGTTGTCCCGGGACCCGATGGCCACGTACTTGTTGTCCGGCGAGTACTGGATAGTCTGGATCGGCTCCACACTGGAAGCACAGACAATTACCGTATAAGTGCGCCTGTCTTTATATTCATTATAATTACAAAAAGCTATTATTTCTTTTATTTACATAAAAAGTATATTTTACTCCAGTTCAAAGAAAAGTTTTGATAACTTTTTAATTGTTTAAGTGAAGTGAAGTACATATTGCGGGTTTCGGTTTCAGTCTATTGGTTTCCGAATGCTCGAAGTAAAAAGTAGGTCGATAACGCATAATTAGCATCCTACCATTCGTCTGTCGATATCCAACATATAAAAATATTTTTAAACAAAAACCGACTTCAAAACTATAACTACATATAGTATGCTACCACAATATTACCTACAAAAGAAAAAAAGAATCATCCAAATCCATGCATAACTTGCGGAGTTAGCGCGTAACAAACATACAAAAAAAAGCAACATCAAAAACCTCTTCCTTTTAAATAAAATACTGTATACCGGATTAAAACGCGATTTATTATTTATATTGTTTAAATTATTTATCCCGACGTTTCGGATGCTTTTCAGCAACCGTCTCCCCGTGACCACGGTTGCTGAAAAGCATCCGAAACGTCGGGATAAATAATTTAAACAATATAAATAATAAATCGCGTTTTAATCCGGTATACAGTATTTTATTTAAATGTGTGATACTCTCGTTAATAAAAGACAATCTCCTCCTTTTTTGAAGTCGGTTAAAAAAGACAAAGTGAGCAGCTCACCCGTCGGCGTGCTGCGCCACCAGCTCGCGGGTGGCGGGGTCGAACACGAGCCACTTGCCGGACACGCAGCCCACCGCGATCACGCCGCCGTCCGCCGACCACGCACAGCTCTGCGCGCGCTCCTGTGCGTACACCATTCTTTATATTGGTATTTGTTGAATGATAATGCTTGATAATACATGAAATCGTATAATTTCTTCTTACAAATTGTTATATATATATATGTAATGGTAACATTAATATAATTAATGTATTATGTGCTTGGTGGCAACACCAGATAGAGTCAGTATATAAAATGAATAAAGATGGCCTAACAGAGGTTTTGACTTTTATTTAAAAATATATTTTATATAGAAATCCTAAGACTACATTATATAAACGTTTTTGTAGGGCAATCGTGTTTTTAAAGACTCACGTTATAAAAGTTACAAAGGTTTAACTTAAACGTAATAAGCATAACATAACAAGTAAATTAACTAATTAACCGTATTTAACAGTTTTTAATAACGAAAAATGCATTTTTAACCGCTCGGTTAAAATCGTTAATAACCGACTTCGCATCTATATTGATTTCTCAGGTTTTATCCGTGGCCCGGGGCCATCAAGTGTATATTATAAATCTGCTTCCTAATAAATTATTATCGAACTAATGACCTCCAAGGTCGGTGCCAGTACCTCGATGTCCTTGCTCCAGACGGTGGAGTGGCTGAGGGGGTCCCACAGCTGCAGCAGCCGGTCCCAGCCGCCCGACACGAACTGCGGCAGCGTCGGGTGGGCGGCCAGGCCCCACACCTCGTCCACGTGGCCTGGCTCACACAAACTTTATGATAGATACCGCCAGACGAGAGAGAGAGGGAGATATTTATTTGTTACATGTTAATAAACAATATTGTAATAAAATAAATATGGTTAAAAATATTGGTAGGTGATAGACATTAAGGTGACACTAGTCGAAATTTTGTCCATACAAATTTGGGGGGGGTATTACTCCACTATTTAGCACCGTACATGCAAAGTTAAACATGATATCGTTTTATCTCATTATTAATTTTGTCTGTACGGAAACAGAATGGTAAAATAAAAAACTATCAAAAAGTTACGTGCTACCAAAGATTCGTTTTTATTGCCATTTTTTAACACAACTTTGGGCTTAAATTAGGAATAAAAGAAGTATCAAATTTTCAAAACAAAGTCGGTACCGACAAAGCACGATTATCGAAGAATACAATAACTTTTATTTGTAATTGATTTATGCAGTGGTTTTTTCATAAAACTCGATTTTCCAAAGGCTTTTTCGTATTTTTTTAGACGCCCCTTTTACTATGGATTATCGTCTCATCATCTCACTTAATAATGACTGCCCCGGTGCGGTGCGGGAGAATAGCATGCTTTTTGGCCTCGCCCACCAGTGAGTTCGAGCCCGCGACTTGTGCAACCTTAAGCAATGATGCTATCATCAACCTAATTTTTACATTTAGAAATTCATTGGCTGAAACTGAATTTTTCCATTTATGAACGGTATAATTTCGACGCTCTTCCACCTGTTTAATGCTCGAAGTGACCAGACGTAGGTAACGTAGGACGAATATTTTATCTCGTTGAGATTTTAATTTGCGACAAGTACGTAGGTAATTGTACTTGTCGCGTGTCGCTTGTACCCAATGTGCCCGTTAAAAAATCGAATATATGTGCTTCTTGTTTTGAGCGATTGCAGTTTAAAAGCTAACATTCGGATATCGTACCGAGAACAGCCGGCGAGAATCCCAGTTCCATGTCGCCGTGTAGAATACAGTTTTTGGTTGTTCCGATGAAGAGTTGCGAGCCGCGGCCTTCCGCGATCACCCGCACGCCGCCGTAGTGGCCCTCGATCTGAAATTGATTAAAGCATGATTACGCTTAAGATGCTGCGGTATCTTCGGCGTTGACTTTTGTTATATATGTAGTTTAAACCTGCTCAGTTTCTGTTAGACACATTGCGCTGCGCTGCGCCGCGTAATTGAGTCAACACGCTTCACTGCGCTGGGTGAGTCAACTCATACATTCGAAATGTGTTGGCGCACGGCGCAGGACCTCACTCTCTGAGTGAACTATGAGCGTGGCGTGGCATTTCGCTGCTCCATTCGCGCGTCCCATTTTGTTGCGCATAGCGCAATTGTGAGTTAACGCAAAAATTTGACGCAGTACACTGCGCCTGAGTTACTGAGTTAACGCAAGGAATTTCGCTGAGTTACCCATGTCTAGTTTCTGTACCGTAAAAATATTCATAAGCATGTGTAATTCTTCTCAGTTAAAATAAGACTCCATTTTACTCGTTCCGCTACGAAAATGTGCTGTAGTTGTTGGTAGGTAATGGTACAAAAATGTGCGGAGCGCTAAGGGTTATATTTGGTTGACAGCTTCTTCTAAAGACTCTTTCTCTTCTTCCTTCTCCTATCGTTGGTGCTCTCGTGACAGTACTCACTACGCTCTCGGCGGCGGCGGGCTGCAGGTCCCCGTCGAACAGCACCAGCCGGCCGTCCTTGCCGCCGCTGAGCTCGCGGCTCTCGGACACGCGGACAGTACTCACCACGCTCTCGGCGGCGGCGGGCTGCAGGTCCCCGTCGAACAGCACCAGCCGGCCGTCCTCGCCGCCGCTGAGCTCGCGGCTCTCGGACACGCGGACAGTACTCACCACGCTCTCGGCGGCGGCGGGCTGCAGGTCGCCGTCGAACAGCACCAGCCGGCCGTCCTTGCCGCCGCCGCTGACGACGGCGCCCTGCTTGAGGCTGCACACGCTGAACACGGAGCCGGCGTGCACGCCGCGCACCAGCTTCTGGATGGTGTTGGTGCCGCGGCCCCACACTATCAGGCTGCCGTTGCTGTCGCCCGATATCACGTCGCCTGGAAGATACGACTGCGGTTAGAACTGATACTACTCTCGGACTAGGGGCGGAATAAGACGTTAAAACGTCTCTCGTATAACAGTGACAAATAAATAGTTTTAAGTAAATATCTATGTTGATCAGCGTTTCAGTATTCGGTAGTAAAACTACTTTTTGAAAGTTTAATAATATGATTATATTTCATATTATATATTGTTTAAAGATAATTATTTTTTCTTGAAAATATAATCTATACTAATATTATAAAGAGGAAAGATTAGTATTTTTGATTTTTTGTATTTTTGTATGTTATGAATAAACTCAAAAAGTACTGGACCGATTGTAAAAATTCTTTCATCAATAGAAAGCTACATTGGCACAGAGTAACATAGGCTATAATACATCTACATTGCACCCGTGTGAAGCCGGGGCGCGTTGCTAGTTATTAATAATTTGATATTTACAAATGACAAGTTACAGCAGACATGCCGTTACGAACTTGAAGTAAAAATAAAAGGTCAACAAAGCATAATTGAGCCTCCCTCACGCCCGTCTGTCGATATATCACACGTTATGATCCACCACTCACCGTTATGATTGAATCCAAGACAGGTGACGTATTTGGGTTTGTCCCTGGTCTCGAAGATGCCCAAGCGCTTGTAGAGCACGTTGGAGGCGTCCAGCGTCCAGAACGCGATGTGGCCCTTTCCGCACGTCACTATCTGGTTCCTGTCCAGGGGGTGGAACTCGGCCGCCACCACCGTGTCCACTGAACACTGGAAAGGAGATATTCACATCAACCTTCTCTTAAAGTTTTCAATGGATATTTCATTTTTTGTCTATAGTAGATCATTGCACCCACCCGTGCGAAATCAGGCGGATCGCTAGTATTTAATAATACTAAGTGTCTTAAATGTTGTGTATGTGTAATGCTTTAATATTTATTTCTCTTTCACATCTCTGGTGGATACACCGTCTCATGACTAGACATCGTTATCGCGGGGGAACGAATCATTTGTAGATTATGTAAACAGAGTGGACAAACTACTTGAAGTCTTCTGAGAGTGCCTAACCTGTATTTACATTGGGACTTTTTGCTGCGTTTCTGCATCAATTCATATATTTTCAGTAACAAAGCCAATGAGGTTTAATATCAATAGGAGAAGGCCAATTAATTAACATCTCTAAGAGAATAAACCAGGTCATTCCGACAAATTGTCAAAATCGTCGAGTCAATAGTTTAATATTGTCTTTTATTAACGCGAGTATCGCACTTTTAAATAAAATACTTTCTAACTGATTAAAATGCGATTTATTATTTATCCCGACGTTTCGGATGCTTATCAAATAAATAATAAATCGCGTTTTAATCTGTTATAAAGTATTTTATTTTCAAGTCAATAGTTTATTAAATTTAAAATACGTATGTAGATATTTTTGAATAGATTACTACTGGCAAACATAAAAACTCTCAGAGGACGCGTAAAACGAGGTATTACATGCGAATTGTCTATTCTAGATAGATATTCTTTGACTTGTTCGTTCGTGCCCTCGCGATAACGATGTCTACTCATGATTCCTACTAGAGCCAAGGCCACTCACCTTAGTCTCGGCGAGGCAGTGGCCCTTGTCCGGCCGCTGCCACTCCCACACGCTGATGGTGTGGTCCGGGCCGTCGTCCACGGCGGCCAGCAGCGAGCCGCCGTCCGCGCGCGAGAAGGTCAAACAGGCCACGGCGCGGTCTATGTGGCCGGCGCCGATCACCGCGAGGGTAGCCAGGGATACAGAGTTCCACACCCTGATGTGCGGCTGGAAGGGGGCAATCTATTTAATGTTGTGGAGGAAAGGAGGTGTGGTCTTCCTCCAACCTAAAGGGAGGATCCTCGACCAGTCGAACCACTGTCGCTACAATGTCAACAATCACCATACGTTACTATGTACTATACATAGATACGGAGCGTTCGGTAGAACACCTGCCGTGCGCATCGATGGGTCGTTCGAATCCGACCGAGATGACAATATCCTTACAAGGAAGGTATTACATACATCCTTAAAATACAATTTGTTCGAGGATGTAAGGAAGTAGTTGATCGACTCTAAGATTAACTAAGTAAGTAACCTAAGGCGAAATTTACTTTTTAGAAACTGTTTTTACTGTTTTCAAAATGAAAAAAAGTTAGATTTTTGGTTAGCACCAATGAGTCTATTTAAAAAAATAAATTGAGATCTGATATCTCTTAGGCGTCATTTACCATAGTAGCACACTTCAGCACTCTCCATCAGATGGAATGGCTGATAAATGCCGGCCTAATCTTCAATATAAAAAAAACACCTACTTAAAATAATTACGAACTTGCCACAATTTCGTTTCGACAATTTCACATTCAGCGATTTTAATATAGAACAGAGACGTTCTGCAGATAAGAAAAAATGCTCACGATATAGAATACATTTTCTCCCAAAACAACTGTTATATTGCCACTTTTAAATCTAAATATAGGCATTTATTTGACCACGAATCCCTGAATTTACAGTCCTTATTTCCTCTCACCTTGATATCACCAATACTTGTCACTCACCCTAGCATCCAATCGATCGTGCCCCGCGCACTGCCCACTAGCAATGATCAGCTTGTTGGGATGCACAGCGATGCACTTGACGTCATCCGTGTGTCCGGTGTAATGTCTTTGACACTGCTCCTCTACGTTGAATAGAACCACCACGGCTGCTACGAAGTAGACTATCTCCCCAGTTGGCAACAGGTAGAGGTTGCTGCGGCAGTCTTTACCTCTGCAAAAGAGAATGTGTGTCTCAAATACTAAAATGGGAAAGAATATGATCACATGTTTATGTATTAGTTTCCGAACTAAATAAATCTATTCTCGATTAGTTTCTACACTATGATTACAAAATAAGTCTTATTAGATAGGCAGATGCTTGAAGGACAATTTCAGTTAGCATCTTTATAAAATAAAAATCTTCTCTTCTTTTCCTGCCCTGTTCCTTTTTTTTATTTGGGGTCGGCGCAGTATGTTTTCTTTTTTTTTACATAATTAAGTCTTTTATTTTTGTACAGTACATGTTACATAGCAAAACAAACACTCCACGTTAGCGTTTTAAGTTATTTAATTTTTTTAAATCGAATTGTTTTCTTGTATGTAGCAAAAGTTATATATTTTTTTGTATTTCAAAATGTACTTTCATTGCTCTCGCATCTCGTTCAGGACCAATGGAGCGAGACGATGGCCTTGCTTTACGTGCTTTGTGTTTTAACGGAAATTACGTTTTTACGTAGTTATGAATAATAGCTCTAAATCCGTTCAATTACACTATTCAAAAAAGTAGAAAAAAAAGATAATAAAAGCCTCGCATATTCCAGTGTTCCATTATACGAGTTTTCTGTTATATTTATATTTTATCGAGTTTACCTTAAGAGCGTTTTCTTGGAAATATAAAGTTTTCCTTTACACTGTTAGTATTTGGATATCATTTATAAGTATTTCAGAGATTGGCTAAAGATGAAATGCTTGGTGAAAGTCCGCATTAAATGTACAATATTAAATAATGTGTGTGTTTTCCTTTTGCTTGTTGTATTATTTGATTGATTTTTGGATCTTGTTGCCATACTAAAGTATGGATTCAAACATATCTACATCTCTATCAATGATTTTTTTACCTAATAATGCAAGTAGGCTAACATTTCTGCGACCGATCAGACGTAAATTTACAAGGAATCGAACCCAGGAACTTCGGATGTAGCCTAATTGGATTGGATTAAATATATGTAGTGTGTTCTCGGAATTAATCTTCTAAATAGCTATAAAAAAACTTCTAATATGTTATATTTCATATAAATAGCATAAAGAGCAAACTTTTTGATGTGACCATATAACGTGGGTAGTAATAAACACTCGAAAATTCATTCAATTGGAAAATTGAGCAATAACACTTAACTGTTATATAAAACGAATGAATGTTTACTGAAGTTAATTATAATAATAGTATTTTAACGCTAATTACTTAATAGCTAATACTGTAGAGTGCTTATATGTTATTGTTGTGACCTTCATGAAAAACTAGGACAGACAGACATAATTTATGGTGTGGTATGTCTAGCGGTCATATATAATTTCATAACGCGTAAATATTTTTATAGGACAAACATTTATTTATTTTTTTAAATATGTATTACCCTTTATAAGTCGATAGTAAAACATGAACTAAGTAAATTTTTTAAGATCTTTTTTTAATTTAAAGTTTACAGACAAAACTGCGTATTATCTCCATACAAGACAACTTTGAATGAAATTGGTGGTTTTTACAATATATCTAAGATACGCAAAGGACTAAGGAGAAATATTTTTGTAGGTTCAATAAGCTTCGTGGGCGGGCGCACTTCAGTCTGTTAAATTTATCAAACGTCCAATGTAGGTGGCATAATATTGCTAATATAATATGTATTTACTATTTAGCCAAGTCAAATGTGAGAAATGTGGAGAAAATATATACTCCTTACTAAATTTGAATTTAGAATATAATTTTTTTTTTGACCTAAATTCAAATATAAATAAATCTTTTTTCTTTTTCTCTTTTCTTTTAAATATAACAAAAATACGTTTAAATGTATAGAATAATATAATCTGTTTGAATCCTTATACCTACTATGAAAACTCACGAATGTATTTTAAATTTTAATCAATACAACACACTAAAGCCTTTACCTGTTTGTTGTAATATTTAATGAAGTTCTCGATATCATGAATGACCTTGGCGTGCTTTTATACGACAATAGATGTGACTAACCGATATGAATATTTGATATTGTATATTTTTACATAACATAGTTGTGTAACAAATGACAGAAATCGATCACCATCAAGTAACTCTTCCATCGATATCAACAAAAAAATATTCATTTAAAAAAAAGATCAGTGAAACAGACACATAAATGTGTCTGCTCCATGCCCACTTGGGCATTCACTTTGTAACGACATACTTACTCGTAGTTTAAATTTTCGGTATTAATTTGCCAGCTACTTAGACTCCACGTATGTATTTAATATGTAGATTAAAATTGCGAGATCATTTTAATTAATAATTACGTATGCAATAATTTACATTTTTAAAGTTCTTTGTTCATGATTTAATATCATTTTTATTTTGTAAGGTATAGCATTGAGGAAAGTATGGATGTTGCCGGTTCCACTTCGTAGAAGCGAACCGGTTAACATCACCTTTTTAAAGATTCCTCGTATGTTTCCTTCTAAATTTGACGTTGACGGGCTCGTTGGCGCGTTCGGTATAACGCCTGCCGTGCGCATCGATGGGTCGTGGGTTCGAATTCCACCGGGACGACATGTTTATAATTTTCTGTAAGCATGTTTTCCCCACGGGTGGTCACATTGGGCATTGATCGGGTGGGAGGAATATCAATATTCCATCCGGGTAACGAACCACCGTTCATAGATGGAAAAACCGTGAAGTGCACATTGCGCGTTCGGTCTCGGTTCGTTTCGGTCTATGAATTTCCGAATGCTCGAAGTAAAAATAAGGTTGACTGATTTTCTGTGGCTGAGCTCTCACCTACCATCAAGTGAACCTCATGCTCGTCTGTCGATATATGACATAAAAAAAATATAATTGACTATTTCTTATTTAACTCACCTATATCCATACACCCATTCTAACTTGAGCTTGCTGTGAGGCGGTGGAGCCACCTTCGCAGGGTCCAAGGTATCGTGGTCGCTCGGTCCGTACAAGACCACGGGGCGACCTCGGAGGTACATCCTTATTGACCCATCTTCTTCATTGTACTGGCAGGTGTGGGTACTGAAAGTTATTATTAGTTAACTCATCTAGCTGCGGCCTGTTTGTCTATTTCTTTATACCACCATAACTTCATAAAAGTGTGTCGTATTATCGGAATCCTTACATTCTGGTTGACATAGATATAGATAAACAGATTTCGTATTTTTATTAAATTACAACGCGCCCCCGCTTCACACGGGTGCAATGTAGATGTACTATACACAAACTAAAAAAAGCCTATGTTACTCGCTGATAATGTAGCTTTCTATTGGTGAAAGAATTTTCAAAATCAGTGCAGTAGTTTTATTCATAACATACACAAATAAAATCCTTCCTCTTTATAATATTAGTATAGAAGTATAGATTTGTTATAATTTGCTAACGGTTTTTTTTTTAAATTCATAACTTAAAATTTAATGATTAAACATTGGAATGTTGAATAACTCAGATTTACTACTAAGATTTTTTTTCGAAATTGGTATTGCTGAGACCGTTAAAAGTTGAATGTTATTTGTCATACATTACAATCTGTATAATTAATGGTTGTATGAAATTTCATCTTCGATTGAGGTAATAGCCTCAATCCGCCTTCAGTATCGCGTTGCGACCACAAGATGGACTTTTGTGACTGCTGTACGTACTTTTGATAAGCATACATAGAAAAAACGATATAACTTAAAAAAATATTCATCATTAGTATATAAGCTAAGCTAGATATATATCATGGATTAAGTTTAATAACATAAAATAATTAAGATAGAATGTTAGTATAATATGTTAATTGTTCAACGATTAAACTATGTTAATAACACGCAATTATTTATAATCCACATCCTGAGGTTAATTGCATTCAGTCCATTAAATATATTAAACAAAAGAACTCAAAATTTTCAAGCTTTTTTTAATTGAAATATGTATTATTCTTGATTGTTAATCTGATTTACATTTTAATCGGGGAAATATCTTGTCCCTCCCCAGATAAGCTATATATACATACATAATACATATATATAGGGTTCAAATTCGGGCACAATATTTTTCAATAACAATTTTAAATTGTTTTTCAAGTCGGTTTTTTTAAACTACTAACATTAAAAATATTGGAATAAGGCATCGTGTTCGATTTCATCTCGTTTAATTTTCAGTACATATATGGTAAAACGCACAATACTCAGTAATCAGCATTGAACTCCCAAAACTTTCCTTTTATGAATCACGAATTACGCCATATTACATGAAGCTATAATATAGTGTATATGTTTTTATTATCCATTTTTTAATGTTTTATTCTTTTAAGAAGATTGGTAGGTATGTAGAGGAATTCGTTTTATAGAACATGAGAGTTTCAAATAGTAAGTTTTAGTCTAATAATAATAATAATCTTATACAAATTCTGAAAAAAAAAATAAGATGTGAGTTGTGTTACTTATGATTTTATTTCTACGCTAAATAAATTCCTTCGATCAACAATATACTATGCCAATGATAAATTCACTTTAAATAAAAAATATGATTGTTTTACAAATTAAGAAATACAATGGTGTTTAATATAAAATTTTCTCATACTATTAATTGTATGTGTTATTTACTTATTTTGAAATAATAAGTTTTATTGGTCTAATTTTGATGACCCTCACGCAGCTCACAGTAATGATAAAATAGTTTATAAATAATACATCTTTAAATTTAAATCTTTTTGGTTAATTTAATGTATAAGTCCTAAAGGAGACACATTCCTGGGAAACATGCTTTATTGTAATGTATACTAACGTAAAAGTCGCATACGCAACTTTGAACTTACATAGGGTTGAATGACATTTTAAACCGTTTTAAATTCCGTGTAGATACAGCCTTAATGCAAATATATACCCACGTTGAATATCCCAAAGCAATTTAGGCGATAAGGCTAAAATAAAAAAAAAAAACAAAAAAATTATGTAGTAAGGTGCATTAAAAGTAGAAAACGCTATTTAATTTATTCTCAAAATTGATACCTGTCATCCATGGCGTTCAATATTATGTCACTTGTTTTTCTTTTAATTCCAAATAAAGGCACAGAATTCGTGTGAATAAAGTTTTTTATTAAACCGGTTTACGTGGAGCGAATCAAACAGCCAGTATCTCAGACAAACATCAACAGACTGCGCGAGAATCACTCAGCGGAATTGAAACCAGTTTTATACCAACCTAGTGTGGTTTACGCAATGTATATGGGTTATTGCTGGCTAAAACCAAACAGATGGTATGTTTCATTGAACAAATCGCGCAATGTACTTTGATATTTTTAAATTGTCACAGACGGACACGCGTCATGGTCTCACGATTACGCGTTTGTATAGTTTAGCGAAATTGCTATCTATCCTTAGTGTAGTGAGTCACATAATGACGTTGTCTTCTTGGTAACAAATGCGATGTATGAAAATTGCAGACATTTATTTGTTGTCTAATAGGATGGTGTTACAAGAAGGCCTATGGCAACTGTCTGTGACTGGTCATTCCTAAGGGTACCTTCTCCTATGAGGAATTGCGCGGAGCGAATTTATAACCTTGATGTTTATTAATTATTCAACTCAAGGTCAAACTGAATCTACTCCATCTCCCTATGGACGCGGACGGATATGCACTCCTAGGCAGTGGCGGGACCGCCATACAAGCCCAAAAGCCCGGCTTGCAGACTATAATGTAATACGTGTTTATATATAACTTGTAAAATTACGTAATCATATAAGTTATATATGATTTATATAATAACATTATTATTTTTCTTTTTATGGTGCATTAATATGGCAAACCGGGCTTATGGGCATATATGTTAGTCCCGCCACTGCTGTGGTACCACCCATGACATCCATAATAAATATCTTCTAGTTCCCCGATACGGTAAAATTTTCTTTCTGAAAATGGCACGATCCTGACAGACTAATTACAACTACAAAAGACTAAAGACAATTAGTTTAACTTGTTAACATTTTAAGGCCTCACATCCAGTACGGTTATACTCAGTTAACTGGGCAATTCGCTTTATGTTAATCAGTCAAAATCACAAGTATATTGTTCAATGTTTTGTAGTTGTTTCATTCAACTATTCGGTAAAAAAAAGATGAAAAGTTTTTAAGAAAATAATATTGTATTACGTCTTACATATCGGTTTATCATGGAATGAGTACGTAACAATTACGTAACTAGAATTTCAAGAAAACTGTTTTATTAAATAACTGTCGCGCAAAACCGCTTTCATTAACTTTTCCTTTCTCTGAGCGGGTTTTTGTTAAAAAATGTCAAATCTGAAATGCAATTAGATAGCTATCTACTCTTTTTTTATCTCCACAAATAAACCTTTCTTTCATATCATACTCATATTACATTTTTTGTGAAGTAGGTATATTTGACATAACGAAAATTTGGTATTATTTTTGCACACATTCGTGATATGTGACACATAAGTTTTCTGTATTTTTTTCCTAATTCTGATCATTTTGAGCACTTAACATGTGGGAGAAATATTGTTATTCCTTCCGAGTATTACAAACTAACGCTAAGATATCTTTCAAAGTTCCCTAGCAGCAGGCTTGAAGAACGTGATAGAAGAACTTTTGCCGATCATGCGGGGCGTACCCTTTGGCCTGCTGTAACCATTTTATATTCAAGAGGCATGCTACAATGTATTTCCGAATCGATACGACTTGGGAATTTTCAAGAAAAGAGCTTATTCATTCCTTAAAGGTCCGGAACACACCTCACCGTTATTGTGGACTTCTATGGGCTTCAGTGGTAAATTAATTATCCCGTGTGCCAGCCATGTTATTTTTTTAAAAGCGGCGAGGGGGTTAATAGCCACCGCGGAAGCTATGGGTTGTATATCTATACTAATTTTATTATGAGGAAAGATTTGTTTGTTTGTTTGTTATGATTTAACTCAAAAACTACTCGACCGATTTATTTTTTGTGTATACTACATCTACATTGCACTCGTGCTAGTTAGACATAATTTAAAAGAATTTATAAATATACAAAGAATAATTATCGAGGTGTGTGCATTGTGAATAACACAAGCTATTTTATTATCAGATACCTACATTGTTATATTTTATATATGTCAAATCTGATAAGACTTATCGATCTATTTGCTAGTGCCCCGTGTCGCATTTGTGGATTTGTCATAGTAGTGAGATATTAAAACTGTGTTAAAACTAGAGTTACAGATAAGACCGGCTTGTGGGCAGATTTAAAGTACTAATCTAACATTGAACGTCAGTAAAAGTAATGTCATCTTAATTTGTGTTAACATAAATACTTAATACTGTGCGTAGAATTAAAAATGGGGGAATGTCACAATTTTAATCTTATAGATTCAGACTGGAGTGTGGAATTGCTAGACTTTTCTTTATTTATGTATGAGGTATACCCTTGTACAACCTTAAACTTGGGATAAAAAAATCATTTCCAATTTATAAATATAATATTGAGTGTATAATGCTAAAACCCAATAAGAATGAAATTTTAGGTTGTAAGTTAAATTCAATTTTAAAAGTTAAGCGACAAAATTGCCTAAGATATACAAACAATATCACTGTTATTAATATTTGTGATTTGATATATTATTTGTATATTTTAGGCAATTTTGTCCCTAACCTTTTGAAATAGAATTTAACATATAACTTAAAATTTCATACTTATTGGATTTTAATACTATACCCTCGGTATATTGAAGCCATATGTAATGAAGATGTAATACTAATCGTATATCGCAGTATTAGCATTGTTAATGTTATGTTAATGAGTTGGTTATTACACTTTATGACGACAAACGACTTTAGAATAGTATATAAGGAAATTATTATGTTTTTGTTAGTTATAATATAAATAAGTATAATACTATCAGTTTTTGAATTCCCCAAAACCTTTAACCACCACCAAATTGAATAAACTTACCCATGTTTTAATATAGGTCCATTTTGCGACGGCTTAGAATATAAATTTAGCAACGACTTGGTTGTTGTAAACCTAAGGGATCGATAAAAACACAGCGTAAACAAAATGTCGCAAAACAAAAGAATGAGGCTTTCTACACTTATCCCCCGATTCTGTAAGACTGATCAAACTGATTATTAGATCAATAAAATAAACATTATTCAAACTTCGAAAAGGTAATTTTAATCTTGACCAATGTTCCAGAATTCTAGAGGGTTAAGGCTCGTTTACACGATGCAAGTTTCTTGTATGTTTCATACAATTTATTTAAAGCAATAAATGACTTGGATGGTCTAAACAACACGTAACATTTTTGATGTGTTATACAAGTTTTGTTTCAATACTCTTGATGGAAAGAGCAAATCATATCCGCGTGTAAACAGTTGTTTATAATTCTTGGATGTCAATTATTGAACAACAATTGAGCATTAAATTATTTCTTTATATTCTATGTACAAGAAAATAGCATTATATAAATGGGCCTTAATTCTATCTAAAGCATACAATTAGGCTACACTAGCGTCGCTTAAAAATCTCAATAGATGGCGCTGCAGATATAGATAACTTTTGACAATATTCCTTTGTCAGAACAACTAATATACTCGTTATAGTAATATGATAGCAGAATAAAATATTCAACAAATTACCGCAATATCAGAAACATTAAAGACCGATTCAATTCGATTTTTAAGAGACGCTTAGATTGAAAACTACTATTTTCTACAACTAAAAATAAATGGTAATTAATATAAAAATCCATTGAGCATAATAATCAACTGAGAAAAATCGATTCCTATTAATTAAATACGTCGGATAACTTTGTTCTACGAATAGGTCAACATTTTCATGATTGTACAATATCTAGGTACATAAATCATCTAGTTAAGTCCTTAAGCAATCTTCTTATTCCTGCCCTGTTCCCTTTTTTATTTGAGGAGGTGCAGTATGTTCACTTTTTCCATTCTCTCCTTTCCCTCGCCATATCATCAGTCACACCTCTCAAACACATACCTGTATCATTCTTCACACAGTCAATCCATGTATTTTTAGCCTCCCTGTTCCCCTATACCCATCCCTTTCATATACAAAACTTTTTTAGATACATGCCCTTCATCTCTCCTCATAACATGCCCATACCAATATCATACCTTTAAATTTTTCATTGACTGGCGCTACTCTCAAACTTCCAAACTTCTAAAGTCTTTAAGCAATATTTGATGTATTTACCTGGCATTGGGAAGGAGACCTTGGGTATTGAAGTCGCCGGTGGAGTTCCATCTCTTGGTGAGGGTTACTCCTGGCGACGGGCTCTGATTGCTCGAGGTAGAACTATTCCTCGATCTACATGGGGAAGCTAGCGTTACTCTAATGTCTATTAGCAGTGAGCCAACTAAGTAATTGCTATAATTAGATAACGGAAATTGATGGATTAAAGAGGAATTTTAAATTTGAAAAAAATATTTATCAAAAAATATTTTTGGTTACTTATGTATTCTTGATTTTAAAAACAAATAAAAAAACCAAGGCGGTCTTATTACTGAGCATTTCTTACAAACAAACAAAAAAAAATTTGAGAAATGAATTGAGGTACCTAAACGACAAAGCGTGAAACAATACATAAAATAATAATTATATCATAATTTCTGTCTTGCTTTTATTATATTCTCTATTCTGTCAATTTCCGGTCAAAAAAATTAAAGCTATTATATTAGGCTTCACCTATAAAATAATTCGACGTCAGCTTAAAAGCCCCGTCTGTACCACGATATCTAAGAGCAGTATTATTGCCGTCTTACTTTTATGAACGTGAGAGCGCGATATATTTTGCATAGCTCTGTCTCTTTCTATCATTAAGGTCTCAATGATACTGCTTTAAGAAATGGCGGTACGGCCTCAAAGTGACTTCTTAAATATGGTGGTAAATGTCTAATTACAGTTCTGACATTCATGCGATCATTTTTGATATTCTATAACTATTCGTAGCTGTGTTCGACAACGAACTCGCGCAACTCTTAAGCGCAATACACACCAAAGTCGCCGACCCGCCGGCCTATATTTGCAACTTTTTGACGGCCGGCGGGTTAGTTGGCGGCTTCACTCATTGCAAGTCAGAAAACTTTGCCGGATTATTTTCCTATAGGCCGCCGAGTCGTGACAGCGGACTATGTCACCGGGTCGGCGACATTGGTGTGTATTGCCCTTTAGAGTGGCACTACAGTATGCATAGACTCACCTAGACTCTACAAATGTGCATATACATATATATCGATGGGTAACGGCCTATATGTCGTAACCGACATTTTCGCTAAAAAAATGTCGGTTACGACATATAGGCTGTTAACCATCGATATGGTCTGTTGATGCGGAACATCTAAGGCACGTTATGTTTTTTAACTATTTAAAAAGCGAATGACCGTAAATTACTACACCGTACTAAATATTTATTTATCATAATTTAGTCAAGTCAGAGTCCTTGCCTTTGGTTTTGAAGGTATAGCAGTGGAAGACAGAAGAATACGCTAGAGGATGCAAATATCCTGTAGATTGGCGATAAGTACCATCTCTGAAAGTGTTTTACCTGTAAGGTTGTGGAGCATGAGGTACGTGGTGAGGGGCTGGGGTGGCTCGCGGCGAGGGTGAGGGGGCCGGAGACAGTGAGGATGAGGACGCTGGCGAGTCTGACTGAAGAGAACCTGTCGATTGGTGCTGAGGACCGCGTCTGAAAAAAAGATTTTTATTAGGTTAAATATTGACAAACAAATTTCCTTAATGATCAGCCAACATCATTGTTGTGATATTACACGATAGGAATTTCGATATCCCTCCCTTCCGTTAAATTCCTGAAGTGAGCAGATGAAAGGAAATCCACGGAAGCGTCTAGTCTCAATCCTCATACTTCTACAGAAGGCTGGTGACTTCAATTTATCAAGGATAATTAGTCTTCTCATAAGCAGGTGTTATCCACCACTTTGTTACTAAGATCAGGTGGGATTGCGGACACAGTACCAGTTTGTTTTGCTCACTATGCTGCTAACATGACTGAAACTGAGTTCATAATTTCAATAGATGGAGTTATTGTCACTGACAGCTGGGTAGTTCAGACTGTGGTCAGTATCTATGGCATAAAATGAGCTTCTCATATCAGTGGTGATTGTTTGGCTAACGGGAGCCCAAAAAGTACCAGCCATTTCTCTATTCGTCCATACAAGTGTTATTTTCAAACTCACCGCTGAGGTAAAGAAGAAGCACTGGAGCCATAACTGGAACTGCGCTTAGCTGGCTCCCGGTATGTGGACTGTCTGATACGAAGCTCACGCGTGGGAGTTCCCGTTGAACCTGAAATATAAATTAGAATTCATGAACTATTATATTTTAAAAGAAAACTATACGTATAACATTCACAGGTCATTAATTATAATTTGTATATTTTTAAGGCGCGACTGAATTGGCTTCTTCTTACCATTTTTTTTATACGTCAGATATCGACAGACGAGCATGAGGTTCACTTGATGGTAGGTCAGCCACAGAACATCAGTCAATTATGTGCTGTCGACCTAATTTTTACTTCGAGCATTCGGAAATCCATAGACTGAAACCGAAATGCGCCATATGCACTTCACGGTTTTTCCATCTATGAACGCTGATTCGTTACCCGGTCGGAATTTAGATATTCCTCCCACCCGATCAATGCCCGACGTTACCAAACCAGACGTGAGGAAAACATGCTTACAGAAAATTATAAACATGTGGTCCCGGTGGGAGTCGAACCCACGACCTATCGATGCGCACGGCAGGTGTTCTACCGAACGCGCCAACGAGCCCGTCGAATAACCATTAGGTGGAATAGATAAACGCCTGCTCAAGTCTTCACTGGGTGTGAGGAAAATGTAACAGAAAAACATCCTTAACTTTGTTTTTATTTACCTGAATAGGTCCCATTTCTCTGTGTGGTGGAAGTCGCCGGTGTTCGACCTTCTAGCGCGTTCAGTCTTCTGAGGGCATCTGCTAGGGTTGACCGCAGACACAAGAGCTCCTCGGCTTGACGCGAACACCGCACTTCAAGCTCGGCTACTCTAGCTGCCAACCCTGCCCCTTCGCTTTCTAACATTTCATCTGGAAAGAAATAAAAACTTATTGTATCTTGCTAGATTTGGTTTGACCACATATTATGTAGAAAACAAGTCCATTATCAGATATTTGAATAGTAATTTTGCATAATCCTTGGATTAACGTGTCTGTGTCTAAGCAAGGATATTTGAAACATTTTACCATAATTTTCTTTACAAAGACTAATAAAATGTGATGTTACTTGTTTTAAGAACACATTTTGCTCCGTAATTCTTACAAAACAAATTAATATAATTATGTGTTACTTTTAAATAGCACGATGTTTCCTTTAAGTAGTGCAGCTATACTAATTTGCCTACATATTAACTCGTACTAAGTAATATAATATTATAAAAAAGAATTATTAATTTACTTGACTTTGTAAGGAGAACAAAGAGGTAATCTTAAGAAAGTCACGTATAAGATAATGTCAAGTTCCATCATCTGAAGAGATCTGCGAGTTTGTTTAAGGAGCTTACACATAGTTCTTTTCATTTAAAAATCTATTTAAAAAATGGTTGTCTCAAAACTAGGAGTTTATTGTAAACGAAATGCACCTGGACTTATAGTCGAACCTTTTAAATATATATCAAAACTTGTATGAGATTAAATTTCAAAGTGATTTTAAGTGCTATCATACCGGGAATGTAGGCTTTAATATAAAAAGTTATCATTAAGTTAATTAATATCCTGTCATCATTAACACTTACAAATACGTCAAGGGCGAGGTTAAGACCTTTAAATTCTTCTCAGCAGCTGTTAACACTCGAGTCAGTTGCTTTTTACCATAATAAATGTGCGGAATTTCCGAGTTTGTATAAACTTCACGCTACTTTTGTGAATTATCTTACAAAATTCCAAAGTAAACTCAAATAAATTATTGTTTTTCGATAAATATTTACTAGTGATTTTTGATTATAACACGTCCGATTATTCAAATAAGTTTTTAAACATTATATTCTATTGTAGGTTTACGAAAGATGAATAAATCGTAGCTTTCTCACAAAAAATTATATTAAGTAAATAGCGCCTGACATATTGTAGATCTGTCTGTCAGATAGTTACGGTTATTCCCCCAAAAATATTTAATGTGTAGTTAGTGGCCAAGACTCTTGTAGAGCTAAGACTAGCTGAGCTGTACCACAATTATAATAAATCACTAATAACTCTACTTACTTATAAGCTCTAATTCTACAAACTCTACAGATGTAGAGTTTGTAGAATTAGAGCTAAGATTAGTAGAATTGCGATTTAGATAATTGGTGTTTGTTAAGTGTGGCAAGGAAATGTTATCCTAAAAATTTCAGCTTCCTACAACGAAGACCGAACGGTTTTGACGGCTTGAATATACGAAAGAAAACTTCCAGAAAAGGGGGGTTTTGGCTTCCTTTGGCCACTATCGACCGCGAGCCCCCAGATACGAGTTGAGCAAAACCATTATCACTGTTATACTATGTATTTTCTAATGAACTATTCGTGCCTAATTATGACAGCGAATTAGACGTCAAGCCATCCTTAAAATCGATTTAGCTGAAGGCGCGGCATTCGACCAAGGACAGGATGATTATTATATAACTGTCAAACTATTCATATTTCGATAATTCCAAAATCCGTTTAGTGTTACGCGAGTAAAGTACAATGCGAATACGAATATTCGAGTGAGAGGTCGTGTTGCTTAAAGAATACTACTGAAAACCGGTGATTAGACTACGAGTCGATCATTAAAGCGCTACCGGTGCTCTTACGAATATTCTCACGGGATGTACATGGTACAAGTCAATTTATAACCAATTGATCGAAAACGGATATGGAAAATGAGCCGACTTTCATGGCATAGATACCTACTTACTAAAAATTGCTGACGCTTCATATAATTTACGTAGCTTTAGAAATTTTGTCACCATTTTAAGATTTTGTTTTATTACAATGTTTATAGCAATCTAATCTGAAGCAGTGAAGATTGCATGGGGCAAACCCACTTTCTACTACGTCGCTAATCATAATCTGCGGTCCTTTTGAGGTAACCTATTATAGTTGTCTGTGAATATTTCATTTCTCTGGCATCTTGAAGATTATTTTTTTTATATTTACAGCTCGAGGCTTTTTTATTTACACCTGAATCGAACCAATGTCTACCGCGCAACGTTATTGTGCTACTAGGCGTCGCGAAGAAAAAGTAATAGTCAAGAAAGATAATTATTTTCTCGTAAAATTATAAAGTAAAGTATAATATATCTATATATATATATATATATAATATTATAAATATATTACGAATAAACTCAAAAATTACTGGACTGATTTTCTTTCATCAATAGAAAGCTACATTATCAGTAATATGGGGTGTTTTTTGTGTATGGTACATCTACATTGCACCCGTGTGAGGTCGGGGCGCGTTGCTAGTTTAAAATATATCTAGCCTTAGATAAGATTTATGTAAAGAATGAGGAAGACGAAAATATTGCATGATTTAACTCTTAAGCAGTCACGTAAATGTAAGACTATGCAATTTGCACAAGACCTCAAATATCAGCCTTGTATCAAATAATGAGATTTAGCAAGACATTTGCGACAATACCGCTAGCCGTACGTGAAGGTAATGCGATTTACATATTATTACGTAAATTACATACATTTCTTTAGAGAGAATTATTTCATAATTTCCGCAATACTATCCAAAAGAGCATGATTATCCGTTCCTGTTTTGTTGATAAATAAAGACAATTAACACACATTCACAAATAAATATATTATGTATAAAAATATAAAATGATATATATATTTGCACTAGAAACTTACGCCAAGCTGTGTACACATCGTTCATCGTATCACCAGGGGAGTCGCTCGCTCTGGAACTTCTCGACTCCTGGCTTTCCATCTTGGCGCAACACTATATCGGACTAGTACATACTATCTCACTATACTATTGAGTAATAAGCTATATCAGTTACATATGTCATTAGAGCAACTGTTTGAAAATCGAATGTTTACGAGACTACATCAATTTAAAGACCGTTTACCGGAACACGAATTAACTAATTAAAACAACGCTTATCAATTAAAAATCAGTCAGGTTTAATTTATATTAATACAAAACACATGTTTTCACATGCACTTTAATATTATAAGGAAACAATATCATTCACAGACATTTAAAATTATATAATAATTATTAAACTTCAGTTTTAATTTGATATCCTTGCGAGATTTTTACATAATTATGTTAAGTATTACATAACATTATATTCCGTTATAATAAGTATAACATCCAATATTGTTTATTAACATCTTAAATTATATTACAGTCTTATAAAGATTAATTCAAGATTAAGAACAGTCAAAAACACAAACGAGTAACGTGCCTTTAATGAAATGTTTACAAAGCTTGTTAATATTATGGTTATGGTGACTTATTGGATCAATTCATTTACATTTAATAACTCGCATCTAACTGGACATTAGACATACATTTATGTCACTGGTACGAAGCCCTGCTAAAAAAACTACTGCGTGGAGCCACAATATCTAGATGCCGCGATACCTGCCTAAAATACTCAAAATTTCCCATCTCTTGAGGCAATCTGGAAATATCTTAAATAAACCAAGTTATAATGCAATAAACCGTTGCTCCCAGCAGGAGACAACCTTTCTTACGTAAATGACTACGTATGAAAGGAATTTAAATGTCCCGAGCGTTAGTTTTGTATATTTATGTGTATTCTGTATAACGGGTCGAGCCTCATTACAACTGTTTGAACATGCGGCGTGTGCACTGATACATACTGTTAATTCGTGGTCTAAAAAAGGTTTTGTTATCTTATGGCCGAATTCTCGAACGCTAATCATAATTGAGGTGTACTTAAAAGTATATGTAACCCTTTCATTACGAAGGTAAAATTAAAGAACATTATTATTTTAAAGTACATTTTAAGAAGCCCTCAAGTTTTGATTATCGTTTCAGTATTCCTCGGTTAGTACTGTTACAAACGGGTGGGTTCGTTGGCGCGTTCGACAGAACACCTGGAATGCGCATCGATGGTTCGAACCCCACCGGGACGACATGTTTATAACTTTTATGTAAGCATGTCTTCCCTGGTAACTTCGGGCACTGAACGGGTGGGAGAAATATCGAAATTCCGATCGGGTAACGAACCACCGTTCATAGATGGAAAAAAAACCGTGAATTCCATACTGCGCGTTTAGGTTTCAGTCTATGGATTTCCATTAGGAGCAATAGCTCGAAGTACAAAGTATGTGGACAGCGCATCATTGACTGATGTTCTGTGGTTGAGGTGTCACCTACCATCAAGTGAACCTCATGTTCGTCTGTCGATATCTGACATAAAAAAACCATTTAGTACTAAATAGTAATAGTAGAGAGGCTTTTATAAAGAATATCTTAAATTAGTTGTTATTTCTACAATTATAGTGTATTCTCGACCCCCTTAGAGACCGAATCTTTCCTTCCAGATAACGAACCCAATACCTCTGGCACTGGGTTTTATATTCTAGTTCCACAAAAATAACTAGTCATGTCTCAATGTTATTTAAATACCACGAATACCTTGAACTCAAAGTGCAATTTAATTGGGACATTGAGTTGCAAAGATGTCTCAAAATTCAGGTTTCCGAGTCAATTAAATCTGTATGTACAGTCGTAATCATTTCATAATGACACTTGCGACATTTACACTCGTACGCTAAATGAACATTAAGAAAGTATAAAAAATAAACATTACAAAAATTTTACCTTCATACCTACGCGATAACGCCAGATCTTATTTGTGGAATATTACTTGTTTGAATAAAATACTGTATACCGGATTAAAACGCGATTTATTATTTATATTGTTTAAATTATTTATCCCGACGTTTCGGATGCTTTTCAGCAACCGTGGTCGCGGGGAGACAGAAAGATAGTTGTCTCAGACAACTGTCATCCGAAACGTCGGGATAAATAATTTAAACAATATAAATAATAAATCGCGTTTTAATCCGGTATACAGTATTTTGTTTAGATCATATTATCTGATAAGGGTAATGTATCTTCACTATGCATTGCGTAATTGTCGCTTACACCTATTAAAATATCGGTCAATCAAAGACAATCTAACGTAAATATTTTTTACGTGATATGAAAACTAAAAAAAAACAATCCTTAGTAGTACATTTGGAGCAAACTGGTTGCAAAATGCTCAAATTACTGTTTAAGAACAACTTATATTAAAATTCCACTAAATTGGTGTTAACAGCTACAATTAAGACAATATAATTACACCTGTATTATAATGCTACGGATTTTCGTGAAAGCATAATAAAATGCAGAAATCTGAAAGTTTAAATAACGCAATTAAAGTACGTTAAAGAGTCTTTATTTAATAAAATTATTTTAAATGTCAAGTATTTAATTTTTTACAGAGATTTTCGTTAAATCTGTGAACATCATGCGACTAAGGTCAAACCAGCGTTTAATTAGTTATTATGATGTCATGCTTTAAAAATAACCTCCAGGAAGATGGCACCGCACTTTTAAGTTACAACAATTTTGAAGGTTGTTCCAGGTTGTTCTAGGTTTGTTCTACATTGTTCCAAAACGATATATAGCTGAGATTGAAACTTACAGAGAAAATTAAAAAAAACCGATTTTTGAACTGGCACCACACTTTTAAGGTAAAGCGATTCTGACAGTTGTTCTAGGTTGTTCTAGATTTGTTCTATATTGTTCCAAAATATTGGTTTCGAAAAACATTTATTTCTTATAAATTTCGCAAAAAAACATTTTTGAGCTAGCACCACATTCTCGAGCTATTGAGATTCTGGCGGTTGTTCCAGGTTGTTCTAGGTTTGTTCTACATTGTTCCAAAACGGCAAATGGCTGAGATTGAAACTTTAGGAGAAAATTAAATAAAACCGTTTTTTCCTCAAAGAAGTTGGCACCGCACTTTTAAGTTACAACGATTTTGAAGGTTGTTCCAGGTTGTTCTAGGTTTGTTCTACATTGTTCCAAAACGGCAAATGGCTGAGATTGAAACTTTAGGAGAAAATTAAGAAAAACCGATTTTTTCCTCCAGGAAGTTGGCACCGCACTTTTAAGTTACAACGATTTTGAAGGTTGTTCCAGGTTGTTCTAGGTTTGTTCTACATTGTTCCAAAACGGCAAATGGCTGAGATTGAAACTTTAGGAGAAAATTAAGAAAAACCGATTTTTCCTTCAGGAAGTTGGCACCGCACTTTTAAGTTACAACGATTTTGAAGGTTGTTCCAGGTTGTTCTAGGTTTGTTCTACATTGTTCCAAAACGGCAAATGGCTGAGATTGAAACTTGAGGAGAAAATTAAGAAAAACCGATTTTTGAACTGGCACTACATTTTTAAGGTATAGCGATTCCGGTGCCTATTCCAGGTTATTCTAGGTTTCATTTATATTCTTCCAAAATATTGTTTTAAAAAGTATATATAATTTTTGAAAATTTTAAGAAAAGAGCATGGCGGGATAAGTAGCGGCCCCAGCGGTAATTTCAACTGTCAATTTTTGTGTATGATGGTCTTACGGAGTACAACTTCCCTGTAAAATATTACTTGAAAATATGCATAAGTTTTCGAGAAAATAAAAAAAATAAATAATATTTTTTCGTTAATAGTTACAAATATATCAGTGTCCATGATATATGTTGTACATACCTTAAAAAGACAAAAGATAATATTAAAAAAAATGTTTTTGAAATTTTTGAAAAATAAGTTCATGCATGATACACCTACGAAATTTTCACTAAAAACACCTCCATCATAATCTACAACATACTATATTTGGATCCAAATTTTTACCTGGGTGGAAGGGTGTTTTCCCACTAGTTAGAAAATATTCTTAAAAAATCATTATATATATCATTGAAAAGTTTGGGTAATATTTATTTTAAAATTATTTTGAACAGAATAGCGTTAACAATAAAATATTGTTTTTTTTCTTTCTAATTTATAAAATTAACACAAAAAATAATAATTATTCGTTATCACTATCCTCCTCAATAACTGACATCATATTTTCTTTTTTTAATAGATGACTTAATTGTTCGGCCGGACGGGGAATTTTTGTCAAGTAACGGCCATAGGATAAATAATAAATTACAGCCGCCAACCTGGAATAGCCACCGGAATCGCTATACCTTAAAAATGTAGTGCCAGTTCAAAAATCGGTTTTTATAAATTTTCTCTTAAAGTTTCAATCTCAGCCCTATGCCGTTTTGGAACAATGTATAACAAACCTAGAACAACCTGGAACAACCTTCAAAATCGTTGTAACTTAAAAGTGCGGTGCCAACTTCCTGAAGAAAAATCGGTTTTTCTTAATTTTCTCCTAAAGTTTCAATCTCAGCCATTTGCCGTTTTGGAACAATGTAGAACAAACCTAGAACAACCTGGAACAACCTTCAAAATCGTTGTAACTTAAAAGTGCGGTGCCAACTTCCTGAAGGAAAAATCGGTTTTTCTTAATTTTCTCCTAAAGTTTCAATCTCAGCCATTTGCCGTTTTGGAACAATGTAGAACAATGCTAGAACAACCTGGAACAACCTTCAAAATCGTTGTAACTTAAAAGTGCGGTGCCAACTTCCTGGAGGAAAAAATCGGTTTTTCTTAATTTTCTCCTAAAGTTTCAATCTCAGCCATTTGCCGTTTTGGAACAAAGTAGAACAAACCTAGAACAACCTGGAACAACCTTCAAAATCGTTGTAACTTAAAAGTGCGGTGCCAACTTCTTTGAGGAAAAAACGGTTTTATTTAATTTTCTCCTAAAGTTTCAATCTCAGCCATTTGCCGTTTTGGAACAATGTAGAACAAACCTAGAACAACCTGGAACAACCGCCAGAATCTCAATAGCTCGAGAATGTGGTGCTAGCTCAAAAATGTTTTTTTGCGAAATTTATAAGAAATAAATGTTTTTCGAAACCAATATTTTGGAACAATATAGAACAAATCTAGAACAACCTAGAACAACTGTCAGAATCGCTTTACCTTAAAAGTGTGGTGCCAGTTCAAAAATCGGTTTTTTTTAATTTTCTCTGTAAGTTTCAATCTCAGCCATATATCGTTTTGGAACAATGTAGAACAAACTTAGAACAACCTGGAACAACCTTCAAAATTGTTGTAACTTAAAAGTGCGGTGCCAACTTCCTGGAGGTTTAAAAATAGGTTTATTTAAAGAATTTTATTTATAAAAATAATAACTGAAAATGTGCATTTTTTAGAAATCTATTAACAGGGAAATGATATACAGAAAATCATCACTAATGGAACCAGTCGACAAAAGACTAAAGATAAAATATACATATTGTTCAAATAAAATAAAATTAAAAATGTAATGTAAGTAACAATAAACATTCAAAGGATGTAACAGTTATTTAGCACAGCACTGCAATTTGGTCAATCGTAACAACTGATTACTGCAAAGATAAATCACGAACAACATATCTCGCTTCCACATCAAGTGCCTGAGAGGGATGGAAGAGCAAAATTCTCACGACCGCGAAAGTTCGTGTGAAGATTCTTAGAGAAAAGTTAGACAATGACTTTCTTAGCGATGATGATACATGACGTTCTGTTTAATTTTTTAATGATTTTCAACGTACTTACAGAATCTCATCACACAATCATTTATCAGCAATTTTCAATGACATGAACGTTGTTGACAGAAATTGGGTACTTATATTATAAGGAGGAAAGATTTGTTTATTTGTTACGATTTAACTCAAAAACGACTGGACAGATTTTAAAAATTCATTCACCAATAGAAAGCATCATTATCAGCGAGTAACATAGGCATTTTTGTATGTATCTATATTCTATTATATATTCATCTACATTGCACCCGTGCGAAGCCGGGCGTGTTACTATATTATATAATCATGGTTATAATTTAACGGTACAAATTTAATATGAAATCAATTGTACTACATATATGAAACAATTGTTTTAGTAATTACATCCAAAGGTTGATTTTAGTTATTCATTATTTTTATGAAAGACTTTGGTATAATTGAAAAAGAAAGCTAAAATACCATTACTGTATTTGTAAGGCAATTAAGAGATGCTTAAAAACAGAAATTCAATAAGTACAGAAAAGGCAAGTGACCATGACCAGGATGTGACGTCATCCAGGCGTCTCTAACACGATCGAACGTCAGATACACGATCAGTATTCCTGTTGCATTGTCAACGTCGACAGTGCATGAATCAATCGTTAAGCGTGACCGAAATACTTAGTATCCAATTTCGACATACCCAAAACTTCATGATGCATTTACACAAGGGTATACTCGATATGTCAAATATCGAGAGGCGAGTATGAGGCTCACTTGATGGTAGGTTTCCTCAACTCAAGCATGATGCCATGTCAACCTATTTTTAACTTCAATATTTTTTTTTCTGGCCACGGTGGTTACCCGGTATATAACGATATTATTTTCACAAGGGCTATACTCAAACTAGCCACACATAGGCCACTAATAAATATTTAAATTTTAAAGAGTTCAGGGAATATTGGAAAACAACATATTATGTGGCAAGATTTTGCCCCATTCTTGAATATTCAAGGCGAGTAAGTACGATTTGATTAGCAACACGCCCCGGCTTCACACGGGTGCATTTTATATTTACTATGTACACTATGTAATTCACTGATAATGTAGCTTTCTATTGGCGAAAGATTTTTTTAAAATCGGTCCTGTCGTGTTTGAGTTTATTCATACATACAAACATCCAAAAATACAAAATCTTTCCTCTTTATAATATTAGTATAGATATAGTATACAGAATACAAAGCTGAATATATTATTTTGAACAATAATATTTACCTTTATCGTGCATGTTTAGTGCTCATACTTGGACAATACAGTGATGTCATGCGCAGATTCTGTTTGATTTATGGAACTTGTGGCCATGAAGTAGATGATACAACAATATTGGATCTATCAATTGAAAACCATCTAAACGAATAAAAATACATGAGTTGAATGAGGTTTTGGTTACTTAAGTTTATATCGTGAATCGTGTCATCGCTATTCTAGAATCAAATTTGGGTAATGATAGAATATTGGCACAGGTTTCAGCACAGGGTTTCAGGCTTTGGCATGTTAGGTCACCTTATGTGCCGATGAGTCGGAAGTTCGAATATCACTTTGGATTTGAAATGTTTATAGTTCTTTTTGTAAGGTCTGGTCACTTTAGGCATTAATCGGGTGGGAGGAATATATTAATTATATAATACTTTAAGGGTTTATAGATGGAAATTCGTGAAATGCATAATGAGTGTTGTGGTTTCGGTTTGTGGAATTCCTACATTTGAATTAAAAACTATGTCCACAGTAGACGACGAAGTGATCGGTGTCTTGGGGGAGTGGTATCACCTACCAAGTGAGCCTCACCCTAGTCTGTCGATATCAGTCTACAGAAAAGGTTTATCATTTATTACTTACTAGGCTTTGCACGAGTGCAATGTAGATGTATTACACAAAATCTATGATACTCGCTAATAATGTAGCTTTCTATTGTTGAAAGAATTTTATAAAATAGGTCGAGTAATTTTTGAGTTAAATCGTAGCAAACAAACAAATCTTTATAATATTAGAATAGAAAAGCCTTAGATATATTTGGCAAACTATCCAAAATGCCTTTTTTCCCAATTTATTCAGACGTCGCTGTTGTGTTTAGGTACAATTACCATTTCCTGAATTGCAGTATCGCCTAGTGACCTTTATAATATGAAAGAGTTTGGGCTGGGCTTTTGCTAGCAATAAAAGTTACTCATCCAATAAGGGCAAGGTAAGAATTTCGTTGATATTTATAAAACATCAGACTTATTCCGTGAAACATCGCTTGCAGAATATAAAACTAATAAGTTGTAATATAATATGTAGTGCGCGGTTGCACTTCGTATTAGACCATAAATCATTGACAATGAAGCAATGTTAATACAGACGATTGGTCCTATTGAGGTCACCTCCACGCCGGTTATACAATATACATGTATCATAAATTATAGTCAGATATTTTAATATTTGATAGTCTTCGGAAAGAAAAGAGACACTAGTCCTTTAAATGCATAGTAGGTTATTTCTAGAGGTGTAAAAGTAACGAAAAAAAAACGTACCCGTATGTATTCGTTACTATACATTCAGTACTCGTTACTATCGTATCGTTACTCGTTACTCCTAACTAATACCTCATAACATGCTATGTTATGCTAGAGAAGCAAAACAGAACTAGTTTAAGCTGCGCGCGCAAGCGTGCGATTTAATTAATTGTTTGAAAATTAAGTTACAGTGAATTAATTTTAGAATTTCATGAGAGACTAAAACTTTAACTTACGTTTATTTCATACTATTACATAAAATTTATGAAATTTTAGTGGCAAAATTTTATGAAAACACTTTTTCACAAGTAAGTATACCTATACTTTTTTTTACTGCATACTCTGTTAAAGTTAAAGGGTAAACTTTGTTTTGAATATTTGAAGTTACATTGCGTCATTGAAACAGCGTATGTAACCATGATACGGAACATGCGAGTAACGAAAAGTATTCGTGAGTAACGTTTCGTTACTCGGTACTAGATGGCGTACCCGTTACTCAGTAACGAATACATACGGTTTGCTACAGCTCTAGTTATTTCTGCAGAAAAACGACATTAAATAAGGCTTGTTTTTTATGTTAGATATTGACAGACGAGCACGAGGTTAACTTGATGGTAGGTGACACCTCAGCCACAGAACATCAGTCAATGATGCGCTGTCAACCTACTTTTTATTTCGAACATTCGGAAATCCAAAGACTGAAACCGAAACGCGCAATGTGCACTTCACGGTTTTTCCATCTATGAACGGTGGTTCGTTACCCGGTGGGAATTTCAATATTCCTCCCACCCGATCAATGCTAGAAGTTACCAGACGTGGGTAAAACATGCATACAGAAAATTGTAAACATGTAGTCCCGGTGAGATTCGAACCCACGACCCATCGATGCGCACGGCAGGTGTAGTAGAACGCGCCAACGAGCCTGTCATAATCTGAGATGGAGACTCTGTATCATCAACTCTTAAACCTGTATCCTACATGCACCCCAAATAATATCACCTAGGGTTGCAATATCTAAATATAATACGTTATTTTCTATAATTATGTAAAATATGCAATGTCTTAATACAAATAGTCTAAAATAGAAAAAAAATCAGTTCTTTTTAACAAAAATAAAAGTTCAGAATGTACGTAATATACGTTATGTGTTGTAATTTTAAAATATAATGAGTTGTGTAAAAAAAGTAATGTCTAAATATAGCACACGCAACATTAGGCACGTTCTATGGAATTCCAGGTGTGGCTTTTTACAAGTTGCGTGATTGAAACTCATAGGACAATCTGTGATTCTTTTGGTCGTATAATTAGATAGGTCAATTTATAAAGAGTTTTGACTGTAAATAGTCATTATTTGCTACTATGAATTAGGTATAACATTGAGAATATGGCCATTATACTAATATTATAAAGAGGAAAGATTTGTTTGTATGTTGTTACGATTTAACTCAAAAACCACTCGACCGATTTTAAAAATTATTTTGCCAACGGAAATCTACATTATCAGCGAGTAACATGATGTATATATAGTACATCTACATTGCACCCGTGCGAAGCCGGGGCGTGTAACTATATTGAATAAATGACCCACGGTATTTTGGTTTAAATACTAAGCTTCAATTCTCACTTAAATATGGAAGTATTTTGTCTTCTATGTAAAGTTTGTTAAATAACAAATCCCGTGTCTTTGATATTCATAAAAAATACTTTTAATTTCTTTAACTCATTATACTTCAAAAGGTTTTCTCATTAGCACTTATATCATATAATTATGTTCCACACTTTGTTGTTTACATTAGGAAAACAGAACAATTAAAGGTACTACGTAAGATCACTCAATTACCTACTCATTGCAGACATACTTCAATTGAACGTCACTCAATCGATATGTCCCAGATACGATCCCCTACCCACCATTACTTAATTCTTCATTGTAATTGAATGCACTTCTGCACCAAGATACGTAAACATGGTTACTAGGGGATAACAAACAGTTGCTCTAACAACGTAGATAATCTCAAATTTACCAATAGGAACTAACACTACAGTTTTTAAGACAATGCCACGACCGGTGAAACACGTGAACAAAATATAATACTTTGTTTTAAATCAGAAACAGATAGCAGGCTCCGGTAAGCCGGCAGACGGTGCATCACTAACTGAATTATCAACTGGGACAGCTGATCAAACACGGACAGAATTCTATATAACGTGAAAGTTTTGAAAGAAACCTTATTTGCTGAAGGTTTGGAGCACTATTTGTGCGTGGAAAATAAAGACTTCGTGCCGGGAAATAAGAAGGTGCGCATGCGTGGTGAACTCGGAGGTATCCAAATTGAAGCCTTTGAAGCAGAAAATGCACCTTACCGGTATAAGAATACTGCATGAAATTGCTGATTACTACGGGACGCGCGTGCGTGGTAGTGCATTGTAATAATTTGAAATAGTTCCAGGTTTTCGGGATATACCACCTAAATACATAATAATATACATATGTACGTATATGATATAGGTATGCTACTTAGTGACTTTTAGAGATAAAAGAATTCTTGTGAATGGCACATGGCGCATAATATAGCGTCAGTATCTTTAATTATAAAGTTGATTGCAAAAATTATGATATTGATGAAAGGAGTAAGTATATTATCGAAATAAATATAACCAAGCTCCTAATTTTATATAACTATAGAAAAAATACAACCATAGAACCATTCTTATCTATAAGCTAATACTTGTTGGAAACAAATTGGCAAATATCCTTCAAAATTATCTAGGTCGGAAATTACAAAAACGGACAACAAAGGAATTCAAAAAACAATAATATATTCGCTTAAAAACCTTGAACCGAGACTTTTGTTTGTCAACCAAACACATTGTTATTACACGGTAGCAAAAGATAGTACCAACCCAAGAAGTAGGTAAGTTTAGTTAGAATGTTACATTTAGATTTTCTTTTAAGAAATGTATCTTAATATAATTTATATAATATACAGTTTTCGACGAATTGAATAATAAAATGAAAAATACTATTATATACAAGAATCCAATATAGAAAAAAATTAAAATAAATAATCTAACAGTATTCCTTAGAAATAAATTCTGGAATATTATTTTATATTCCTCCATTGACATAAATATTTCATGTAGCCTTTCCCAATTACATAATATGCAATTCGTCTCACCATATGTACTTATTTATGTAAACCCACGCCTACATTACTAGATACAATACTGCATTAACATTCCAGAAAAATATCGTTGGTTTTTGTAGGTAATGTATCATATAAAAAATTGTTGAGAATAATGTAGGTACCTACTTACTTAAACACAGACGATGATGCAATATTTACAGATGTAGCCTTTAGATGGCAATGTCGACCTTCATGATATCGTCAGCTCTGTCAATTATTTAGATAAATATCCGAATCAGATGATAATTCCTTGAGTTTTCTTTCTTATCTTATAACTTTACAACAATTCCTTTTATTCTATATTGGTTTAAAATCTTTTTATAAATAAACAAAATAAAATTAATTTTGTTTGTATAAATAGACAACGTAGAACAACACAAACACATTTAACATATAAAAGAGTACAGTTTTTCAATTAAGAGACAATAAAGTACCTAGAGGAATATATTATGTCAATTGCAAATATATTGAAATATATTGTAGTAATTTAACTAGGTAACAAGTATAATAAAAATAGGTTAATTCGCTGTTTTTGTTTTCTATATTCGAATATTGTTCGGACACAACCCAGCTTTTCTTTAGTGCTACAGATAATATAGGGGCCTATTAAGTGGTCCCATCATCAACATAATAGAACCCGTTTTTAGTAAGCCATTCAGGTTGGACATGTTATGACCTGTTTCACCAGCAGGACATTCGAAATAATGTGTTTTAAGTCTTATTAGAATATGATTGCAAATGGCCTAGAATCCCACTCAGATAAGACTGATATTGAATGAATTGCAATTTATGATAATGAGGTAGTGCGATGTGATCTTTGATAAGAAAGGCTTGTTTATACATGTACTGTCTGAGTGCTCTATTTATATACACAATATTTTCAGATGTTGAGGATATATTGTATGTGAATATAACTGCTGCATTGCGTATTTAAAAGCACTAATTGGCCTGAGAAAACAAATCATCTACATAGGGTTGCCGTGCCAATGAGTTTCCCCAGATTTTTTCAAATTCTGAGGGCGCCCGGACGGGGTTTTATTTGTAGTTATAAAATTATTGTTATATTTAAAACTTTAAGAAGATTCTGTGTTGTTTCTTAGGAAAACTTTGTTAAATTTATTTAAAAAAAAATTAAAACATTTTTTATTTAATTTTTGACTTGTTCGGTTTCTAAGTTCCAAAATCCACGTTTTCACGATTATGAACCTGGTGCCAGATTTTAGGGTTGGCAACCCTGCGTACGTCTTTTATTCCCTTCCCATGTTTCCAAACCGTCAAACGTTTTACGTAATACAAGCAACCGCCCAATGATGATGGGCCATAAATTATAGACATGATACACTTAAACCTGTTTGACAATATTTTGTAACGATGCCTAAGTAATGCTTTTGTCATTACTTGTGAAACAGATAATGTGGAACAAGTTAACAATGTACTAATCTAGTAAATTCCCGTACGAAGCAAGGATTGACACATTTTTTACTGTTCATTTATCTTTGTTTGTTAGAAGTCCTTAAGATTCGACATTTTTTTTTTGTTTGCGATTAAGCCTGGTGCTAAACGACATCGATAAATACTTCCTTATTTTTTTTATTGATTATTTTGGTGGTGAATTCCACAGGAATTCTTTTACGAGCTACGATCTACGAGCAAGTGTTTGGGCCTATGCACACTTATGCACGCTTTCCATGAAGCGACCCTGATTTTTGTGTATAGTACATCTACATTGCACCCGTGCGAAGTCGGAGCGTATTGCTAGTATATAATAAAAATGTAATTACTTCGTTTGGTGTATAAGGAAGTCAAGAAACGATACGATAGTTGATCCTAACTGTATAGACTAATTGAATGTATGGTACTATCGGATAACGGTTCGCACGGCCTCCGGACTAGCCTGCTCTCAGCAATTACTCAACGCGGACCCTGGGCTCATATTTCAACAGCCATGACGAAACCTAGACTATATCAAAGCCTTACATACGTCTGTCAGTGCTTACACTAATACTACAACTTTATTTTACAAGTTTTTTTTTTAAATTTTGCATATCGATCAATATCTACTGGATATATGATGTCGACCGTGGGGCAACTTTTGTGGATCACGTCATATTTTTTTTTGTAATTTTTAGAAAATAATTTAGATGTTTTTTATAATGTTTAAATACCAATAAACAACTCACAGAACAGAAGAAGTAAGACACAACGTATATTACCTACTTATTTTAATTTTTATTGTTATACAAAGTAAAAAGTATTTTTTTATCTTTTAGCTAATTTTTGACACTGCTAGACGTACCAGGAAGGTTTTAATATAGAATTTCTTTTAGTTAAGTCGACTTTAACAGTCTGAAATATAAATCAAATTAGAGAATTTACGAAAACTTTATCAATAAGCAGTTAAAAAGGCAGCACTTTATATGAATATTTTATGTTTAAGCCCGATTTAACATTCTTAATAAAGCGTATGAATTATGACCCCGAAAGACTAGTAACATACATTTTAATTTGATTTATATGACTGTATAATTTATTTTATTAAGACGCCAAAATATACTCAAATGTTTTCAAGATTGAATAAAAAGTTATAAAGTAAATTCCTGAGTTTCCTAGTGGGGCATGGGTCAGACCCATTTCTGTGTCTGTTTCACTGATCATTTTTTACCGGCAAGTAGGTAATCAGCCTTCTGTGCCCTGCCCGTCCGAAACCATTTTTTTAATCTTGTTTCCCCGGGATTCGAACCCAGGAGCTCCGATGCTAAACGCATCGCGCCTACCACTGAGCCACGGAGGCGATCAAGATTAAAGTATACCTGTCACTTTCATTACTATATTAAAAGTTTAAAACGAAAGGTTACAATGATGTGGAAGAGTTGATAAAACACGTTGCCTAGATACGTTTTCTATTGACTCTACACAATCTCCGGCTTTAACATAAGAATTTTTGTGTTTCTTTTTGTTTTAATTTGTAAATGTAGTTACAGGAAGAGTATTACACAGGGTTACATTAGCTTAAAAGGGTGTAATAACTTTTAGTATCAATCAATAATGTATTTTTTATCATAATACGAAAGATAACAATATTTTAAAACGCCTCCAACTATTATAACTATTTACAGTATTTATTACGCCGAAAGTGTTGTCGTATTTTTCAATAGTGCAAGCCTACGTTTAATTGTATGAGTTAATGTTTGCTGTTAGCTAATAGCCGTCTATTCGTACTGCAGTTGTCGACCTTGCAATGAACCGCAACGCGCGCCGCGTAATGAGGGAGAATTGATAATCTAAATTCTAATCGATTGATAGATAGTTTTATACAGTCTATAATAGCTATGTATGTCGTTGTTCCTACTCCATTTATAACATTGCCACAGATTAATGTTTGGACTGCCTTCATAATTATCATATATATTTCTTACTTGATTAGTTGTTTTTTTTTTTTTTTTTTTTTTTATATTAGAGGAGGCAAACGGGCAAGCGGCTCACCTGATGGTAAGTGACTACCGCCGCCCATAGACATCCGCAACACCAGGGGTCTTGAGGACGCGTTGCCGGCCTTTAAGAAAAGTATATGCTCGTTTCTTGAAGGTTACCAAGTCGTATCGGTTCGGAAAAACCGCCGGCGAGAGCTGGTTCCACAAGGTAGTGCGTGGCAAAAAGTGCCTAAGAAAACGCGCAGTTGTGGATCGCCAGACATCGAGGTGGTGAGGATGGAACTTCGTGTTTTGTCGCGATGTCCGATGTTGGAATTCAGCAGCCGGGATTAATCCAAACAATTCCTCGGAACACTCCCCATGATATATGCGATAGAAGATGCAGAGTGATCCAACATCTCTACGCAGCGCCAAAGGATCAAGCCGTTCGGAAAGAGTCTCATCGTCGACGATTCGAGCCGCTCTTCGTTGAATGCGGTCAAATGGAAGGAGCTGGTACTGGGGAGCCCCCGCCCAAAGGTGAGAACAATACTCCATGTGAGGCCGAATTTGCGCCTTATAAAGTTGTAGGCGATGGGCCGGCATGAAGTATTGTTTCGCCTTATTGAGCACACCAAGCTTCTTTGAGGCTAATTTAGCCTTCCCTTCCAGATGACCACGAAACTGAACGTCGCTCGATATGTCGACGCCGAGAATCCCGATACTGGCTGCGGCCGATAGTGAAGTGTTCTCAAAACGAGGAGATACGACAAATGGTGATTTCTTAGCAGTAAACGCGCAAACTTGTGTCTTCTGAGGGTTGAATTGGACTAGGTTTAGTCGGCCCCATTCCGAGACTTTAGATAGTAAAGACTCGACTTCAGACACTAGTTTGTTCCGGCTTTCATTGACGTGTTCCCGAGAAATATTGGCGCGGCCGGTGTATACGGCATCTCCTGTGCTGTCATCGGCATAACAATGAATACTACTGATATGCAGCATGTCATTATCATATCAGTCATATCATTGTCATATCAGCAACATCTTTTCAAAACGTGCTCCCTTGTGGACACTGGCCTTCGGGAGGGATGAAATCCGAGGAAATTTTAATTTTTGCCATTGTCCCCCTAGGCTTAGAGAGATTCAAGTTTCTAATATGTATTTTCTAATTGCTTTTACTGCCCTCTTGAAGGCCAAGCTATGGCTCAATTTGGGAAATAATGCGGTAAAACTTAGGAACTTAAAATAGTGGCTTCTTTTAAAGTATATGCAAGCCCTCTGGTGTTGAAGATATTCATATTATCGATCTATCTGTTTTGTTTAACTCATAGGAATTCACAAACGTTACATTGTATGCATTATGTTATAAATCTAGGTTATAGGTAAAATGTATAGATTATGTAACATAATATGTGTGTACAATTATGCATATAGGATTAAGTAAGTATTTAGTTTAGTGATGTTATTAGTTTAACTATTTCTATTCCATTAGGCATGCCTAAAATCGGAATTTATTGAAATAAATATTTGTTGTCCTTTGCTTTCGCTTTCTTCAAGTTCCTACAGATATTTCAAGAAGTAATAAAGCCCTAATTGATATCATAAACGTAATACGCGAATTTATAATAATCATTATAATTCAATGTTATGAGTCAATGAACTAGATTATTGGTCCACGATAAATTCCTATGATCTTGCGCCGAAGCAACGGTGAGTCAACGATATTAGATTCACTTTCAGAACTTTACAACCATTCACTGATTAAATATTATAGACTATTTAGTTTATTAGATTAGCTTTTCTGAAAAGAGATTGATGATTATATAATATTGTCTTTTATTAACTTGAGTATAGCAAAGAGACGGGCTCGTTGGCGCGGTCGGTAGAACACCTGCCGTGCGCATCGATGGGTCGTGGGTTCGAATCCCACCAGGATGACATGTTCATAATTTTCTGTAAACATGTCTTCCCCACGTCTGGTAACTTTGAGCATTGATCGGGTGGGAGGAATAATCCAATCGAAATTCCATCTATGCATATTACGATATTGGGTTTCAATGTATGGATTTTTAAATGCTTGAAGTAAAACAAAAGGTCGACAGAGCATCCTTCTGTGGCTGAGATATCACTGCCATCATGAAATCCTCAAGCTCTTCTGTCTTTGTATCTAACATAAATAAAAAATAAAAGAATGACTGAGTAAATCTTTTAAGGTTGACATTTTTACGGATGTTTAACATGCAGTTAATGCAAAATAACATTAAAATGCACATCTCATACAATTAGCGCCTTTTAAAGGCAAGCAATTAGTAAACACCATGTTACCATACTCGCTGCATATCGGAGATCTCTGCGGCGCCATTTTAGTGTAATGGCGGACGTGACACTTCTAGAATTTGACTTTTGATGTTAAACAGTGATTAAAGTTGTTGTTGTTTGAAAAACATGTTTACTATGTTTTCAACAAGGCTATAATATGACAAAACATTTCTTATACAGGGCCTATCGAATTTAAAATGTTCTTTTGTAGTTAAGTTTTTATTTTATAGTGTACTTTGTTTTCAATATAAGTTGTTATTATTACTTGAAGTTTGGACTAAATAAGTAGTAGTAGTAGTAAGTATTTAACCCCTTGAACTGCAATTTATTTTCAGTCGGCATTGCTCAGGCAGACAATTTAATTTTCTTAGTTTTAAGAGGAGGGTTTGATAAAGAAACTTACGGTTTTGATGCTCAAATAATTTGTTATAATTAAAAATAATATTTGTTTCATATATTTATATGAATGTTTAATGTTATATTTACATATATTCAATTCGTCTGCTTATCTCATTAGGGGTCTTACTGCCTATCATAAAGTAGTATATATAATTTTAATTCTAATAAAAAATCTTACAAATATTCCGAATATCTATATTACAAAACCATCTTTATGAGATTACTCGTAGAGTCAATTTTGACAGACGTCATAAGAAATGATCATGACATGTAGCAATACGTGATAATCATACGCACAATAGGCTGTATCAATAAAATTGCACAATAACTCGTCGACAGCCACGGTATGTAGGTTACAAATTTCGATTTAACGTTACCTATAAATATTACTTCAATGATCTAAATTATATTTGTATAAATATATCATTTTCTCATTCTTATTTTCTTTCCTACGATTGCATTGCTGTCTCTTCCCATCCCATCTCTTCCGTCTGACATGAAATAAGTTATGTATTATATAATATTTATATACACTAATGGAAAAAATTAAGGGATCAAAAAAAATATCCAAATTTTTGGGCAGTTTTCAACAGGCCGTAACTTCGAGAAAAATGGTCGTACAAGAAATCAAAAAAAAGGAAATTGTAGCTCCAAGTGTCTAGTTTTTGGATTCGAACCTCCAAAATTTTATACTCTCCGCGGTTTTTGAGTAATTATAGAAAAACCAGCAACAAAAAAAAAATTCAAATTTTTTTAAATTTCTTTTTTGGTATACGGACATGGGAAATTTTTTTTAGCTTAACCACTATAAGGATCAGATACCTTGTTCATTTAGCTTTAATTTGTTTTTTTATACACCCTGATACGCCCACTTCTCGCCGAGATATCGGTCTTCAAATGGAAAAGGATCCTTTTGTCTTTGATTATCGATATCTCAGCAACCAATGATCGCACAGAAATTTGAAGGTGGGTTTCAAGAACTTGAATAAATTTTCCTTAACGACTGTCTATTGCTTTTCCGAAAATTTTTTTTTTCTTTTTGTCACATGAATTCGAAAATGCAACAATAAAAGGGCTTTTGGTGGTTTTTTGGAAAATCAAGCGCTGGATCGAAAATATTGAGGAAACCACTAATGTTAAGTGTGCCTTTTACAGTTCAATATGTCCACAAAAACCCTACAAAGAACCAAATTAATCCAGCCAGCCATTTTTTTGTTTCACTCGATCGAATTTTTGAAAAAATTAAAGGATCACGTTTTTAGCTCTGAAAATTTTGCTCATAATTTTTAAAAATGAGAAAAAAATTGTTTTTCCGAGCTTTTCCCACATTTTTGTTCCAGAAAGTGCTTTAATTAAAAAAAAGAAAAATTTCAAAAAAAAATTTTTTTTTCGTCAAAAAGAGTCACTAACCGAGCAACTTCCACCTCCGATAAATGTCGTCTAACCATGATTGAAAATCAAAGAAGAAATTTCCAATTTTGACCAAAAAAATTAAAAAAAATCTTTTAAAAAAATTAAAAAAAAATTCTTTTATTCAAAATTGGAAATTTCTTACTTTTGGTTAGACGACATTTATCGGAGGTGGAAGTTGCTCGGTTAGTGACTCTTATTGACGAAAAAAAAAATGTTTTTTGAAATTTTTCTTTTTTTAAATTTAAGCACTTTCTGGAACACAAATGTGGGAAAAGCTCGGAAAAACATTTTTTTTCTCATTTTTAAAAATTATGAGCAAAATTTTCAGAGCAAAAAACGTGATCCTTTAATTTTTTCGAAAATTCGATCGAGTGAAACAAAAAAACGGCTGGCTGGATTAATTTGGTTCTTTGTAGGGTTTTTGTGGACATATTGAACTGTAAAAGGCACACTTAACATTAGTGGTTTCCTCAATATTTTCGATCCAGCGCTTGATTTTCCAAAAAACCACCAAAAGCCCTTTTATTGTTGCATTTTCGAATTCATGTGACAAAAAGAAAAAAAAAATTTTCGGAAAAGCAATAGACAGTCGTTAAGGAAAATTTATTCAAGTTCTTGAAACCCACCTTCAAATTTCTGTGCAATCATTGGTTGCTGAGATATCGATAATCAAAGACAAAAGGATCCTTTTCCATTTGAAGACCGATATCTCGGCGAGAAGTGGGCGTATCAGGGTGTATAAAAAAACAAATTAAAGCTAAATGAACAAGGTATCTGATCCTTATAGTGGTTAAGCTAAAAAAAAATTCCCACGTCCGTAGACCAAACAAGAAATTTAAAAAAAATTGAATTTTTTTTTTGTTGCTGGTTTTTCTACAATTACTCAAAAACCGCGGAGAGTATAAAATTTTGGAGGTTCGAATCCAAAAACTAGACACTTGGAGCTACAATTCCCTTTTTTTTATTTCTTGTACGACCATTTTTCTCGAAGTTACGGCCTGTTGAAAACTGCCCAAAAATTTGGATTTTTTTTTTGATCCCTTAATTTTTTCCATTAGTGTATATGTATTTATTATTTACTATTAAATTAGATAATTTACATAAAATAGGATTAATGCACAGGTTTGACCACTATACTCTTGTTAATTAGTAGTTTACCATTATTTATTTATATGTTTGTTTTTGCTGTAATTAACCAACTTATTTTCTACTCTGTTTTCTAACCCAGAGGTTCGCCTGGAATCGACCGTGATGTACGAGTATATTGCGATAAGGTCACCCTCTTATAAATTGTTTGTTTGTTTTTTTTAATAAGTTGCTGTGTGCAATGATATACTATACAGAATTATATAATAATTATGTTAATATTTAATTTTCTTTAACACAAAATTTTTGCCTAGAAAGTGACTGTCTTTAGTCAGTAAATTCTCTTAACCTAATTAGAATATGAAGTTCCAGAGCTTCCCGCTACAAATAGAAAAAAAATATCTTCAAATGTCTAGTATAAACTATAAATGTCTATCATTTTAAGTTATCAGACCTGCAGTATAAGTATAAGAAAAAAACCAATCAATTATAATTAAGATCGAAAATGTAAGATAAGCTATTAATAAAGCTTATAGTTATAAATATCTTTTATCAACAGCCTATCTCATTCGCTGTAGCGTGACGTCGGCGTTGCGGGTTCGTTTCCCGCGCACAAAACACCGGATATAACTATTACCACTGACCGGATGTCAGGTGTGGTTCTAAACAGGTATATCAACCGATCAAATTATTTTATTTTCAAATGGTGACTAACGTGAACTTTAATGGATTTTGCTTTTATTTACTGTGGTTAAGTGTTGGAGAACTGGCTTCATTTCTAGTGTTGATAGGCATGCTGGAATATAAATACATAGCATACTCTTTTTTATGTGAGAGCTCGCCAGACGAGCATGAGGTTCACTTGATGGTAGGTGATACCTCAGCCACAGAACATCAGTCAATGATGCGCTGTCTACCTACTTTTTAGTTCGAGCATTCGGAAATCCACAGACTGAAACCGAAACGCGCAATATGCACTTCACGGTTTTTCCATCTATTAACAGTGGTTCATCACCCAGTCGGAATTTCGATATTCCTTCGACCCGATCAATGCCCGAAGTTACCAGACGTGGCGAAGACATACTTATCGAACCATCAGCGCATACGACAGGTGTTCTACTGAACGCGCCAACGAGCCCGTCAATACTTTTAATTTGATAAAAGCTATTGTCACTTCTGACCCTCTCCGTGAGTCAGTTATATGCGCGTTGTAGCACCGATGTTGGGTTGAAACGGGGGACAATACAAAAATATGTATCGGTCAGGCAGTTTACTGGTTATATAATATGTACGTGCCTATATAGTTAGTTAAATGATCAGTGAAACAGATTAAGAAATGTGTCTCCTCTTGCCCCACTAGGATCTCTGTTTCTTCTTCTTTCGCTTCTTCCACTTTCATCAATGCTTTCGTACATGCTTGTCATTTTTGAGCCAAAGTCTATAAAACAAATTATTCTTTTTGTTCACTGTGCCCTGTCAGAATATCATATATAGTGTCTAGTTTGATATTTGCAATACTATCAAACCTACAACTTCAACATATTCAAGTTCCATGTAAAAAATAAAGCTAAGTTTTTATATAATCTTAAAGGGACTCAATGAAATAAGACACGACTCGACTATAAACTCTACATCTAGCCTCGTATTTCGCAATACACTTAGATAAATGCAACGAGTTCCCACGTGAATTGTACATTGCAAAGTAAATTATAATCTATATAGATCTTAAGTTTAATAATGATGATATTTTGTAGAAAAGATAGCATCCACAATTCTGCCAACATAACGAAAAATAACGTTTCTCCGTAAAATTTAAAACGAAAATAAAAATTGGAAGGCGTATCTTTTTACAAATTCTGAATGAACCTATAGATAATCCAAATTCGAGAAAATATACATAATTTAAATATATTTAAATACAACTTACTGCACGAATTTTTCTATAATATATAGCTAACATACTATAATATAGCTATCGTAATTTCAAGAAAAATGGTTTTTAACAAGTTTTATTAGTCTCAAAAGCGGTAATTTGACCGCTCTAGTACGTTTAGTGTTAAGATATGTGCGAAAGAAGTAGCGGATACCACCTATTAGTATAATATAGGTAACATAAGATACTCACTGGCATGATCGTCGTCCAGCAGGTTGTGGTAACGGTGCTGCTTCTCTGACGCCTCGAGCCTCATCATCACGCCGTTGTCAACACCGCATCGCGAATTACTGCAAATACAGATTCATTAAAAAATATGGTAGATCTATATACAAGTGCAAGCGATCGGCCGTACTGGAAGTCTTTGGGGGAGGCCTATGTGCAGAGGACGTCCTATGGCTGAAACGACGACGACATACAAGTAGTCGTATATCGAGTTTCACGCCGGCTTCAAACCAGAAAATAGTACATTTAAAAAAGTTGTCCTTTTTAAAGTGCTTTGCAAAAGTTTGAGTTTACATAGATATTGTGAAGTCTTTGAAATGTACATAATATAGGTACATAAACATATATGTATAATCAAAGTGTGAAGTTTTAAGATCTACTCATTCCTTAGGTCTGTTCACAATAAGTGGTCCATTTATCCGCTTTCATTGTCTTTTAAATGAGTTGTTATTTCTACCATTGTAGGAAGTTTTTGTCACTGGTAATGCAACACTTTCCTGCTAATTTAATAGATAAAGAAGTATTTAAGATCCTGCAATATTAATGTGCTGCCGGTCAATAGAGATTCAGTATCTTTCTGGAAGGATTCCAAGTACAATCTGACTTCATTGTTTTGCTTGATTCCACACTCATTTGTTATGTACGTAGAAGACATGGTATACCATTAGCTAGAGCATCTTTATTAAGTTCTGATACAATCACGTCAAACAGAGATGTAAGCGATAAATGAGTATATCTTTCATGACTGCACCGTTATAAACGGAACTGCAATGCAACGCAATCGTATATTCGCGCAATTTTATCATGTTGAATAGCGAATATAGAATACTGTACTTTTATCATTTTTACGTATGGTACGATTTAAAGAAACTAGATATTAATAATAATATAGGCCGGTGGTATAACACGCATGTATGTGTATATATGGGGTTTAGTGTTTCGGATTATTGCTTTACTTTAGATTTAGAGCAATATTATGATCAGACCAAAGATAATTTTATTTACTATATATATGACAATAGAGCTAAAATAAAGCACATTTATATGTGTTTTCTAGAATATTGGGTAAACAGTCTTAGGAATAAGTGACATTTGTGGCTGCTTTTTATTTCTGCTAGAGTTTTACAGACTTTACCGACTCGGAATCAAACCCAGCTAGGAACGTTAAACCTTAACCTCTTTGCAAGTCAGAAAAAAACTAAATGCAATTCAGCCATCACAGCGGAAACATACAATGCACACTGATTTCGCGTTTTTACTAGGTCACAGAAACACAATAGTGTATTGTTTATATTAAATGAAAGTTTATGGTTTGCAAATCTGTCCGTGTTTAATCTCAAAACGCTTAAATTCGCATTAATTTTTGTTTTAATAAATGCTAATGTATTCGCATATTTTGCAATGCATTCGGAATGTTTTTGTGGATATCGCTAATTGTAAAGAAGCGTACATTGTAGCTATTGTAATGCACACCCACTGTTCACTAGTCTGCTCTCAGTTCCTACTCAGTGACAAGTATTAGAAATAGGGTTGCCAGTAGAGTATTGCACAGTTTTTTTGGTGGGTGGGTTGTCAATCACATAATGAGAACTCCACGTGAGGACACATAATGAGATCTCCAAAATATAGTTTTCACAAACTGATTCTGCAAGGGAAAATCAGCGGAAAACGCAGTGTCGAAAGGAGACATTCCTGGCTAATAAACCTAAGATATTGTTTCCAGATGAACACAACGTCCCTATACCGCGCTGCAGTATCTAAAGTGAGAAGCGCCATGATGTTGTCCATCCTCCGACAGGAGAAGAACTAGAAGAAGATGAAGGGTTTTCAATAACCAAAGACATTCACAGTCATCACCTACCTTTTGCGGTGCCAAAACATACCTTTGAATCGTCCGCGTCTCTTGGAATTAATAAATAGATAAAAAATAGTAACTAGAAACGGAATGTGGTAAAATAATCCAATAAAGATAATTTTGTGTATTCCAAGAATAGTTGATGAACTCTTTCAATTATAGTAACAACTCTTTAAATGATATTTGATTAAATACAAGTTATCAACAGATAAACGATACATATGAATAAGTAACAAGGTCGCTAATGTTGGCAACGTGGAAATGATAACATTGATAATAAATTATTATCATGTTACACAATATCATCATTTACATTATACCAATAGTCTCGGTATATGAATTTAGAACAATCTTAATTCAACTTTTTATCAAAGAACACAATTTATAATATAACGTCGTTGCGCCTGCCAAATTCCATATGTGCATTTTTTTGATTTTTGGTTTGTGCACAAAAAATAATCTTCTTTTTATTCTCTATGTGTTACTAAAATCCTTTTTGTGATATTCGAACTGGAGACGAATTTTAACTAATTCCATATGTGTTTTGACCATTAAGAAAAACTCCGTATTTGAATCAATAATACGTTTATCGTTGTTTCCCAAAACTATACAAAAATCACAAATGGAACTTGTCAGGCGCAGCGACGATAAGTCAAATACAACTATAAAATCGTTCAAGTAATTTTAGAAGCACTTTTGAATCGATAATAGTCACCACTGGCTCAGAAGATAGAAAAATATAACGGCAAAAGCAGGTTCGAAACTTACTACAGTTTTACAATATATAATAAAAAGTTATCAATGGTATTTGGTATATTATTGTAAGTTATTATTAGGCTTTAGAGACTATAATACTATTTGGAATATCTATATCTGTTTACGAACATAAGTGGATAATTTATTTGTATAGTGTACAGTGTACACACTGCCAATACTAGCCAATGTTACTCGCTGATAAGTTAGCTTTCTACTGGTGAAAGAATTTTTAAAATCGGTAGTTTTTGAATTAAATTATAACAAACAAACATACAAATTAGTAGATATAGTAGTATTTTTATAGTACCTGGTGAACACCGTTGCTAATGAACATCTGCAACACCATCTGCAGTTGCCGGCCTTAAATTCAGCGAGTTTCATATTATTATGCACGTTAATTCAATGTTATCAATGTAAGTGGAAATAGCAGTTAACCAAACACAATAGAACGATGGGAAAAATAATCATGAAAGTAGCAAGGACGTAAACAGACAGAAGTATAAAACAAAAACGAAACAATATAAAATTCAAAATACTGACAATATCACAAAACATTTAGTCAGTTTTGTACAGTGTTGCCAGCTATGTCTTGTAAAAAGTTACCTAAAATGGTTAAAAAAAGTAACCTTTTAGTATGAAAAGTAATCTTTTTTTTCGTTCGTTGTATTTACTTACAGAAATATAGGATAATTTAGTAATGTTTCCAAAACAAACCAAATGTGAGTGCGTCCCCGATCGAATGATTAATGATTCGGCGACAAGCACAAACGAACTCGAACAAGAACGAATCCATCCATTATAATATGTGTTATGGATACAAATGGATACAATATCAGTGCGTGTAAGAAATACTTGTTTTTAGAAGTTGAACCTCAGTCGAACATTAATAGTCTGTGAGTTGCACACTGTCTACCAATGAAGTTTTTCGTTAGCCAACATTGCGTTCCGATTCAAGGTTTATTAAATTCTACGAAATCACCTAAAAGTAACCTTTCGAGTCGTGTAACCTAAAAGTAACCTGAAGGAGTTAAAAATCACCTAAAAGGTTACAAAAGTACCCTTCTGGCAACGCTGGTTCTGTAGAACATCCAGCATGGAGGTAAACTTCAACAAATTTCATAGTTATTACTTTGGTAACGCTTTGTTCAACCCTAGCTATGTAATGTAGGCAGCAAAGCGAGCGTCGGCGAGGAGCACTGAGCTAGGAGGAATTTTAAAAAAGGTATGGCGCCATACATATTCAGGACAAGATGAATAATTATAAAATTTACTTTACTACATTCTGTTTTGCCGCGAAAAGAAGTAGGTTGTTCCTCAACATCTGATTCTTTTAAAGAGCGATTGTTTTATCTGTTGAAGTAACAATAGATCTAATAGACATTACCTTAAGATAATAATATTATCGAGGCGGGAAAAGTGAACGATTGTCGGAGGTGTTGAGTTTGTTTCGCCTTTTCCGCCTTCAGGCTGATTTTCTCAAAAAAAAAACATTAACATAAGTAAATAAAATCATATTAAAATACATTTAAATAAAGGAATTATCGCTTGTTTTGGCGGTAACAAGTTTTTGATAGCCAATTTCGCTTCGATCAGTGGATGGAGTATTTTCAATATTTATTTCTTCTCATTGAATTATTTTAAAACTTATCTGTTAATTTCATTATCTTTAAAATGAATGTAATTAATATATTAATACATTTCACGTTTTACCGCCAGTTATCTTTTTTTAGAATACTCAATTGCATTTCGGTTAATTTAGATTGAATTAATGAATTTATCTCTTAATATACTTGTAATTTAGATACATATCCAATTTTCAGAAACACCGGAATAAACACAAGTTTTGTTATAATTATAAATGTAACAAGCGTTTTTGGGACATCAGTTACCTAACATTACATAATTCGTCGGTACGTAACCCAGAAAAAGCTGTAATATTTTTGAAAGCTCTATCTTAAGTACTGTAAGATATAGTTTGATAAGCACTTCCTTTTAAAGATAACGATATCGAGACTTATTAAAATCGGTCCAGTAGTTTTTGAGTTTATTCATAACATACAAAAATACAAATCTTTCTTCTTTATAAAATTTGTATAGAAGTATAGATTGCAAAACTATATTGTTACATATTGTAAATAGTTCCAATATAATACTTTATAAAAATAAGTTAAAATTGAATACAATAAGTTGGAAAGTTTACCTTTTTACAGTGAAATCTGTTTAACTGGGATTTCAAGGGAAGATTATACTTTTTATTACTGTTTTTACCCAGTTCCCCTAATAGGCAAGTTTAAAATTACTGCTATCTATACCAATATTATTATTCAACTAAATCTATTATCAAGAGAGATTTGTTTGTTTGTTTGTTACCATTTAACTCAAAAATTACTCGACCGATTTAAAAAAAAGAAAATTATATAGCATACAAAACATTGCACCCGTGCGAAGCATCGCTATTCGTTAGTCTTATTATACAGAAGGTTGAAATGTCTTCCGTCAATCCACTGAGAACGAATGTTACTACTTATTTTGTATAATTCTATAAAGAGTTGACTTTGGTTAACTACATACACAGTTCGTAACTCGACTTTCCACTATCATAATCCAATAATAACTTTATTTTATCGACGGCTGTTTCAATTACACTTTTTTTCGACATCTTATGCATTTTTATTCCCTTGTTTACCATACAAACCCTATATAGCGCTAATTACGTTTAATGCAGCCGGAGGATTCAATACAAAATGCAAATTAACTTATTACTTATTTAATTAAGAATATTACATATAAACTATACTTGCTATGTTCGATGTGAGAACAGTTCTAACATAAAATGATTAGTATTTAATATGATCTAACACAATCGTGGGAATCGTCTTTGCCGCGTCGACACTTTGTATCGGTCATAGAGAAGTCACGCCACAGATGAACTAGGCAGTATGTAACACGCTGTTGAACTGCAAAGTCCCAAATATAGAGGTAAAAATTGAAAAAAATCTAAGAAATCAAATCTTAGTTAAAAGGGTTGGAACATTCCCAGTAATTTTTTTCCCTTTCAATGTAAGTGTCGGGACCTTATTGTAATATATATATATACTAATATAATAAAGAGGAAATATTTGTTTGTTTGTTATGATTTACCTCAAAAATGACTCGACCGATTTTAAAAATTCTAGAAATAATTAGGGATCCCTACAAAAATTTGAATAAAGTATTCCAAGGAGTATAAAAAAGGTTGTAGGGAGTAATCTCTGGATCTACTGAAGCGATTTTAAAAAATATTTCACCAATAGAAAGCTACATTATATGGTACACCTATATTGCACCCGTGCGAAGCCGGGACATGTTACTAGTTATCAATAACAGAGGTTTCTCACATATCCCATTTAACCAGGTTTCACTGTATATGGATATCAGGTGAAAAGACGCTTGAAGGCTAAAACATTATCAATAAATTCAACGTGAGTTAAAAACCACTTATCTCTAATGAGAATCTTTCACACAGCATTGTATGCATAGCAAACAAATGGCGAAAGTGTTTGAGCGCGCGGGAATCGAACCGGCACCTCTCGCAATCTCTAAGTAAAAGTGTTACAGTGATGCAAGAACCCATTCTATATTACCTCAAGGCTTACAGGTTAAATACTTTTATAATTTCGCCGCGGAATATTGTTTACAAAATGATAACGATAAACGATATTAACAATATTATTTTTTGGTATTATTGGGTATTACAAATTAATTATTGGGTATTATAAGACATGTCATATGAAATCAAGAAATTAACTCCTTTAAAAAGCCGGCAACACACTCGTGACTCCTGAGATTGTGGTCGGCGATGATCACTTAACACCAGGCGACCAGCAGGCTTTTTTGCCTTCCTATACATTGAAAAAATAAACTATATTTTATTAATATTACCAGCTATTCCAAATATTCCATAAGCTTTAGGAAATACAGTACTCTATGATTTGTAGATAAAGAAGGATTTTCTTCATGAAACATGCAACATTTTATATATTTAAACTAAAGTATCCTTATAACTTACTTCTTTTTAATACATAATATACATATAACAAAGTATGTACATATGCGTGATTATATCCCCGTTACAATTGGCGTTTTCGGCCCTCGCCAGATCATAGTTTATCGGATGATAAATTCCTTATCAGGTCACTGATAACTACAAATTGTTTTCGCTAAAACTGGGTTAAAATTTTAAACTTCAATAAACGTAGAACTCAGTTAAAATAATAATTAATACAAAACGAAACAAAAATTAGTCCTGTCTGTATCTCCCATCATAAGTTTACAGTTGAATTTCTAAAAATGACGTAAAGCGTAATGTAGTCTAAATGAAAAAAAAAAAAATCTTTTTCTTGAAAAACGTTTACCGGATTGAAATAAGATTTAATTCGTTATATTATTTACTAGCAATTGCCCCCGCAACCCCCCTTGTGGGTTGAATTTCGTAAAATCCGTTCTTAGCTGACCTCTACTCGGCGAAAGGAATATTCCTAGCATATTTCAAGTCGCTACGCCTTATGGTTCCAGAGATATCGTGATGAGTATCTATATAGATGGGAATCTCTTTTATATATATAAAGATTGCAACGCGACACGTCCTTTCTTCTGTTTTAAAAATTCTTAAATTTAAAATACAGTCGATCACAAAATCTTATTATTTGATGTCCAAAATGAAGACATCTCTCATCATCTATCTATGGTGCTTTGGAAAACGGTAAAAAATATACTTTCTCTAATAAATAGATTGACCTCAGATAGATAAGACGGTCAGTGACCTCTGTGCTACCTGGTGCAATGTTTGATCAAATATTGTGTACACTTCCTTCATTCTTTGTTTTACCCAAGACTGATTTAAACTTGTCTGAGAATTTCTTCCGAGTTTTGATATAAAAACTTGAAAATTGACAAATGAATACAGAATACTGTATACCGGATTAAAACGCGATTTATTATTTATATTGTTTATATTATTTACAGACAATGTCTCCCCGCGACCACGGTTGCTGTAAAGCATCCGAAACGTCGGGATAAATAATTTAAACAATATAAATAATAAATCGCGTTTTAATCCGGTATACAGTATTTTATTTAAAGGTGTGTACTCGCGTTAATAACAGACAATATTAAATGAATACAGAATTATATGAACTTGGTGCTTATTGTAATTGTAAATAGTAGCAGATAATACTTAGGGGCCGTCCATTAATCACGTGAGGCTCAAAAGGGGGGGGGGGGGTACGGAAAACATCACGAAACATCACGAGGGGGGGGGGGGGGGGGTCTCGTTAGACATCACGTGTATTAATTTTATTTATTTTTTGTCAAAAAGCGCTATTTATGAACCGAAATTTTGAACGGCGCGAAAATTTATTAATTAATTAATTAATTATTCATTAGGGGGGGGTCAAAAAATGAGAAAAACGACCTCACGTGATTAATGGACGGCCCCTTATGAGGAATTAAATTCGACTGTTATTATACATTGTGTATTACCTAAGAGTTTTTAATATCCTAAGAGAGGCCCATCTGAAAATCAAAATTCAGAAATGTGCTCGCAATAAAAAAAGGAATAATTTAAAATTTAAAACTTTATTTATTCAATGTTATATATCCTTAATATAAAATGATACTAATAGGATTAAAGCTGTTGAAATCGCTTGAAAATTTAAATCTATATCGAAAATAGTTTACTAAAGTATGTTTTTAGTCCAGTATTGCAAAATACGTTTGATTTGCGCAAAATAAATTGTTTACACAGTAACAGTACGTACCATTTAAATATATCATTAATAATAGTAATTATGAGACTCTGACATATTCGAATACACGATAAATGTCTGGTTTCGTAACTTGGACCAATTTTGTTTAAACTTTATAAAGCACGGAATGACGGAAATAAGTTGTTCACTGGCGACGCTACTGTCGGACGGTGACCTCCGCAAACAGGTCTTTCCTTACCTACCTGTACCCAACTGCGACCTAGGTGAACCGACATACCACTCGAGTAAGGGCATGGCTGCTCTATATGCACCCTTGAGATTTGTCGGAGTATTAAATGCCTACCCCTGTTTTGGCACTACTTACCCCAGGTCTATAACACACATGCGATTTATGGCTTTTTTAAAGGGCGACAAACTTTTATACTATTTTATTTATACTTATAATACTAACGGATAGGACAGAGGTTGTGCTGCCCGAACGCTGTTTTCAAAAAATAAAATAGGTTCTATACCTATATATATCGTTTCGTTCATTTTACGAAAGAAGTCTTGTTGTTTATTAAAACTTTTATGGTATTAAAAAGGGATTTATTAACTATATTATTTTCACGGTGGTCACGGGTTACTAATATAATTTAAAATTGTGATACTCACGTAATTAAAAGACAATATTAAGTGTTGTAGTCTTTGGAATTCATATTTAATGATTTTCACTTCATATAACTTTTACCAGTGTCATACAGCTCTTTTAGTATAAATATTTTTTAGGGAGTAGTACTTTTGTGTATGTGGTATTTTTTCATAATAGAAATAAACTATAACTTATTAATAATATTACTATCGTCCAGCTACGTTGTTTTTGTTGTTATTTTTTTTAACACAATTTAATTCAACGAAAATGTGAACAAATATGCTTTTAATAACTGATTCAAAATACCCACTGTGAAGTGTTAGTGCAACTGGTTTATTTAATTGTTGCGAGTGATTTCGTAAGTTTTGATAATATAACTTCTTAGTATTAACAACAACTTCGACCTACATATTTTATTGCAAAACGTTACTAACAAAATTGAATACATCTCTGAAAAATCTGTTTCATTGATCATTTTCTTTCTTCTTTATAGGCAAATAGATCAGTCCTTAGATAGATAATAATCCTTGTCCGACCGGCACAATTTTAAAATCTTATTTCTACGGCTTACACGTGACCTATGGCTACATAATTGAATGATTATTAATAATTTCTTGTCGTTAATTCAAAGCTTTGCAAAAACCTCAATATTTTTGAGATTTTCAAACAAAAATGGGTAATTTGTACAATTATATCATTAAGTTTTTATATATATATATTATATAGGATAGTTAACGTAAATCATGTGAAAATACAAAGTTCTCTTTGTGTTTTTTTACATGGAGATTTTTCTTCTGCCATCTTTCAGAAGAAAATCTTTTAATTATAGTGAATCGAAATTAATGAGGTAGTTTATAAGAACTAACCGGACAAACCGACACACGGTAAATGACTTTGTTGTACATATTATTTAGAGATTTAACATTCAATTGTTGAATTGTTGAATTGACCGGGATTGCAATTTGCAACTAATCGAAATGCACTGTGGGCACTAGGCACCGAATACATAGAAAGTGATAAATCGCGAATAAAGACCAACTTCTATGTTAAATCTCTAAATAATATGTACAACAAAGTCATTTACCGTGTGTCGGTTTGTCCGGTTAGTTCTTATAAACTACCTCATTAATTTCGATTCACTATAATTAAAAGATTTTCTTCTGAAAGATGGCAGAAGAAAAATCTCCATGTAAAAAAACACAAAGAGAACTTTGTATTTTCACATGATTTACGTTAACTATCCTATATAATATATATATTGACCGGGATTGCGACGGGAGTTGTCCCGTAGGGTCAGATAAATATGAAGGATTTTGCATACGCCTGGCTACTGGGAGCATTGACACGGTGTCTATAAATGGAAAAGCTTTGAAGTGCATATTGCAGTTTCGGTATGCAAAATGTATATTGCGGTATTATCGATCTGAATGCTCGAAGTATGAGTAAAGTAGATCGACAACGCATCACTGATTGAAGTCCTGTAGCTTAGCTCTTTGGATATTTACTCTCTTTAATATAATAGAGTTAAGTTGTATGTAATTAAAAATAAATCTCTGGAACTAAAGAAACTATTTTACAAATTTCTCAACTACCAGAATGCTACGCTTTTCAGATTTAATTATTTTTAAATCTCTGATGAAATATATATAAGTAGACATAGTCATAATATAAGAAACGTGAGGCTAGTGTTCTAGTGAACTATATGACATAATCCCAACTGTCGTCTTCCATCATCGCACAACACGTCACAAACAGTCCTTTCACCCTCATCACCTCGATGAATGGAAGTCGAGAACGGTAAGGTTCACGAGCAACTTTATTGCGCGCACTAGCGAACTATGGAATTAATTACCGTCTTCAGTGTTTCCATCTGACTACGACTTTGTTGGTTTTAAAAAACGAGCCCATAAATGTTTGATGTCCTTGGGCGATAGTGATTACTAATTACTTATCATCAGGTAACCCACCTGTTCGGTTGTATGCTATGTTATATAAAAAAACAGTCCTGAATGCAGCCTGTCTGCCATGGACTAATGATTGCAACTTCCGTATGGTTTGTGAGCGAAGATGATTCTGGCTGCCCAAACAAAATATGTTTTATTTTATACGCAGATTCCTAGCACATAAATGGAGATTTTGATAATCTTACATTAAAATAAATTTAAATTATGATATCTGTTTCTTAATAGCGCATTACTTAGAAATTGTAAGTAAGGATATAAAATGAATATGAATAAGCATCATAATAATATTATCGTAGGTAAATATTACTTTGCACCTACCTGTATATTGTCAAGATGTGACGTCACGACAGATGATGCTGATGGCCTTGAGGTCAGTTTTGCTTTCCGATACAAAATAATATATTTAATTGATGACGTATGTAGTTAACATATTGAATGTTTCCGTATTAATTATTTTTTCTGAATTCATTAAGTATATGAAAAAGAACGCCTCGCATTCCATATTCAAATGCGAGACGGTTATAAACGTTCGGAGTAGAACGTTACAATTTTATTTAAACACCTATAGATCAAAGGTTATAAATTCAATTACTTAACAGAAAGGCACTTACCCAACGAAAGTTATAGGATAATCCAAACACTTCTAGTTTCGTCAACTTATAACCCGATATTTTAAAAGCAAAATTTCGAGAAAATCGAAGAAAACTATCACAAATATCTCACAGGTGTATTAGACACATTAATTCACTAAATTATCACTTCACGCTTTGTCTTTTTTATGGTTCAAAAACATCTATACGCGTTTACGTAAAGAGTTTTGACGATAATATTTTTTTAACGATAACGCACCTTAGACTGACGTCCACCTTCGCGAAGGTTTTCAGCGATACTAGCAAGGAACATTTTTACTCTAGGGAGAAGAATGTCAACTACGAACAAATAAAATGGCACTGTTTTGGCGCCATCTAGTGAGTGCCCCCAATAACTCGCGAAAGTGGGAAATTCAAAATCGGATTTTTTCTTAGATATATTTTAAAGGTCTGACCGCGAAAGCAGAACTGGAAAACTGTAACCGTAAATTATTGTCCAATTTCACTGGTTACAGTTTTCCAGTTCTGCTTTGTTGGCCAGCCTTATTATTTCAAGGTTAGAAGAACTGCTTGAAGAAAACTTTGAATTTTGACAATCACATGTTGTGGTTGATTTGTAAAAGTCAAAAGCTTCTTACTAGCATTTTCATAACAAAAAAGTAGTATTTTAGCTCAGAAGTATTTTATTATAAATTACACAATTAAATAGCTATTAAATACATAGGAACTATCTATTAAAACAGGCGAAGAATCACATTTAAAACATTTCCTTTTATTCTCCTTCATGTTAGAAACACAAACATAGTCACTATCTCATACACAACACTCAGCTTTTTCGGTACAGACGGAGGAACCTAGGTTCTACACAATTAACAAGGAAAAGATAAATCACAAGATATAACATCAAAATGCGCTTAAACCGGCAGACATTTTTGTTGTGAAAAAAAATTGAGTCCGCGGGGTTGCCAGGTACATTTGACAAAAGCTTACCCACCTAATTTTCTGAAATTAATAAATTTAGAAAATAAGTAAGCCTCTTCCAATTCGATAAGTTGCGGAAAATTTAATAACTATTTATTAATTAGCTTGATTAGTAACCCCTTTTGTTTATTTATGGTTACATACTATGCTATATACAAGCGTACAAATCTATCCATCTCTGCTTGAATTATGTTTATAATTATTCAAATTTATATTATAAATATTGATTAAAACAAACCGAAATATTATATCAGCTGATTTGTTATTTAAACATTCATACAAAATGTTGCCATTCTAGAAAACGTCATTATTAAAGACCGATTGTTGTAATACCAGATTACAGGATAACTTGGCAACATTTTCCTAGCCCCCGTAGGTATTCCAAACTTTGCCTAATGAGTCGACCCCGCCTGGATACTAGCGCCTAAGCAGTGGCGTTTACGGTAACATTGAGGAACTAAAACCTGTCTTGTGTAAGTATGGTTAGCACAATAATTATTTTCGCAATTAAGGTAAGCTGAAAAATATACTTGGGTTTAACACGACGTCCAAATAATAAATTTTTTAATTTTTTTAATTAATTAATCCGAATAATAAAAAATATCCGATTATCTATGGATTATATATTGATTTCATTGACAATAAATTTTATTTAAAAAAAATATTTCAAAATGTGAATATTTGAGAACTTATGTAATCACGGTAAGAAATAAAAATATATTGCTTAATCAAAAATACAATTAATCGAAAGTCTGGTTTATCAACCAGCATGATTTCCTAAACCGGTGATCCTTATTAAGTCTTTCCGGCTTTACGTAGGTTTATAAATTAGTATATAAAGTTCTTATGTGACCATTTTGATAGCAAATGAAATGTATTCCATTTAGAATCAAATTGTATTTTGGGTGAAATATATAAAGACTTGTCTTACCAAGAAATTGTAATTTATAATTGGACGTAGTTTAGCGAAAAGGATCCAACTTACAAAGAAGTCCATATGGGGTTGGATTCTTTTCGCTAAACAACGTCCTATTGTTTTTGTTATATTTTTTCGTAAAATAATGCAATAAATATTTAATGGAAAAAAAAACGTTGCCTAATATTTTGGGTTTTACAAATACAAATTAAAACACAATGAAGAGATAGTGTTATCATCACGAACTATATTCTGTTCTTATAAAATAAAACATCAATCATTGATCTTAAGTTTTTTGCGGCAGTTTTTATGTTGTTAAACTCACTTTCATTGTAAACCGTTAAAAGTCTAAGGCGAATTATCTCACACTATTTCAATAACATTTTGTTCGTGGGCCTTAATTTGTATCAATGTCATGGATAAACATAAATAAAAAATATAATTTACCTTTACGTCATTACCGACTATTTTAACATAAAATTTACATTTTTTATCTCCACAATATCTAGTTAAAATATATTTCTGATTACGAATTATTTTTATCTTTTGTATTTATATTTATTTCATAAAGTTTTGACCTTCTCTAAATGTATGCAAAACTTTGTTGCCGACTATATTTTAGGGTTGTTATTGTGACCGAAGGATCACTTTAGGGAGTTTTGAAGTTTTTATTTAATCGCAACAGGTAGGACAGGTACCTGATTAAAATCGGAAGGTGATTTGTCCTTTCAGTTAACGACCCTTTGTTTTGTTAACTTGTTCTAAACACTACTCAGAATTTCATTTAGTAGGCATTCTAGATAACGGAAAACTTATAACCCAATTACCATGACAGAATTGGTATTCACTTAACATAGTTTGTAAAGGGTATTCGACATGTGTAATTTAGCACATGTTATCTAAAAAACATTAAAAACAGATGGCACGAGATCAAATGAAAACATCTGTCGATGCAGTATGGACTGGCCGTAAATAATCATTCACCTGTAAAACATGTCGCTGTAATAGGTAAGACTATGCTGATAGCTATCGCATCCACAAACAGGATATGATAAAAAATAAATAAGAGGCGAGCCGATGACCAACCATGAAAAATAAGAAAAAGTCTTTTAAATAGTAGGTATAACGTCGGGAGTTCTTGTACGCTTAATTTTACTATTATAATCGGAACCAATAATTTAAAACTTGATACCTCATATTCAATTATTCTGATAAAAATGACCTAGACTAAGCATCCATGTTTAAATTCAGATTATTGAATTAGTCGAAGAACCTAAGAACATTAAAAATATACATAATATTACAGAAGCATTACACCATGAGTTCCGATGGGACGCGAAACCCGCCGGGATGACATATTTACGTTTAATTGTTGTCATAAAATGACTAGAGGAGGAATATCGAAATAATCACTGCGCCAACGTATACGTAACGTATATAAATAAAAATACTGTGAAGTAGATATTTTGCATTTTGGTTTCAGTCTATGGATTCCCGAATAATCGAAGCAAATAATAGGTTAACAGCACATCATTGATGGATGTGTCATATGAACCATCAACTGAGCCTCACGCACGTTTGTCGATATAAAAAAGAAGGCATAGCTACAACTTTGCAATAATAATAATATATTAAGCGCATAATATCGCAAACTTACCTTTGTTTCAGATTCTAGTTCAATACTTAAAAGACAATCGATCGGATTTCCTAGCGATTTAGTAACTAGATTCCAAGGTCTTGCGGTTTTAATAAAACAAAAGGAGATATTGTAATAGATATTGATGTAGTAATAGATGGCATTAACAACTTCACGTTTCTATTTTATTCTCAATGTCAAATGTGAATATTTATGATATTTTAAATTAAATTTCGGATACAAATTGGTGGTTCTCTACCTGTAAGTAATCACGGGTGGATAGTTATGATTATTCTATAATTAAAGAGACATCAAACTACAGCAAGTCGTTATCAGTTAGTTACGCAACTCAAGTCAGTGTAGTTTAGAATATATATAATAATAAACTAATGAGTAGTTTTTATTCAAGTTCATAATTATTATATTCCGTAATTAACGAAGGAAGAAATAAAATAGAAGATTAATTTATTGTATTACATAAAGTGTTCAGTATTCATAGCACAACGTGTCAGGAAATATAGAAATGTAAGTAATGAGAAGTGAGACTCGGAGTCGTGACGAGCATTGAACATGTGACAAATATGGCCGCGCAATCATATTGTTCACATTTGACAGTCACGTTGAAATGACCACACTAATAATGTCTATGGTTGATATTTAATCCAGGACTTTATATTTATATAAAGTCCTTGTATTTAATGGTTTTCGTCTAACAATTTTTTTTATGCTTAAACCTTGCATATCCAAATTTTTCATTTTGAGACATGACATAAACAAATAGAAATAAACAAAAAAAAAAGCGATTTTATTTTTGTATTCGAATAGATTAATACTTATAGTAATTTAGAGGCGATTATGCAGAAAACATTTTCAAGTTTAATAACCATAACATTTCTTGTCAAAAATATGTAGGTTTGTCTATAATAATATGGTGTCACTACTTACTACATAATATTATGATAATGTCTTAACTAATAAAACGATTTATTACTTTGACTTTCTATTCTAACGAGGAAAGTGATGATCGAATTGGCTATCGCCTAAACTTTAATTAAACTAATATTCATTAATTATATAATAACATTACTAATTTAAAATAAAACATTTTTATAATGTCAACTTGCATATCCATCAAAACAATTAATTTATATTAAGTAGGTATAAGTCTAATTATTTTATTTTATTTTTATTGCTGACGCTACGATTCCAAATTAAGAAAAATATGTTCTTTCTCTGTCTAGATTTGTCATTAATTTGTAGATGAAGCATGAATAGCGGTTTTAAACCCAATAAAATCGGTGCTCTGTCAATAATTTCGTCATGACTCATTACATTTTATACGTCTCTTGAAAGCCCTCCCTCATTATCAATTCGTCGCGTTTGTTACTTTTAAACTCTCTTTACTTTTTGAGTAAATTCACTTAATATTTACGTGTGATATGTAATAAATAAATCACGATTTATTCCGGTAAAAGTTATTTTATTTTAATGTGTGATACTCGCGTTTAAATGACAATATTATGATTCGATATGAGTTCTCTATGGCGATTCGAATAATTGTGTTTGAAAGTTTATTTTTAATTACGATTATGAGTTGCTGTCCAGTAGAAGATAAGCTATCGGGAATTCAGGAGTTATAGATCTATAAATATATATTTTTTGTCTAATCCATCACCAAAGATAATTTACTTACCTACTCAATATGCTCTTATCGGTGACGAATTCTTCAATAGTTAACTAATGATAAATTAATATGCTATGAAATAATTTTTCTTAATCATTCTGTTGAAGATTAAATATAATCTGTTCTAGTTTGTATAATGTGTTATCTGTAGAGCCGCTGTCTTTGTCTACTTTCTCTTTGCTACTTCCTTTACTGTAATGTCGTCTCGTGTAATAAAGTCTTTTATAATTATCATCTGCGTATAATTTAAACAACAGGTTATGGGCCCAGTGCGGTCTGAACACAGGTCTCTGTAGCAGTGACGTCATCAACGCCAGCGCGTCTTGAACCAGCGTATCCGATCGCCCAGTACTTTCCGCTTCGACTGTTTTCATCACCATCGTGTACTGTTCTTCGGACATTTGTCGTACCATGTCCAAGAGCACGCAGATTAGTTTGCGCAATAAAGGATCATCGTTAGCAATGCCCTCATCTCGTCCTCTTTCCCTCATCATAGTGACAGCTATCTTCAACACGGTCGGTAGTAGAGCTCTCGCTAAAACCCCTCTATCAGCTTCGACCGGTCCTACGTCATCTCTTGCCAGTAAAGAGACAACTTCGCCTAGTGTTTCTACGCAAAGCTCCACAAACTGCTGTTGCTGGCTGTTATCGACGAGTCGGGTCATGTCAGCGCCGAGCAGACGCGCCGCCTTGCTGACCGATCGCGACTTTATGGCTGCTTTACGCTCCCACTCAGCCGGGGCTCGAAGCAAGGCTTTGAGCGTTTGGGCTAGATGAGGCAACAATTTAGCTCGGGCCCCTGCGCTTGTTCCCAAAGGCCCCTTGATGAGTTCCAATAACGCGTGCAGTCGCTGGTTCGATAACCGACCGAGCGGTAACGCTTCTAGTGCCCATACTGTGTATTCACTGAGTTGTGTATCGGGATAGATCTTGATCATGTGCGGTATCGCGTGCGGCAGGTACTTGAGCGCGGACCCCTGGCACGTGAGCGCGTGGTCGCCGCACCGCATCAGCCACACCAACGCTTCGAGAAGACTCTCAAGCTGCGGACAGTAGGGCTCCGGCTCCCCACCCGCGCCACTGGTGGCCCGCGAGCCGAGCGCCGCGCGCAGCTGCCGCGAGCGCACCAGCACGCGGACCAGGCTCTCCAGGCACTTCATACACTGCAGCAGCCGCTTCGACGCCACCTCGCCGTTCTCCGCCGCTCGTATCGCCCACACCATTATCGATATTAGCTTCTCGTAGACGAGCGCGTCGCAGAAGCTCTGCTCGATGTAGAGGTGCAGCACGGGCTGGAAGTGCTGGTACTTGTGGTCGGCCACCAGCGAGATGACCACCAGCAGGCAGTCCAGCACCAGCACCGCGTAGCTCTGCTCCGTGTACGAGCTGCTGTCCTCTTCCACCTGGGTCAGAATCGAGAATAGAGCATCTAATATATCCTGAAGGAATTTGACCAGTTCATCATTAGGCACCCGCAGTAACTTCGTAAGCGCCGCGCGTAGTGTGCCTTCTGCGTGATGCGTACTCCACTTCAGTACGCCGAGAATTTCCTCTCTTTGCGTCAGTTTTGTTGAGCACAATTTAGTGGCCACTGTGAGGGTGTCCCTGTGTATGAGGGACAGCGGGCCCCACGTGAGGCCCCGGTCCGCGCCGGCCGGCAGCTCGTCGCGTCTCGACGGCAGACCGAGACACGCTGCGGCCGCTTCCGTCTCGACTTCACTACTTTGAGAACTTTTGTGGTCGATCTTATAGACCGCCAGATGGTGCTGAGTGTCGGATGTGGTGGTGCCCTCTCTCTGCATGAGACGCAAGTATGCCAGTGCAAAGTGCCGTTCGCTGCGCAGAGTCTCCGCCGCGACGCAAGGGGCGCCTTCCCCAAGAACTATGTAGTGATACGCGAGTGCCATGTCGACAGATGTGGCGAAACAGTGGTGGCATCGGCTGGAGGGGGAGGCGTGGTCCACGACATAGCAGTCACTTTGAGAGAGTGGCTGCAACATTGGCAGGCACTCTATACTAAAAACGATGAACGATTCAAATTCATGGAAGTAAGTATGCGGGCGCTATTGGAACTAAGGGGGCAGGCGGCCTCAGGCGCCTTACCGCAAGACTTGTTACGGCGCGTGGCGAGGACTGCGGTCTTCACTATTGACAAGGGAAACAGAATATTAGGTATGGAATTAGCTGTTAGAACGATTAGCGGTCAGCTGGTGGACCCATTGGCGACGTCCACGTTCAAATTGAACGCACTACATGACGAAGCGAATTCGCGGATTGATAAGAACATGGAAACGACCCCATCCAGCCGGCCAGTGAGCCAGAGCCCGACCGGCCGCACGTACACGGTGGTGGTCAACGTGAAGAACTTCGTGTGCCGCACGAGCGACGTGGCGGAGCTGTCGCTGGCGCTGCACGACGCGGCCGGCGGCAAGCTCACCGAGAGCGTGCTGCTGCGCTGGCCGCCGCAGCATCTGGCCATCGAGCTGTTTACGGCGCCATCTCTCGTTTTTACGGACTTGGGCAGCGATATAAAGAAGGAGAAAATATATCTCGTCTGTCAAGTTGTAAGGATAGGCTCCATGGAATCCCAGAATGTCGATCACAGGCGCAACACGATCACGGGCGCGCCGCCGACCGCCACTACGGGCACCATGCGGCGCCCGTTCGGCGTGGCGCTCGCTGACGTCACTCTGCACCTGGCCAATCAGAACGCAGATAAGGAGATACAACTACCCTTCCATCCATGTGAGAAAGACAATATGGATTCGCTCCTGAAGAAAGTGATATCAAATAGGGATCTCAAAGATCAGAAGCACACGCAGGGATTGTGGGTCTATTTACGGATGTTTGAAGGCAATTTAAAACAAATACGCCAAGAGAACCCGCACATAGTGGTCGGGAACAGCGCGATCGCCCGCAAAATGGGATTCCCCGAAGTGATAATGCCCGGGGACGCCCGCAACGACCTCTACGTGACCTTGTGCAGCGGCGCCTTCTCGCGGGGCGGCGGGAAGTCCTCCGAGAGGAACATCGAGCTGGTGGCCAGAGTGGTGGACAAGAACGGACAGATTGTACCGGGAGTGATCTCAGTAGGCGCCGGCATACCTCTAGTCAATGAATATACGTCTATAGTTTACTACCACGAAGACTGGCCGCGATGGCACGAAGTATTTAAGGTATGCCTTAATATCGAGGAGTTCAAAGAGGCACATATCGTGTTCCTGTGCCGACATCGTAGCTCCAACGAGGCGAAAGACCTGGGAAATATAAGTTGTTGTATTGGTATACATGTGGAGAGAGACAGAAAGAAAGGCATTATATACTTAGATCAAAGAAAATACATACAAGAGGTATTGACTAAATATGGTATGTCCGATTGCAAGCCTGTTAAAACTCCTATTGATCCTAATACAAAATTACAAGAAAGTTCTGTTGACACCAGGATTCTAACTGATATTCCTTATCAGGAATTGATTGGGTGCTTATTATATATTTCACAAGTTACCAGACCGGATATAAGTTTTGTTATTAATAAGTTGAGCAAATTCAACAATAAACCAGAGATGATACATTGGTGTGCTCTAAAGCGTGTATTGCGCTATTTAAAGGGATCTCAAGACTATAAATTATGTTATAAGCAAAATATTAATGAGACTATGATGCATGGTTATTGTGATGCAGACTGGGCGAACTCTATAGAAGACCGTCGTTCCTGTACTGGCTACACTTTTTTGTTTCAGGGAGGAACAATAAGCTGGAATTCTAGACGTCAACCTACAATTGCTTTATCCACTACTGAAGCCGAGTATATGTCTTTATCTTCATGTGTACAAGAAGCTTTGTGGCTAAAACAATTTCAAGAAAGTTTTTGGCCACAACTTAAGAATCAAGCTATGATTATATACAGTGATAATCAAAGTTCTATTAAACTTTCAGGTTGTAATGGATATCATTCCAGAACTAAACACATTGATGTGAGGCATCATTTTGTTCAAGAAAAAATTAATGAAGGTGCCATTGATGTTCAATATATACCAACCAGCCTGATGGTAGCCGATTCACTCACCAAAGCTACACCACTTTCAAAGCATTTATATTGTTTATCAAAGATGGGATTATATTTAAGGGAGGATGTTGAAGATTAAATATAATCTGTTCTAGTTTGTATAATGTGTTATCTGTAGAGCCGCTGTCTTTGTCTACTTTCTCTTTGCTACTTCCTTTACTGTAATGTCGTCTCGTGTAATAAAGTCTTTTATAATTATCATCTGCGTATAATTTAAACAACACATTCTAATTTTAAACTCGTATTTAACAAAACTTGAAACGTAAAATGGTTTCACTATTTATGTTAGCTTTGAGGTAGAGTTAACACCGCATCCAGTATGCTCAAGCTTAAAATATAATTCGATCAATCAAAGCAACGTTAACCTTTCTATTATATTGTTAACTTTCCATCCGTTAGTGGATAATGAGATAGACTCAGCCCGCGGCGTTGCGCGTTACATGCCGACAGTACAACACTCTTCGTCACGATCGACGTCGACTATTACGAGTATATAATATGCTAGTGTTGGATTGCCTCTGTGCCCTGTGGTCCAGAGGTGCGTCTTAGCGTCTTAGGTTCGATCAGAAAAAAAATCTGTGTCTGTCTCATACTCTACATTCTATAAGAATTTGAGTTCCACGAGTGGGGGGCAACTCTTCTAGGAAACTTGGTAAATCACTTTTTGCGTGTTTCACGTGATGTTCGGCAAAGACATATCTAAAAGAAATATATATTTAGGGTAAGATGTAGGTATTTATATTATATTAGCGCGCCCCGGCTTCACACGGGTGCAATGTAGATGTACTATACACAAAATATTTTACACGCTGATAATGTAGCTTTCTATTGGTGAAAGAATTTTTAAAATCGGTCCAGTAGTTTTTGAGTTTATTCATAACATACAAAAATACAAATCTTTCCTCTTTATAATATTAGTATAGACATTAGTATAGAAGTAGGTATAGATACGTAAATGTAATTTGCGCGACTTGGATGGGTGAAGTCATTTTTTCTGAATACGCTTAAGTAATAATTAATCCTATACGATTTAGATCTAGATATTTCATTCATAGATCATTTGTCACACATTCACTTGACGCGAAATAGATTGCTCGCTCGCCTTGGCCTCCATGGTCTCATTATCTAGGTTAAAGTAGATTTTACTATACTTGGGGCCCTACATATTATATACTTACTTTTTACTTATAGTCGGTAAATAGGTATGACACGCCCAAATGTGTATGTGGTTTAGTGGTCGCACGTTGATCCGGTAACGGGTAACCCATGCGTCCCGAGTTTGGTTCCCAGGTTGATAGTTAATTGATAGGAAAAAAATGAATCGAAATCCCTATCGAGTAATCTCACAGATATAGATAGATAGTGTTGCGGCTTGCAATCCTTCTTTCCTCCAAATTTACCTTTTCCTATGTCCGCGCCCTCTATGCGGCGCAAGTTAAAACAACACTTCGTACAACGTGTGCGCAACCGACGCATCAGCCGTCTTGCAAACTAATTAAAACTTAATAAAACAATCAAGGCATTGTGTGCTTGGATTTTATAAGTGAGTTCTCCAGTGCAATTGAAGAAGATTTAAGTGTTCCGGCAGCGCTGTCGAGGGCATCCGCAGCACCTCATCATCCATCGTAAGTCCATATCAAATTACTTTCCTTTCCCTTTTCCTGCAAGCCCAACAGGGGTTCTATCATTTAGCCAGGATCAAAGGGGGGTCAAGGTAAAACGGGTACAGTCAGGGATCAACGTCCAGGTAGTTCACTGCGTTTCCTAGGCTAAGCCCTATAAAAATCAACCAGATAGACAGATGGAAGATATCTCACAGATGTGTATATTGCGAGTTTCGGTTTCACTCTATGGATATCCAATGGTCGAAGAATAAATGAATATGTCGACAAAACATCATTTATTTCTTGTGGCTGAGCTATCACCTATACTATCATCAAGGGTTCATTACGCTCGTCTAATTGAAATAGAAATAGCTAGTGTAACATTCAGATTTATGCCTTATATACCATTGTTATGGCTAAACGTGTAATTATGACCCCCGAATATCTGAATATTTCCGATACAACTGTAACATATCAAGAAACTGTACCATACAAAGTCATACAGATTCGATGATTCAGATTGGAGAGGTCAGCCGGCACCACAACGGGAGTGCAGAGGTCACTGCGGCTCTTTATGGATAACGCTATTATTGGGTAATCCAGTTTTGTATTTGAGCAATTGGATATAGTCTTGACAGACATTATGGCTATAGAAGTATCGACACCCACTTCGACACATGACAGGCACGTTTAAGGAGAGCAAATGCGTGTTCGTAATGGAACATCTGAAAATCAATGTTTTTTTTTTTTTCGAAGGGACACTAGAAAAAAAAAATTATTTATTTATTAAAAAAAGTTATATGTCTTCTTCTTCTTGTAGTTCCTCTCTTGTCGGAGGTTGGACAACATCATGGCGTTTTTCACTTTTGATACTGCAGCGGAATAGGGACGTTGTGTTCATCTGGAATTCATCTCTTAGTTTAGCCAGGAATGTCTCCTTCCGACGCGACGCTGCGTTTTCTGCCGATTTTCCCTTGCAGAATCAGTTGATGAAAGCTGTATTTTGGAGATCTCATTATTTGATCATAGTAGGTGAGTGTGTTAAGCCGTATTTACGAGTTCTGGGTGTTTCTTGACTCTATTCAGCACACATTGGTCACTTTATCTCTCCAGAAAAACTTTAGCATTGTTATAATACGTAAGACTGTGTTAATTGTTTTTCTTTTATGGAATTTGTTTCCATTGTTTCTTTTTTCAATTTAATTACAAACAATGGCGGGACCAGTATACAAACCTTTTGAGCTTTTGCCCGAAGCTTACGTCCTTCCTTTTATTTTCTTATTCCGTTATTGAAGGTACGAGAATGATACCCTTGTAAAGTTTTATGTGAGCATGTAGAACGTAATTTTAGCTTTATAAGCTGCAGTAGTTGGTCGGATACATCAAAACGCTCAACCAATTTCTTATTCTTCAACTAGCAAAACGCCCCGGCTTCGCACGGGTGCAAATAGATGAAAAAAAAGCAAAGCCTATGTTACTCGCTGATAATATAGTAGCTTTCTATTAGTGAAAGAATTTTTAAAATCGGTTGAGTAGTTTTTGAGTTAAATCGTAACAAAACCCCACAAATTGAACAAAATGACATAGTACTACCCCTCGCCGTATTGCTCGATGCCCTGCGTGGAGCCACAGCGGTGCGAAGCGGACGGCGTGTATTTTTTGTTTACATTGATATTTTTAATTTCGTAATATCTTTTGAATGGAATGTCCGATTTCAATATTTCAAAAAGTAATCAACAGCTATTGAAACAGTCTTAAATATGAAACAATTTATTTGGATAAGAATTAATACAGAGGTATGGATAGCAGGGTCTGATTTTGATCGGCATTTCTATCAACTTTTAAAATGTACAAAAGTAGTTATAGTAACATAACTACAATAGTTAGACATATGGTCTCGCGAAGTTTTTTGTAGATATTTATATGTTCTATAATATTGTAGAACTTTATTTTGTTCTATCATCAATACTTTTCGCAGCGCATGCGACGAACAACATTTTTTGGCAAATTTTTTTACACCTCGGGTTGGTTTTAGTAGGAAATTCTAAGGATCTCTATTTTTTTCTAGTAATAAATATAGCCTATGTTACTCAGCGATAATGTAGCTTTCTATTGGTGAAAGAATTTTTCAAATCTGCCAAGTAGTTTCGGAGCCTATTCAATTCATACAAACAAACAAACAAACAAAAAATCAAACCTTTCCTCTTTATAATATTTGTATAGATGTATTGGTCTAAGAGCCCGTGGGAGATCGTCCTTCACCGATCTGATAACCAGATGAGACGTATTTTTTATTAAATATTTTTTATAAACAAATATGCCTATAATTGCTTGCCTATCGAAAAGTGGTACTGGCTATTTTTAATAAAAAAAATAAAAAAAAAATTAATTTTTTTTTTAATTTAATTTAATTTTTTATTTGAATTTTTATTTTTTTTAATTTTTAATTTTATTTATTTATTTATTTAATTTTTTTTAAATTATTTTGACTTACCTGTTTACACCTGCTTGCCAGGTAGTTATACACTGAAATGAGTAGGCAAGCATACCTAGGCATATTCTGTGTATCAAAAACTATCAGTCAAATAAATTTCATTTGGTTATCAAAAGTATGAAGGTGATGAAAAAAAATCGATAAAAGTTAATTTAATTAAAAATAGCCATGACCACTTTTCGTTAGGCAAGCAATTATAGGCATATTTGTTTATAAAAAATATTTAATAAAAAATACGTCTCATCTGGTTATCAGATCGGTGAAGGACGATCTCCCACGGGCTCTCCTACTATATAGAAAACGAAACTGTACTCGTATCATCGCCAAAATAGTTCGATGATGCTTTCAAAATATGAGAATGAAATGCGGAAATTGTAAGTGTAACATGATAATCGTAATACAATCTATGCGAGAGTTGTATTTGATGGACGGCCGAGTGTGAAAGTAATACAATTTGTATTGCTTCAGATTTGTATTCCTCTGTTTTCACTTTTCTTTTGTGATGGACTTATGGTATTCTAGATCTTCAATTCTAAGCGAAAACAACAAAGGTTGGCAAGGAATAATAACCTGACACCATTTGTGCGTTTAATTTTTGCTTATTGTCAATTGTAAATGAGGGATAAGCCGTACTTTAGGACAATGACAAGAAGAGACTATCTCGTAGAATTAATGAAATAAATTAATCCATTTCGATCTATTCACCAACTCTCGTAAATCTCGCAGTTGTATCGGTGATCAACTCCGTCCATAAAGCTCCAGTGCTTCTAATTTGCTATAAACCCAATGCCTTTTTTATCATTATCAGTGGCATAATGGCCAATGCAGCATGTAGCCCGTTGATTCAAGGGGGCCCCGATGGGCCACAGACGATAATATCTTCATTTCAAAAATCTTTCTTGAGAATAAAAGTTATAAAAAAACCACAAGGAAAAAGTGCAATGTCCTAAATTCTAATATTACCACAGGCCCTATATTGTCATTCAGTTTTAATTCACTTATTATACAACCCAGCCGGCCTAGCATGACCGCCACGAGATATGTCGCGGACGAGAGAACACAAACTAAGATGTAAGATATCTCGATATATATATTATATCTCGACATTGACAATTTTGATAGAAAAGATATCTCGATCAAACAACAAATATATTTATTTTTGATATTAAAAGTCGAGTTTTAATTGTAATTTTCTTGTTAGACCCGGAAGAAATTAAGAGATAATCGATTAAAACACGAGAAAACTGTCGAAAAAATGTTTCATGCTAGGCCGGCAGCTCTCAGGTCTCTACAATCCACGTTCGTTTTCATAATAGGGAATTGGGGACCATCCATTTATTTGCATTAGGGCCCCAAAAGGGCTAGTTACGGCACTGATCATTATATTATTTTTGGGTGTTATAAATATTCGGAAATATAAAACTGTAAGATAGACCCAAGACGTGTCGTTGAAGTAAATCAGAGTATCGTACATCGATGAAAGTAAACTTATCTCAATTAATCAATCTTTCTCCAAACTAATTACATACCGACAACACCGCAAAGAATGAAAGTGTTATTATAATATATTAATCATGTTGCGCATTGATTTAGGGAACCATTTTTTATTTTTTGCGTCTCACAAATAATTGTTTCAACTTGAAAAGTTAATGAGTCTTTAGATGGAATGAAAGTGCTATATTAAGATTACTTCAGAAGTGTTATTATCAAATAGGAATTAATTAGGACATTGAATTTTCAATATTTGTATATAATACGTAAAATTCATTCCCATGTACCTAGTATGATATGGGGTATGGGGCGGATAAATTGCTGTATCTGATTCACTGATCGTTTTTCTTTGCAGGCACCTACTCAGGTGGAGGTTATTCTTGTATGACCTGCCCGACCGAAATAATATATATTTTCAAATTATTTTCTTCAGGCTCGAACCTTGGACCTCCGATGCTGAACGCAACGCACATATCATGGAGCCATTGAGAACAATGCGTATGAGTATTTTTTGTAAATTAATTGGATTGGCAAAATATGCTTTGAAAGTTTCTATAGAGAAATAATTACTAGGACATAGCTGGACGGAGGGCAGGTAAGGTTATTACTCCTTCTGGTGGCCATGCTTCTAGCATACTTGGCCATTAAGCTTTATGTTACCTGTTTATAGATTGCGCTTATATGAGCTTCTAAATGGATGAAAATAAATTTTATACTTAAAGCAAATTTTCTGTTACAACTAATTTAATTTCCACGAAGGAGAAACATGTAACATAATAATATGATATTAAATAATCATTCTAGTTGTATACTTTTACTCAAATGCACAAACGGTGGAAGACCACATATTAATAATTAGGAATAGTAACAGGTACTGTATGTTACTATTAATTTTGCCCAATTTAATATAATTATACCGCAGTGCGCCTTTGAACTTTGCGTGCTAACGTAACAAAATTCATAATATTGATATCCCTCGTTAACCTTTATGTATCATCTGAGTATAGCGATTTCTCCATAATCTAAATTCTTTCTCAATTAAAATAAAGACTTGACACCATTTATAGCGGAAAAATCGTAACTCGTACTCGTAATCGTACTATCATAAGTTATACAAATGGAGGAAAAAAGAGCTTTTGTATTTTGTTGGCTATTAATTTATCAAATATCCACTATTTTTCTGTACCTAAATAAAAAGCAAAACATTCGTACTTATTTTTTGGAATTATCCCTAGTTAAACTTTAATTATGGCTACTGCACACATTCCGGAATAGCCTGTTAGGTCCCGGTTTGACAGGCTAGTGTTAGACGAGAAAGCTCTGAGTTTTATTGTTTTGCACCGCGGTGTATTAAATATCCGACTACTTTCCTTATTAGGAGAAATTATTTTAGTATTGTTACAATATCTAATTTATAAAAAAAAAACCATTACAAAAAAGCTATTCCTTTAATATTATGAAGATAATTACATTATTATTTCATTGTTATTCAAATTTATTAACAATGATAAACTAAATAAATTAGCTTTTATTTAGATTAATAAATATTTTCGATCCCATTGCATAAGGTAAATTAATATTTTTTTATAACATTGTGTTTTATTACCTACTAGCAATGCGCCCCGGATTCACACGGGTGCAATTTAGATATACTATACACAAAAATATATGTTACTCCCTGATAATGTAGCTTTCTATTGGTGAAAGAATTTTTCAAATCGGTCCAGTAGTTTTTGAGTTTATTCATAACATACAAAAATACAAATCTTTCCTCTTTATAATATTAGTATAGATATATTTTATGCTCTATAAATTGTACCTAATGCGTTGTTGAAAGTGCATTGCCTAATTTAGAAGTCTTCTTCGATGGATCTATAATTAAAAAAAATCAATTCATACATCGCATTTCTGAATGCTTAATCTATACATATAATAAAAGAGTAGGATCGAAATTACGCTTCACTAAATATTTTTACCAGAAATTAAAAGGGGTGATAAAAGAAGGGTAGCAGAATGCATAAATGCAATTTTTAAGATTCTTGTCTGTCTGTCTGTCTGTCTGTCTGTCGGTCTGTCTGTCTGTTTGTTCACGCTAATCTCCGAAGATACTGAACCGATTTTAATGCAATTTACACAAATATATTAAGGAAAGCCCGGGGCAACATATAGGCTTTGTTTCATCGAAATCGGTTATCGGAAAGAAAAGTTATCATCATTTAAATATTATTTTAAAGGCACCATATCACCAAATTTCAATGCAAACTGACTCGCGTTGAACTTTTTCGAATTGTCAGATGTCAATCACAGTCTGATATGTAAATGAAATAGTTTGATTATTTCGCCATTTCCAATATGTATTCGTAGAATAGTGGATATGCAGTCAGCGTAGCTTTAGATGCGAGTTCGAATCTGAAGTTGAAATGAAAGAAATATTTTTTTTGTATTTATTTATTTATTTATTTTTTGAAAGAACTATAATAATATATATATGTTATAAAACAAAAATAGAAAATGTATTATAGAAATATTATATGAAAAAGTATTTCTTATGAGATCATTTATTTCACCTTTTCATCAATCCTTTCTCTTAAATAGAATTACGATTATTCGACATTGCTTTTTTGCTTCAGTAGAGGTTTCCGCATTTAGCACCGGAAACCCGGGCAGGAATCCCGGGAATTAAAAAAAAAATCCGAAAATGAAAATGACCAATTAAATGAACGCACGCATCTATTTAAGACAGAAAATGCATTGAATCCAATCTTCGATTGAACTCTGATTAGTAGAAAAAAGACACATATCTGGATTTTGGTCACGTAAAATTTAATTAATATGAATCTCCCTAAAGTTTCTTTAGAGTCAGGTTAATTATTTCAACTATTGAATTTCAAATCATCCTTCGAACCCCAATCTCAACCACCATTAAACATGTCGATAACATGATGCAAAAGCAACAGTCAATGACTAATTTGATAGCTCTTTCCTGAAAGAAATCACCAAGTACAGAGGGTGGAGGAGGATATGTCATTTGAAGAAAGCTTGCTCAAAAGCTCAGCTTAAAGTGAACCCCACGCGAACGAAGTCGCGGGCATCAGCTAGTGTAAAATAAAAGGCTGAGCGATTTATTGATGGTATGTGGATGAGGTATAAATTATTATCAAATGAGCCTCCTGTTTGTCTGTGTACATCTAAAAAAACACGCTGCCCAATGCAATTGGCAAATGTCATTCGAATTTCAAAATTGAAACATTTTACCTTTATTCGGTACTTAATCTGAGTTTATTCGTATTGATTAATTTTAAAGTATAAGCCATAAGTCGTAAAGTCATTAATTTAGCCTCCTGCTTGTGTGTGTACATCTAACACAAAATCAGACTCTGAACCATGCAAACATATAACAGTATATAAAAGGGATATAAGTAAAGATAATCTTTGTATATTCTTAAAATATTTAAATCAAGTAACATGGTCAGATGTCTTAAGCGAACATAACGTGAATACTGCCTTCAACATTTTTCATGATCTTTTATGTCTATTTTTTAAACTTTGTTTTCCAATTAAAAAAATAACGATTAACAATAAAGTCAAAGGATCTGTATGGATTAGCAAAGGTCTCAAAATTGCTTCTAGGACAAACCGCTCACTTAGATTCAAATATTATTTAAATAAAGACTATCGACATAAAATAAACTATCTATCATATAATAAAATTTACAAACAGTGCATAACGCAAGCCCAAGTTAAAAGTAATGAAAAATATATATCAAAATCCAAAAACAAATGCCTGGCTTCATGGAAAATTATAAATAATCATGTAAATAAGAGCAGTTCACTAAAAAAATACATCCAAGAAATCAACCATGAAAATATTACTGTTACAAAACCAAATGATATTGCTAATTATTTTAATGACTATTTCATTAATATTTGTCTTCAAAACCAAAACAAAAAACTTAAAACACATAAAACCTCCTTAGGCCACATTAACGTTAATAATTATAGCATGTATTTATACCCAACAGATTACGACGAAGTGCAAAACACTATTAAATCATTAAATAATACAACTTCAGTGGGATTTGATGGCATACCCACCAAGCTGATTAAGAATTGCTCTCACTTACTCACCCCAATTATAACTCATCTAATAAATATCTCACTCTCAGAAGGTGTCTTTCCTGAACGTCTTAAAACAACGGTTATTAAGCCTATTTTTAAAAAAGGAGATAGAAAAAATATTAGCAATTATCGTCCCATCGCTCTAATACCTGTTATCTCAAAAATCTTTGAAAAAATTGTTCATGTCCGAATAACTTCATTTTTAGATAGATATAAAATACTTAACAACAACCAATATGGCTTTCAGAAGGGAAAATCCACTACGTTAGCAATGTATACAATAGTTAATGACATCGTAAAAAATAATACGCTGCCCAATGACAATTAATGTCATTCGAATTTCAAAATTAAAACCTATTTAGACATTTATACGTATTGATTTATTTTAAAATATAAGGTATACGTCGTAAATACAATAATTTGCATGCAGTGGCTTATTACCGTCCGAGAGTATTGTACAAAAATGTTTCGCATGAGTATTTTCCCACAATATATCATTAGAGATACTGCAATGCGTTGCAAAAACTGTTGTAATGTATCCGGCGAATGGCCATTGTTCAGAGAAATGTTTTATATCAAATGGATATCTGCTTTCAATTTAAATAGATCAAACGCAAACTTTCAAGTTTAGTTTTATTGTGTTTTGAAAATTTTAAACCATTTGAAATATTAAAAAGCAATTTTCTAATTATGTCATTTATTCTGAACTGTCAGTCCTAGATCATAGGCGACCACGCTTGCTGTACATTGTAAAAGATTATATGTAATATCTTTTCTAGCGCCTAAATTTTATAACAAACTAGTGGACCCGACAGAAGTTGCCCTAGTGTTGACTTTAAAATTTAAATAATATTTCTAGATTTGAATATGCTATTTTCCCACTTCTATTATATAGATTTGCAGTGGACATCAACTACTACAAACTGTCAATTTCCAAAGATTTATTTTAAAATATTTTTGTTTATTTTTTCAGATATTTTATTAGTTATTCTGTTATTCGGGACATAGGCGAATCTAACAAAAAAGATATCATTAAAATCGGTGCAGCCGTTCTTGAGATATAAATGGTGTAACTAACACGATTTTGTTTTATAATTCGTATAGATTACCTGTATTGTCCCGTATGTAATGTTACAAAAGTGCCTTGATAAAAGCTGAATTAACTAGAGGATAGGTAAATAATAAACAAGTATTATTGGTTAATATAAGCATTTTATTAAAAATTATTTCCTTAACTCCACTTGTGTTTTGAAACAACAAATTTTAGTTTTGTCTCCTTCATCCCATACTTTCATTTTGAATACGTATTTACCCTGAAACAATATTATCTTGTTATTACTATAATTAATAAAAAAACAACACACGGTAGAAGCGCAATTTAGTTTAAAGGAAACTTCACGAGTTCGATTTTAGCTTTGGTCGTAAAAACTTATTGTACTACATAAATATAAATATGATCATTATAAGACTTTTGTCATGGTATTATGTATCTGTGTAGATATCTAATTAGTATTTTATAAAAATCAAATTAACTATCCCGTGTACACGTACAATTTTCAACGATACAGAAAGGTAAGCTTCTTGAGATTAGATTTATATTATTAGGTTTTTAGACAATTTATAGCAATACACAGGCTGCTCATCAAAACATCAGACACTAAGTTCATGGTTGGTCTTGATGTGAGAGCCGGAGGCCTATTACCAAAATAAAATACGAAGTTGTTTGTTCTTTCATTTCGTTCCGTTCGATTTGGTTGGACCTACAGGTTATTTTCCTGAATGTGCCTAAATCGTTTTGTTAAAAAAAAGTAACTAACTCCTCGATGTCAAATGTACACGATAGAAAATTAATCCTAAAGTACAAGTTAGTATAAAATGATATGATAAATTGGTATAAGGTGGCTTGTTTTAGTCGGTCTTGAAAAGTGCGAGGTGCAATGTGAAGAAACCAATAAACTTACATTAGGCAATTTCTTCCCGAGTCGCAAGCTGTAGTCAAAAGTCTGTGTCTTGGCAGCCTCTAAGGGGCATCCAGTGTACTGACAGCCATCCGCCTCGAACATGTCCGGGAACGCGACATCGCCGCTGTCACTCGCCCAGAATAATCCTGCTTTTAACTTGTCTGCTGAGAAGTCTGAAATTTACAAATTATCAAATTAGACAGACTTGGGTAAACATAAAAAATCTTTTAAATTTTAACTATACGTGATATTGGTAAATTGCTATTCATTATTTTCAGGCGCTTGTTTTTCTGTAGTGTGTTCTGTCATGTTTTTTTTTGTCAGATATAGACAAACGAGCATAAAGGCGGCCATTCATGGGCGATCCATATGGCTTTCACGCCACTGGCTCGATACTCGACGTCGCACCGAGCCAAATTCATGCCATTCACGAACGCGCACAGCGGTCAGCGAGCCGTTCCATTTGATCATTTTGAGTGTAGGCGTCGATAGCACCGGACGTGTTCATAATGAACTTCGATTCAGAAGATGAGTTTTATTTATCGACCATAGCGATTTGTCTAGTTTAAAAAAAAAGAAAGCCAAAAATAAAGTGGTGTAAGGATTGGTTGCTGTAAAGATCGCAACTCACTCACATAAATTTAATGAAGGAATTGACTTTGGAGCCAACTGACTGGAGAAATTAAATGCGAATGGATGAACCTACCTATTTTAAACTTTTGGAACTGGTGACTCCGCTGATTCAGAAAAAAAACACTAATATGAGGGAAGCTATAAGTCCTCATGAACGACTTAGTTCAAAATGGCGTGTTTAGCTCGCGAGTAACACCATTCACGAGCGAGCAAACCGTATGGCACGATGGCTCAGACCGACCGGACCGTTGGTTTTCCACATTCACGAGCGGGCCGCCTGCGTATGCGCGTCGCGCCAATTGACTTGGCGCGATGGACTTTCGCGCAGTTGGAATTCCATCGCGCCGATCCAATCCATTTGGACCGACAGTGTTTTCACATTCATGGACGAATTTTGGATCGACAGCGTGCCAAATGTATCGATGGATCGCCCATGAATGGCCGCCTTAAGGTTTACTTGATGGTAGGCATTGACATAATATTAAATGATCGAAGATGGTAGGTGATACCTTAGCCACAGAACATCAGTCAATGATGCGCTGTCGACCTACTTTTTACTTTGAGCATTCGGAAATCCATAGACTTCACGGTTTTTCCATCTATGAACGGTGGTTCGTTACCCGGTCGGAATTTCGATATTCCTCCCACCCGATCATTGCACGAAGTTACCAGACGTGGGAAAGACATGCTTTCAGAAAATTATAAACATTTCGTCCCGGTGGGATTCGAACTCACGACACATCGATGCGCACGGCAGGTATTCTACCGAACGTGTCAACGAGCACGTCTAAATGTGTTTCTGTTTATATTATAGTTTTTTTTGTAGCATTTTGTCATATCACTTTGTCATAATATTTGATATCTACCGTGTTTGCTTGGTATTCCGTCTGTTTGTCCTTATTTCCCTTCTAGATATACAATGTTATTTACCTACCAGTACCCATCGTATCCTATGCTTCATATAATTTTCCTACATAATATACTAATAAATTAAAATGAGAGATTCTTGAGACTTACTAGGTGTGAAATCGAAGGAGATGGCGGATACAGTTCCTTTCTTCAATCGGCAGAAAGTTTTTTCTTTGCAAGGAGTCAAGCGAACCTCGCTGACAGTGCATTCAGGCGCTGGAGATAACAACTATGTATTATTAAAATTATATTATAAGAAACGAATAAAAAAAATAGCAGATCTAGCAGATATATTTACCTTTTTCATCATACAAATATTATATTAATGAGAAATACATGAATACATAGACATGAAATATTACAAATTCATACGAAGTATTATATTACGTTCTTATTGATTTATTTAGTATGTATGATGTGCTACAGAGATTTATTATTCTGTTTTTTTTTATAACTACTGGACACGGGGAGTAATCAATCAGGGATATATTGGAGGGAGGGCATCCGAGATTCATCCCTGGGGTCTCCACAATAGTGACTTAGAAAAACCTCTTTCAAATTCCAACGGGTAAACACTTGTAAATTTTTATTTTGCTATTTTACCATTACCTACTGTACTTTGTACAAACCTGAATATATTAAATATTTTTAAAAAAATGTTCGTTTTATTTATAACTTATCCTTTTTTGCCCCAAGGCCTTCACCTCTTCAAAACCAGCCCTGGTATTTCTAAACATAGTATACTAAGAACTTGTATATTATATGCTCTAATTACGAATAGAACTACTAATATCGCGCCTTTTATTGACATCATCTGAAGAGATAACCTCCTGTCTACCGGATTCTGTCTATATTTCGTTATCTTCTAAACTTAAATAAAATAGATACATTAGTAACTGCACTCTGGTGACCTTTGGTTATCACGTTTTAAGTGCTTTAGGTACAACTTACGGACAAGTTCATATGTCCGTATTTATCAAGACCGAAATTACTTTTTGTATCATATCTCAAATATTAGAGTGTTGTATGTTCAAACAAACTTTCAAGGCATGTTGCTCATTTATAAAAATAACATTAAATAATTATTTAATTAATTAAATAACTGTGTTATTTTGTAAAAGCGGATATACTGATTATACTCTATACTATAGTCTATGGGATTTCATTGTTTTTCTCTTTATGTTCTTAACTCCAATTTGAACCTCAATTACTCTAGCTAAATCAGAAATGTAAAATTATTGCATTTTCAACCAATTTCCATACAACTTTGATCAAATTGAACTTGTGACATGCTTAGAGATTGTTAACGCCTGTCATATTTTGAAGGCACAAACCTAATTTGTGGGTTGCCACGAATTGTGACATAATAGCGAATATTTTCCTACCCAAGGACTTTATATATGTTATATATATAAACTCCTTGTCAAATCCAACCTATCAAAATCATGTGAGCAAGCTAAACGTCTGTCCCATCTTTATAAAAAGTTATTACCAAGGACTTTTATAATATATATAAAGTCCTTGGTTATTACACAGCTAATTTTTATTTTCGGGAGTTTTATTCGTGTACACCAGCTGTGTATGAACTGATATGTGAATTATTATAACAGAAAGTATTTAAAAAAAATATTTAAATTAATTTAAAAAAATAAGACATTGAAACTATTAATAGATTTTAAAATAAATAACAATATTTAGCAAAATTTAAATTACATGTGCTTTTAGTGCTTACTTGGTAAGTGCTAGTTATTAAATAAATAAAAAATGGACATTTCTTAATACTAAGAGAAATAAATAACATCAGGTAGGTAATCTCCGAATAGAACACATAACATTTTTAACATTACCTATAATCATATTATCATATTTACGAATCGATGGATGATAAATACCTATATAGTTTTAAAAGAAAACCTATACCTATGCATCTTTTCAAAATTTAGGAAATCGTTTTTTGTAAGAGGATTGTTTGGTTTTAACAGGAATTTTTCTCTGAGACTGATCTATATATTTGTTTATAGAGATAATACAGATATTTATATTTACTTTTCACATCTATATGTTTCCACAAACATATAAAAATGTTATTTATTTGTGTTCAGTATGTAAAAGCCCATTTAAAAACAATGTAATCACGTAGTGCGAATTCTCATTGTAATATACTCGTATTGTAGGAGGACAGTACGACTCGACACCTATGTTCCACCTTTTAATTAAATGTTTTTTTTCTTCTATAGCGATAGCCAAATTATAAATAAATAAACGTATTCATTACTTTTATATAAATATTATTTATAAATAAATATTACTTAAAAAATCTCCAAATTAAAACAATCCTACTTACATTCTTCACATGTCGTAAATACTGCTACCTCTGCAGTGGCAACACCAAAAAGTGCCAAAAATACCAAATACTTCTTCATCCTTCTCAGAACGATCTCGCTAACTGATCACACACAAATGATTGCCGCTCAAATTTATCACTTGACTTAACGACCTTTGATTCATCGATAATGAACAGAATTGTTCTTAATTACCATTTGTTTGTGACATGAATTAGTGTGTTTTTTTAAAAATATAACATAATTTTATTTTAGTTCCATTGGCCTGATGGACTTCCATAGCTTTTTATCAATAATTTTGAAATAAAACTTTTATACGCACGCTGGGCTTGTGGAGTAAACTGGTGAAAGCGTGACGGGAGCGTTACGAAAAGTGTGATCGGAAAGATTTTTGATTTTTTTTTATTGAAAGCCCATGAGCATATATAAAAATATAATATAAAACATTGATGAGATTTATATTTTAACCTTAGTAAATCTATTAACCTATAACTTTAAAAAGGTTATTTATTTCTATTCCAGCTCCTGAGTAGGTATAATTTTTCTCCTGAGTAAAAATTTAATTTAAAATATATATAAATAAAACCTCTTTTCATGAAAAAAATATGTAATGCCATCAAAAACATAAATTGTAAAAAAAGCCAAGTCTTGCAACTCAGTTCTCTCGTAAAAAGTTGTGAGATCCATATAATACCAAGTCGGTCAATTTATTCAGTCTCTACTGAAGGATCCTTCTGTGTTAAGTTATTACGTAATTAGGTAACCTAACAACATCCTATAGTGTTCATATCAATACCAATATTAAAAATCTTTGATGTTTTAAATAAATAGATTGACTCGGCTATCGCATGAAAACACAATGTATCTTTTTAATTTTATTAAAAACACAATGTGTATCACAACTAACACATATTATATTAAATTAGATAGTTTAGTGCGATTGCCAAGTCAACCTTTTTATTTTAAACATCAAAGCTTTTTAATATTGGTATTGATATGATCACTATAAGATGTTGTTAGGTTACCTAATTACGTAATAACTTAACACAGAAGGATCCTTCAGTAGAGACTGAATAAATTGACCGACTTGGTATTATATGGATCTCACAACTTTTTACGAGAGAACTGAGTTGCAAGACTTGGCTTTTTTTACAATTTATGTTTTTGATGGCATCTCATTTCTTTTTGTAGATATTCCTTTTCTTAGTTTATTTGGATAAGAATTAATATAAAGCTATGGATAACAGTCTGATTTTGATCGGCATTTTTATTAACTTTTTAATGTAAAAAAGTAATTATAGTGACATAACTACAATAGTTGGACATATGGTCTCGTGAAATTTTTTGTAGATTTTGATATGTTCTATAATATTGTGGAACGTTTTTTTGTTCTAGCATCAATACTTTCCGCAGCACATGCGATGAAAGACATTTTATGGCTAATTTTTTACACCTTGGGTTGTTTTTAGGAGGGATTTCTAAGGATCTCTATTTTTTTCTAGTAATAAATACCCTTAGTTACTCAGTGATAATGTAGCTTTCTAATGGTAAAAGAATTTTTAAAATCGGTCCAGTAGTTTTTAAGTTATTCATTACATACAGAAATACAAAAAAAAATTATATATCTAGAAAACTGGACCGACATTTCAAAATATTGTAGTTTTTCCTTGATTTATAGACTAAACACTAATTGTATTCTAAATTTCAAGTTTCTATGTCTGCTAGAAGTGCCTTAGAGTTTTGATGATCGGTCAGTCAGTGAGTGAGTGAGTGAGTGACAAATTATCAAACTTTGACTAGTTATAATTCTTAAACTACTGGTTCAAACAGAATGATATTTGAAATATACCGAGTTTATACAATGCCTGCTTAGTGACTGAAAAGGATCAGGATTCTAGTTTTATCCACAACGAAGTTATAGGGGGTCGAAAATGGCCCGAACTACTTCGAGAAAAGGATAGTACGGCCGTGCCGCTTTTTGCTCGACTTGGCGGGGGCACTGCCGTGCCCCCAGATAAATTAATAATGTTCTTAATTTGACAAGTATATCTATTCTCTGAGATGTATTATTTTTACTTTAAGGATTCAAACCATATTTGAAGCCAAATCTATTTCTAAAGAATGTTCAAACTCGATCGGAATTTCTATATCGTTTGTCTTTTGCTCGGAGAAGTCACCCTGTATAGGTTAGACCAGAGGCCTAAAAATAACTGATAGGTTTATCAGTAATCGAGGGTATTACTCTGTGAAATGATATATTTAAAAGAAAACTATTCTTGTGTTTTAATTTATAATTTTTGACAGACTCTTCGCATTGTGTTGTCCTTGAAAGGTATTCCTAATTACTTGGTGAGGAAATATCAAATTTCCTATCAAGAAACGGACCATCTTTAATATACTGATAATACATATTATGTTTAGTTAAGATTGAGCATAATTGTTTCCTTCTGTGGCTCTAAGCCATAGTGAAAATAAGTGAATACTGCAATATTGATTGTTCTCCCGTGGTGGATGTCGCCATCAAGTGAGCCCCACGCTCAGGTGTATATAGCTGAAATAAGTTACACCATCCACAAAGATTTATGAATAAGCGATCTCGAACATTTGGAACATCAGAGATGGATGGGGATATGGGTGTGATTTGGTTTTTCAATTTTATGCTAGGGCCAAAATACGAGATGGTTTATTAAAATCATAAGTCAACTTCTTGGCTGACGGATCCTTTGTTTTTCTACTACGAAAATGTTTCGGATTCGACAATCGATTTCTAATTCGCGTGTTCGATTTTACTAGTGAATAGGGACTAGACTTTTTTTACTAAAATGTCAGTGTTGTGAAATTGCTTTTTATTAAATAACACTGCATCAGTAAATCGGATCTTTTTTAAAATTTATGCTGGTTTTTCCCCTAAAATTATGACTTGTAAAAAACACTTATTGAGTTAATTTTTATCTTTTTGGCGTCAGGATCGGTGCAAAATATAGGTTTCTTTTAGAATACCGGCGTCGCTTGTATAAACTCGTAAGTGGAGACAGCTCCCTGGAGCACTATGCTTTTACTATTTATATACTACATTGACAATATGTCAATGATATACAACCTTCGTATACAACTATACATCTATGTTAATTATTTGTTTATCCTTTGGTAATTTGTTTGTATAATGATTGATCAGAATAAATAAAATACATTGTAATTTTCTTCTGCTTCTAAATCCTGAGAATACATAATATGCCAGTAAACATATGGAGAGGTTAAGTAATCCTTAGTATACAGAAAAAAAGAAATTATCTATTTAAAGTTATTTATTTACTAATTTACAAAAATGACAAAAAATAATGTAAAAATATATCTAACTAATAACAGTTGCGTTGTAATTCGTTGTTCAGTTCGCTATAAATTATTTACAATTATATACATTTATGCCGAAATCTCTTTGGCATATGTTCGTATATGTCTATTCTATGATATGAAATATAGTAAGCAACTTGCTATTAGGCCCTCTGCCAAAAAAAATCAGCAATTTAAGTACCGACTATAGGTATAATTATAAATTAACCTATTTTTTAATTTGAAAGTGACTATAAAATTAATGCGTTTTTAGTATTGATGGATGAGGACACAAAAGATAAAGTTGAATTTTAATTTCGAGTTTCTTATTTAAAAAATAAAGTTTATTTTCATTTGCCAATGGTTTACCAATAGGTCAGAGTTCTTTAGGGACATTTAAGTTGGTTGGTAATCCCACTATTGTTACCCACTTCGGTTACTTGTGACAGTCCCATATCATCTTACACCGAACGAAATAACTCCGTCAACTACTTCGATACTAAACACATGTTTTGGACAGCCTTATTTAGTGAATACATACGGAAAATATCTTTCTATTGGTCTTATTTATCGATTTTTAGGAATTTCACCTATAAAATATTTAATTATAATTTCACATATATTACTAAACTTTAATACGTTTTTATCAAAATAAGAAAGACAATCTCAAATGGTTTCCACATCCCGTGTGTCAACTTTACGCTCAAAAAAGACTCTTATTTGAGTTTTATATCAACTGGGTGTTTACTTAAAGATTTGTATTAAATATTGTTAATCTATAAGTCATTATAATTAAATTAAACTAACAAGTTAATGATACTTAATCAATTGAACACGTAACAAAACTGAACTCATTAAGTTATATTTACAGATTGTTAATCAGTGTTTAAAAGTCTTAAACTCAGTCTGAGAGTATATTAGTATAGTCATTATTATTTCATTAAAATGCGGCACTGACGTCATGGACATTATAATTTTCTTAATTATTTGGTTCATAAAAACAATAATTTTTAAGATAGTTTAGCTATTCTGTACGATAGTTGGATAATAATACAATAAAAAAATAACATTAAAAGTTTTATAATCTGAATCGTTATTACTGAAAGTGATATTTTGACGTCCATATTTCGAGAATTAAAAAAAAGAGTATCACTATGAGTATTTTTGTTTCTTCATTTATGTTGTTTAATTAACTGATATTTAACTTAAAAATTACTTAAAGATGTCATGTGGAACATGGTGTAATGGTTGCAGCTCCTTACAAAACATTTGTAAAACAAAAACTTGGCGATTAAAAAAGAGTGGCGGCGAGTTTCTTGCCAGTTCTTCTCGTCCGCTCTACGCCCTTGATTTGAGAACTGGCAGTAAATGTAAAACTAGAAGCATTTAATATGTATTTTTTATTGACGTTCATAAGTGTACATTGTGTTACCTAAATTAATAAATGATTTTTGAATTTGAATTTAACTAGCAATTAGGTCACCAGACGATGGCGAAATTTCATGTATTTGAAATAACTCCGGCAAATATGCATTATAAAACGTTGTTTTGTAACCATTGAACATTGGTGTTGCTGAATGCAATACAATATCTGGACGCTGTTACGCAATAGAGTGTCAACCCACACGGTTGTCATTTTGAGAAAATTGAGTTTGAAGTTTTAATTAGGTTTTATTAAATTTATTTTAAAAAATAACTGAAATAATAGATTTTATGGTAATTATTGTTATTATACTAAATGTGTCGTCTTTCTTGGTAGCAATCAAAGTAATAGAATTTAGTGCATTATTGTTAAATATTCTAAACATTTTAGGGTTTCGTGCCCAGTAGTTTTTTCATTATTTTTGATATTAAAACGATTTAAAGATATATATCTCTTTCGAAATATGTACTACTAAGGTACTAAAATTTACCATTTTTATCATTTTGTGAGTTGTCACTGTATCGTTTAACAGCGTCCATTTAACAAGTAGTCTTGAAACATTAAAGTATCCAAGGTCCATAAAGCGACAGACTTAGTTATACTATAGCTAGCGTAGTCGTGGTTGTGTTGGGGTCATCCCGCGGGAAATGAATATCGTGGTGGATGCCGGCCTCCTTCAGGATCCTCATCCTGGGCCCCAGGGGAACGCCCAGGGCCCGCAACTTGTCCTCACCCACGTAGGGCAGTTCTGCTGCACCGACCTTCTCTTTCTCGAGCAGTGCTGCGTATTTCTGAAACAGGACGAAAATATTTTTTAGCGTTAGCCGAAAGATTCACACATTTATATAAATAACTTTATTTTTAATTAATTATAGAAGCCGTTTCGATTCACTCACAAAAATAATATCTACAGACCTTTTTTATATTAGATATCGACAGACGAGCATGAGGTTTACTTGATGGTAGGTGATACCTCAGCCACAGAACACCAGTCAATGATGCGCTGTCGACCTACTTTTTACTTCGAGCATTCGGAAATTCATAGACTGAAACCGAAACGCGCAATGTGCACTTCACGGTTTTTCCATCGATCAATGTCCCCAGTCACCAGATGTGGGGAAAACATGCTTATAGAAAATTATAAATATGTTGTCCCGTTCGAACCCACGAACCATCGATGCGCACGGCAGGTGTTCTACCGAAAGCGCCAAAGAGCCCGTCAAAGTATGGCATTTGTTAATTTAATTTATATTACCCTAAACAATAACAGTCATAAAGGACACTTTGTTGAAGCGTACATTCTTATTACTAGTACTAATCAACTAACCAATATATCACAAATTACCTCATAGCCAAGTTTCTTGAGGAACAGCCTCATTAGGGGAGGCTCGTCCCCGAAGAACTTGGTGAGTCGCTTCACTCGGTCCGGGTTACTGAACGAGAACGGGTCCTGGTGCCGGGAGTGACCCGATCTTATGTACTGCTGCGATCTGGGAATGTAAACAGATTGTTATATATAAGTTATTACCGCCAGTATGGGAAATTCATCAGATATAATGAATAGTTCTAAGGGAGACATATTTTTTTGTTCTAGAAAACAATTATAGTTTTGTTTAGAAAAAGCGTGTATGTTATAAAAATAATATTTAAATAAACTTGGTTAGTTTTTCAATTCAATTTTTTTTTTTTTTTTTTTTTCAATTATAAGACGCAGTATATTAAGTAAATTTTTTTTTATGAATATTCGGTTGGCTAGTTTACTTTTTGGTTAATTGATTAATTATGGATGTTATGTTGGTGTTTTACCGCGGAATACTGAAACGATAATCAAAACTTGAGGGCTTCTTAAAATGTTTCTGTCTTTCATTTTACCTTCGTATATATTTCAAAGATATACTTTTATGTACACCTCAATGCTGATTAGCGTTCGAGAATTCGGCCATTAGTTAGTTATTTGGTACTCACTTGTACATATGCCTGAGAGCAGCAATCTCCGCCCGGATGTTGTCCATCTCCTGCATGACGAGATGCTGTGTCCGCATCTCGCTGGACAAGTGCGCGACCGACCGAGCCAGGGTCACTACGTGGGATTCTAGACGTTGAAAGCGCTTGTTTATTCCCTGCAAGATAACAAAGAGTTCATTTTGTATTAAAAATACCCGAGTATTCGGCACCGGACGTGCTGTATGCTGACCTGGATTTTAATAATAATAATATACATTTACTAGCGACCCGCCCCGGCTTCGTACGGGTCTAGATTTTTTGACAAAAAAAGCAGGTTGTATGTATTTTTAATGCCACATTATAAAAAAAATAAAAACAAAAAAATTCGTCCATAAATTAAAAAAAAAATTAGGGGTGGATTACCCTTAACATTTAGGGGGATGAAAAATAGCTGTTGTCCGATTCTCAGACCTACCCAATATGCACACAAAATTTCATGAGAATCGGGAAAGCCGTTTTGGGGGAGTTTAACCACAAACACCGCGACACGAGAATTTTAGATATTAGATTTATTTATAACTTTATTGCACACACAACTAAGAAACTACATTTACAAAAATAAAAGGTACAATAGGTGGTTTTCTTGATAGAGTAGCAATCTCTTCCAGACTACCTTTGGGTGACAGAAATAACATAAAGAAAATAGGGACGGTGCATGAAACATTTATACATATTTTCAAACATTCATATTTACAATCAAAATTCGCCATAAAAAGTTTTGGTTTCCGGCTATTACTTTGTATCCATTGGTAACATTCACTTTGTAACATTCAATGTGTTAATCGCGATGAATGGAAGTTACCACTGAGTGCTTTACGAGAAACTTCCTTCCACGTACAAGAGTCTTATGATTTCCGCACCCAGTAGTGGTTTTTTGTTTCAAGAAGCGTAAAAAAGTAAATTTCCGTAAATGGGGCAGACCCATTTCTGTGTCTGTGTCACTGATCATTATACAGGTAAGTAGGTAATCAACCTTCTGTGCCGAAACATTTCTTTTATTATCTTATTTCCCCGGGATTCGAACCCAGAGCCTCTGGTGCTAAACGCATCGCGCTTACCACTGAGCCGGTCACGAAGCATACATCCACCTTAAAAGCCAGCAACACACTCGTGACTCCTGCGATTTTGAGAATTTTACACAAGGCAGGCTCCTTTGACCCCCTATACTATAAAAAAATCTCGCCAAACCTTGTAGTCCTGTTTCTTCCGATGGTCGGAGGAGCGCCTCTTGTCTCGTTGTGGGCGGCTGCTGACTGAGCTGGACGGCAGAGACGACATGCTGCCGTAGCGACGCTTTGAAGATAATCTGAAAATAATCACGTAGAGGTTAATAAGTTTCCGCTCAACTTGGAAGTTCCGTTTTTTTTGGAAGGCAGTGTGTAATCACTTTGTCTCTCTTCGTTTTTACAAAACTGATATATGTAGTTCGTTTTATAACTGACAAATAATATAATAATTACAATACGTGGTAATTTAATTTTAGATCTCGAAAGTTTGTAAGAGTTTATGAGTTAAAATCCTTCTTCTGCTAAAACTTGTCTAAAGCGAAGTCTCTTCCGGCATCTTTCTTCGCAGAGATCCCACTAAAATACACGTTGGGTCTGTTTAAATCAACTGTGAATATTGAATGCAATTTAAACTAATTGTTCATTACTAAAAGATTGTGACGAAAGGACATTTTCGCGCAAGTTGTTCGTGCTTGGGCCTCAGTTTGCTATTGAAGAAAGTCATTTCTTCAATAGCAACCTGAGCTTCATTTCATGACGCCATCTAGAAGGTAAATAGTATTTAAACGGTAATAAGTAAATAATACATCATACCGAGTCTCCCAAGTGGGATGTTTAGCCAAGCTGGCCGGCTTCCTGACCCCCAGCAGCTGCAGCACTTCAGCGTACATGTTCTCGAGTCCCCTCAGCTGCCGCCGGATGGCGCGCGCGTCGCCGGTGGACGCGTCACTGTCGGTGCGGCCGTCGAGGAGGGAGGACAGGTCGAGACTGCGTGTCGTTGTAGACGTCATGTCCGTCGTGTCCAGGCCGAACACTGGAATTGTAAAATATTTTGAAAATGAGGTATCAAAATCATTTATTCATTTAATTAACATAATGTACACTTATGAACGCCAATAAAAAAATACATATTAAATGCTTCTCATTTTACATTTACTGCCAGTTCTCAAATCAAGGGCGTAGAACGGCCGAGAAGAACTTGCAATAAGACTGGTATCGTCGGTAATACCTTAATTTTTGATAGAATTTTCAAGGGTTAATTAATAACAAAGTTACAACCAATAACTGTAGTTATTGGTTGTAACTATGTACAAGTCATAATGACGAATCGCACGCTAAATCTGTAAGAAATTAACTATTATATCTTTACAGAACCTGCAATTGGTTAAGAGTAGAGTGACTAGTCTTTGATAAAAACATTGATTGAGTGCTAATTTTTTTTATCAAAAGCTGTGATGATCCACTGTCATTTCAACAGAAACCTTTTTACACATAATAATTCTCTACATAGGCTATCTTTGTGAGTATATTAACAAAATTATTTTCCTATCATTATTAATTTGGCAATTATTTAATTAATTATTATTATGATCCGCTACATTATTAATTATATTAAATCGAAGATGGATGATTCCAATATTTAGAGTCTGCTGGGAGGATTCCTGATCTTTTTCTGTTTACCGCTCATTTCTAATGAGGCAATAAAGTAACATTCCATAGTCCATAGATAATTATCTACTTACAATGTTTTTTATAATGTTGGTCCCTCTTGGAGGAGTGCTTCTTGTGTGAATGTGCGTGTGCGTGCCAGCGCGGTGATTCTCTCCCACGTCGCCGTTCCTCTGGGTATTCCGAAGATCGTCCTGGTAAGCTAGAAAAGATAGTAATCGTACTACTTATATGTTTTGTATCATTGGTTCAACTACGTGAATAATTCTTGGCCCAATGTTCTCATATTATATTATTGTATATTATAAATAATATATTTGGCATCTGCATATTCTGCCAATATAGCAAATCCAAATAATAAAGTACACTTTAAAATCAGAAGATCTCATCTTTTTTTAACGGCTCATAATAATTTTTACTGCAAGGCCCAGCTTTTTGATAGCTCTTAGAGTCTTAGTTTGTCTGCGGATTACCACTATGGAGATATTATACAGTTATAAGCGGTTTCTTGGAAAACGCCAAGACTCAACAGGGTAAGGTACACTGTGCCTACAAGATTTTACTGTTATCTTACTTCGGACAATATTAATTGCATAATATATACCTATTCCGTTTATGCATGTCTGAAGACGGTGACAGCGGCGGAAGCGGTGGGGTTATGGAACTGTCTGAGCTGTCCGAACTGTCTAGTCGCATGTTCGAAAGTTTGGGCTCCAGGATCTGACGTAGCTCACACTCCACCAGGTCGGCCCATTCATTTTCACCGGCTGAAAATTAATATGTTTTGATAAGAAGTACGCGTCTGATTGAAAGTGAAATAAACCCGCTGCGTCCTGACGCAACTGGATAGTGCAAGAATGCAAGGAGTGAGCGACTCATCATACCTCAGACTACTTGTTATGAGAAATAATCAAGACCTGGTTTAATTTTCATCTGGGTTGAATAAGTTAATCAACCTTCAATCCAAATTAAATCAGAAATCTCTTGCTGGACACAGCAAACACTCATTGCGGGACCACCATATAAGCCCAAAAGCCCGGCTTACCGGCTTTAATGTAATTATATAAGTCATATAAAATATTACTGTTATGTATGACTTATATAATTACGTTAAGGGCATTATTATTTATCTTTTAATGGAGGTATTAATAGAGCATGCCGGGCTTTTGGGCTTGTATGGTGGTCCCGCCACTGCTAACCCTCATACTCACAAGGCGGCGGATTCTGTTGGCTAGTACCCGGTTGAGGTTGCGGCCTGCTCTCCCTAGTACCCGCAGCATCTGAGTCCGCTGAAGTGTCATGTAAACTCGCGTCAGCGCGTCGCCCACTCGAGTAGGCAACACTACCCCGACCAGAGTCTACATTCGATGATTGACCACCGTTTTTATCGTAGTCTGAAACATTTTCATTGATGATGACGTTCTTGAAGATAAGCATTGTTGCTCATTTTACAATCTTATAGAAAAATAACTATGAGAAATCATGAAATTCGGAAGTAGCTTAAAAGAACTTCAAACATTAAACAAACCTGAGCTTGCTGCGGATCCACCAGCACCTTTCTTTCCATGTGCTTTCAAGTCCTCTATTCTGTTCGGCGTATGCCTCGATGAAGACGCTTGTGGATTATATCCTTCGACTTTACTAGAGTTATACACGCTATCTGCTGATTTCTGACTAGCACTTTCATCATTTCTTTCGGCTTCTACAGGATTAGGTGTGCTTTCTTTTTGTCTCTGATTTACCGAATCAGGCGTGGCACGAGATTCCCTATGACTTTCTGGCGTTCGTCTATATTCTTCAGAAATCTGCCTAGAATCTACTGACCTTCCACTGGTGCGGATTCGTTCAAAACTCGATCTACCTTGCGCTGCCAATTTCATTCTAAAACCGCCGTCATCTGATTCTCTTTCATCATTACTTCTAGGAAGACCGTTTTCATTGGGCAGTCCGTCTAAGAGATTACCGTATGAACTCCTTCTAGACCGATCGTAAACTTGGGGTTTTGGTTCCGGCCTCTGAGGCTCGTCCAATAAATGCGGATGGGATGTAGCACGTCTACCTTCGATGAGCCTTTGTTGTTGAACAATCTCACGCTCGAGCTGTTGTGGACTTCTTAAGTCAGCTCTTGAATGTGAATTATCAATCTGTATAAAAATACATGCAATTAACAGCAATCAATTAAGTTTTATGACTTGTTACATAGATGATTGGTGAATATGGTGATTCAAATATTAAATGTAATTTGTTCAGATAGCGATCATTTTACGGGCTATAGTTACGTCAGCTACAGTTACTTGTCACGTCATATTCCTATACAATTATACGTAACGGCATTTAATGGTAATAAATGAGAAATTGATGGTTTCGATGTTAATTACAGTAACTAAGGTTAAGAAATCTATAAAAAAAGTTATTTTCCCTTATCTGTCTGAAGAGACATAGTTAGAATCCCCACAGTATTGAAAGGATCGATACATTTTTTTAAAGATCAAGGACATATTTTCCTTCAAAACTATTTAAATTTTGACACATTATTTTACAGACAATAATATTTTGTTACACAGAGTTTCGCGAACAATTACTTGTTATTAATTGTACATTTCGTGGGAAGACTAAAGGCTTGGGAATGCGAGAACAACAGTGCCTGAAGAAAGGTGCTACTGATTTATAAGATTTTTTAGGTCGTTCATTGTTAGTTATTTTATGCATTGTTGTACATAATTATTGCAGACTGATTTTGCCCAAGAGAAGCCTATAAAATCAAAAATGGAATTTTTCAATAACTTATTAAATGAAATTAAAAAAATACCTGAGTCTGGGGACCACTTTTAAGTGAAGTGAAATTTGCCATAGACCTCACATCTAGATCCCGTTGATACATCGCACTTCTTCTCCCCGGTGGTCCATATTGCTGGTATAGAGCGTCAGCCCCCAACGCTTGTGGCCTGTGCGCTAACATCTCTTGTGATCTCGCATGCTGATTCAACATCTCCTGTGACCTCGCTTGATGATTCAACATCTGTTGCTGAACTAGATGCTGCTGCATTAACTGTCTGTAGAAGAATGTCATGTCAATGAAATAAAAATGTAATTATCTCGAAATCAGGTTAACTATGCCGTCGGTATTGAACCGTTACGATACATGTTATTTAACACACTTTTATTAGATTGAAATGCATGTGAGGTTCAGTTTTTCTAATTGTTTTATCATTTACTAACGTTTGCCTGCGGCCTCGCTCGACTGGATAAACTGAAAAGGTTTGCTAACTCTAAACGTTCTCTATATAAAAAAATTTACTCCACTAGCTCTGTTTCTTCATGAAAGAGGAACAAATTACGATATAATTAAGGCTAAGATAACTAGAACTAGATCTTTGATGGTAAATCAAAATTAGTTTCAACGTGCTAGTTCTGATGTTAGTAGAAAAACTCACCTATGAGGTGATGGATTTGAGTACGTCATATTATTGGTAATTCCATGATTATACTGCATTTCAGGTCGCTGCATTGGTCTTCCATAAATCCCTTCCTTTCTTACCGCTTCCCTCGGCGTAGCTGGCTCCGGCTCACGCTTTCTTTCTTCATTGTTATTAAGACTTTCTTCCTTTTCACCTTCACTGCTCTCTTTGCCCTTAAATCTACTTGAGATCATGTCTTTTAGCGTGTGATATGTTTTACTGACGGATTTAGCGCTTTTTGGTGCGTCTCTGGTACTATCTTTTGCAGTTTCAACGACTGTGACCATGTGTGAGTTGTTCGGGGTATCTTTGTAGGTGTTTTTAGCGGGTATTGGAGGTTTGGGGGAGTCGTAGTTTTGTACGTTGCGGGTTAAGTTCTGCGCCTGATGGACAACATAACCGTACTGTTCGTGATATTGTCTGAAGTCGCTTGATGTGCCGGCTTGATTCTGGAAATAAGGTTCGTTTAAATTATAGTTTACTTAATTTTAATTTATAAAATACATATTAATGTGGTTTGGGACATAGAAAATATGCTTATAATAAGCTGTTTTATTTTCAGGTAAGTTTATGAATTCAGTAAATACATATATTGCTTTTAGCTTCAATAGGGACGAATCTATCTTTTAGTTACATTATGTCGATAGGATTCTATCTACACATTGTTTTCATAAATATATGATAATATCAAATACCAACGACAGGTATGAGGATCATTTAATAGTAGGTCATTGATAAATCATCTTATCTTTGTAGATCTTCTTTTAGCAACACGATTCTAGACTCTGCGTCAGGGCGTTACATTTTTTTATCAATACTAACTTTTCTCGCGCAATACAAGAATTATCCAAAGATAAAAAATAGTATGAAGAACGTTATTCGCTAAGCAAAATCATTCAAACGCCTCGCCTTCATTTCAATCGAATCCAAGCTAGCTCACAGTTAAGCTAGAACTGGTGAATCTGGTAATCAGTTGTGCGCAGACATTTTAAATTTTAACGTGACTTTATTCTTATATTAAAAGATAAGTAATTGTACATTTAAAACAACAAGAATTTTGATGATAATGCTTAGAAAATCACAGCTTTGTTGTGCAACCTATGTTAATGTCCCTTATTGTTTGTGATGGGAATCAAACCCCAGTACCATAATTACTATAGCAGGTGAAAGATACGTTAATCAGACAATGTATTATTGTGGGAAACTAAGAACAAAGCCTGAGTATGAAGTAAGAGGCCATGTTGAGGACTGGCTCGAGCCTGCGGATCTGTCTTTAAGATACAAGCGTTATAGGTAATGATTATTAAATAAATTAATATTATGGGAGAATATTTCATTGCTTTCAATTATTATTATTGTTATTTTTAAGTAAAGAACGATCGACGGATTAAAACGCGATCGTTTCTTTATTCCGACGTTTCGACTTTCGAATATATTATAGGCCAAAATCAAAATAATTGGTTATAAATATAAGATAAATAATATAGAAATACTATTTTAATACGTGTGAATAAATATAAATTTGAAAGATATTGGTTTACTCGTTTTAACAATGACCAATATAATATTATCTTTTATTACACATTGAAATATTATTATAATAAATTCAGTCTGTCCGTGTTCACGTTTGCTCGAAAGCATTCGACCAACCAATATTTTATGCAGCTATTTTTTCATTTGTCCCTTTTTCATTTCAAAATGAATCTATGTGATTTTGGGAGCAAGACATAATATGATGCGAATATTTCATTCCCGGAAATATCTCTCACAGCCGATTGTGTCAATGTGAGTGATTAATAAAAAAAAAAATACATACATTTTCCAGGGCAAACTCAACCATTTTCAAGCGTTAACGATGGTTATCAATAAAATCATAAACCTTCAGCCATAACAATATCATCGCACAACTATTGATTAATGAAAAGAAAAACTATATAACTTTTTTTCACTTTTGTCCTACAATAACTTCATCACATTTCACGAGTTGGTAAGTCTACTGCGGATTCAAGAATGATGAAAAAAATAAACATACAATGAAAACAAAACAAAAGAATTTAAAATTCATATGATTATAAATCGTGATTATTAAATATTTCCTAGAAATTGAGAAGTATCGGCGTCAAGGGGCCCGGCCGGATGCGCGCGCGCATGCCACCTCGCGAGACTACACTAGCGCATTGTAACCGTGCCGCTTTGTTACAGTGAATATGCTTTTCTCAAAATTATTATGATTAATTAGACCGTAATATAATGTATACATATGCGAGCATTCCAAGACGTCACTCAAGTCGAAATCTATTCTTGAGAGCTGTCAAAAATTTTGACTCAAAATTCTGAAAAATTGTTTGAATAGTATTAAACTTAGATTAAAACCTTGCGTCTCGGAATGTGGCCCTAATTACAGAAGTGTTTGTAGTATTTGTATTATACTCATGGCAATTTAGTACATTGTAGCAGTTGTATTTCTAAATAATTATTTAAAAAAAATTGTGATCGTATAAAGATACGCCGAATATTTAATTATTTTTGTTAGCTTACGTTGTACTTTATAATATCTAAAAGATTTAGTAAATAAATAAAATATAATTATCTCAGCAAAACTTTTCAATGTATTTTTAGATTATACTCATAGTATTTTGTTTAAATGTTACCGTAGAATATTAAACATTTTCATGCAAACTTAATATTCCTATTGAATATACAGGGTATCTTATAAAAGTCATTATTTTTATATTTAAATCATGTAATAACCAAGAGTAAAGTAACGTAAATCATTATCTTAATACAATCTATCAGAGAGGACATACAAATAGTCATTAATCTCAATCACGTACAAAAATTAAAGATTCGTTGCGACACAGATTTTATTGAGACTTTCACTGTAAAATGGGTCTAATTTACCAAATAAGAAGATTTAAATAGTATTTTAACTTAATAAGAATTTACGTAGGTACGTTTTTCCACCAAAATATATAACATAGAAATGCGCATCAAATGGGATGCTACTCAGGGGGTACCTGTGAAGATTTGCCACGGCCGCGGCGTATAAAGCTCTCTATTACCAGCACATAATAGTAAAATCAACACAGCAATACAGACTCACACCTCGTTTATGGAAACCTATGAAATAATTGTCCTAAATAGTCCGCGCGTGGATTAACTTAACCGTTTACTTGAACGTGCGCCACTGCTTGCTTGATCGTGAATTGAATTATGATAAGCTTGTTGACGTTGTTATATCGGCTCAAGGTAAGCGCACATCACTATTATTGTTTTAATGTTATCTGCCGGCCTAGCATGACTGCCACGAGATATGTCGCGGACGAGAGAAGACAAACTAAGATGTAAGATATCTCGATATATTATATCTCGACATCGACAATTTTGATAGAAAAGATATCTCGATCGACAAATATATCTATTTTTGATATTTAATGTCGAGTTTTAAGTGTAATTGTCATGTTAGACCCGGAAGAAATAAAGACATATGTAATCGATTAAAACACGAGAAAACGGTCGACAATATTTTGTCGCGGTTGTCATTCTAGGCCGGCTGTTCGTGGCTGTGCTTGATGACGAATCAGATGTCATCCGTGAATTAGACTGTATTGAAAGCGAGGCGGTCGAAAAAGATAAGCTCATTTTATTTATTTAGGAAGGTACACAACAAGAAACAATCTTAAAGATACAATAGAGTGCTAGATTGAACGAATAACAATGAATACGTGAATAAAGCTAAGCTAAAAGCTATTATTCAGTTACCCGCGTCTTCACTTGTGTATATTTCCCAGAATAAAACTCCTACGTTTCTGAGCTTTGCTATGATCGTACTAAATTCTCTATACATTACTAAATTTTGTCAAAATTGCAACGAAAAAGTCATTAGCATAAGATTTTCGCACAAGCTTATTGGTTCTTGCTGTAACTTTCTATAACCAGAATCCGAAATATACAAGCTACACTTGATGTCTTTTGGTTGATTTTATATATGCCTCCTACCCGTTTCATGCTTGAAGTGGCCAAAGGGAATATGACGCATTAACTATTCAATGAACTTTAAGAATACTTATAACGTTAGGCAAATGCACAGGGGCAAGGAACGGAATAGTTATGCCTGGCCTGTCGTTACGCTCGTTAAGCAGGAAGGTACTGACGGACATTACATATCTACATGTTATACAGATATTTACATTATATACATTCTCTCCGTGCGTAGATAATATCTAGTATAATTGGATTTATATCAAAGAGACCTCACCGTCACCAAGCGGCCTGAGAATATGAAGAAGACCCGGTATGCTATTCTCTGGGTTAGATAGTATTCTAAGATACTTTGCTGATATTTATCAGAATCAGTCAAGACTGAAATGTCATAGATTTACATCATATACCATTTTTTAGAATAATAAATATAAATCTTCATTTATGCATATTTATCAAGCTTGCAATCGTCATGCTCGCTTAAATGTCATTGCTTGTGGCGGCGTCCATGCGTCGGGTTGTCTCTCTCCCTAAAATATGGCGAGGGGGCCGATGGCTGGCCATGCGTCATGCTCGTGAACGGGTGCTACTTGTGATGACAGGTCGAACTTGAATTCGTGTATGCGGTGATATTAGTTATTTCGTCTATGTATTTGCGTGTTGTTCCCACTAGAATGTGAGTGCTCCTATTTCACCATACATACTGCTGATAGAGGACAAATCTTTGTTTTATTTTTTATTTTTTCGTTTATATATATTTTTTTGATAATTATAGTTAATTGTGTGATGTCATGTGGAACATGGTGTAATGGTTGCAGCCCCTTATAAAACATTTGTAATACAAAAATTTGGCGAGTTTCTTGCCAGTTCTTCTCGTCCGCTCTACGCCCTTGATTTGTGAACTGGCAGTAAATGTAAAATTAGAAGCATTTAATATGTATTTTTTATTGACGTTCATAAGTGTACATTGTGTTACCTAAATGAATAAATGATTTTTGAATTTTGAATTTTAATTTTGCAGTGTAACTGGGAAGTGCTTGAGTGCTTTATACAACAATTAGGATGTCGCAAAATTATTCATCATCATTCTATAGTTGAGGTGTATTAAGTGAGCATCTTATAAATAAGAATCTGTGTCTATTTTATTGATCATTTTCTAACAAGGTTTATCCCGGGCCAGACGAATTATTTCTCTTCTGTTTTTTATGTTAGATATCGACAGAAGAGCATGAGGTTCACTTGATGGTAGGTGATACCTCAGCCACAGAATATCAGTCAATGATGCGCTGTCGACCTACTTCAAGCATTCGGAAATCCATAGACTGAAACCGAAACGCGCAATGTGTACTTCACGGGTTTTCCATCTATGAACGGTGGTTCGTACCCAGTCGGAATTTCGATATTCCTCCCACCCGATCAATGCCCGAAGTTACCAGACGTGGGGAAAACATGCTTACAGAAAATTATAAACATGTCGCCCCGGTGGGATTCGAAACCACGACCCATCTTTGCGCACGGCAGGTGTTCTACCGAACGTGCCAACGCGCCCGTCAAAAATGCACAGTACATTATTCAGTGTTGCATACCTCAGCATGTGTCCAAGCCGAGAGTGCCTTGGGAGGCGTGTCAGGAGCAACTGCACCGAGTCTACCTCGTTTCCTGGCCTCTTGCAGGATTGGCACCTTGGAGTTCTTATCGCCAGACGACAGAATCACTTCGCGTTCTATCTGTAACATATTCGAGGAGTTGTCGGTTAAATTTTTCTATTTATACTACTCTAATAATTTACATATGCGTCTTTCTTTATACAAGTTTGAAAGGGTAACTTCTGAATTTAATGTACCTTGTACACAATTGTGTCACAAATAGAAAACTACACTATTCAATCTTGCAAATTTTAAGTATTAGAATAAAATGAATTTATAAGAAGTAATTTTATAATATTATTTAGTATTGTAATACTAAGCTAGCATTAGCTTTCAAAACTACTTTTACAAATACTGGGATGATATATTTTTTTAATTCTATATAATTTTACTGGTCAGGCAATAGCTTACGTAATATTCTTATTAGCTTATTAGTATCAAATGTACACGATAATACACGCTTCACACTCATTTCACCAATGCAATTCTTGTACGGGAAAGTTATTAATATAAATACTCGTTTAATATTTATGAATATAGTAATTTTCCCAAACGCGTCACTCTAAACCGATAAATACCGGCACAATGCGTACTTTCACTATGTTGTTTAGAAATCAACAGAACCATTACTTTACAAAAAGCGCCTCACACGAGATTGGAGAAACTCGCATGAGGCCTGAACGATGAACCTCAACTTACATAAGCAACATCTATAAGGTGCTTTGGTCCAAGCCCGGTTCACAAATGACTTTTTGCCAACTTTTGTCACATTAGCGATATATTTTATGAGGGATAGTCTTCGTCTTCTAGCGCCCCGGCTTCGCACAGGTGCAATCTAGATGTACTATACACTTAATACTATGTACTATACACTTAAAAAGGAGAATGTAGCTTTCTATTGGTGAAATAATTTTTAAAATCGGTCGAGTAGTTTTTCAGTTAAATCGTAACAAACAAATAAACAAACCTTTCCTATTTATAATATTATATATTATATGATATATAATGTCCTAATACTTAAACGCTAATCAAAATTTAGTTTTATTTAAGTGTAACTGTCACTTTCATTAACATACAAAATACATATAAATATGTATAAAAGAAAGAAATAATTTAAGTTTCTCTTCAACTCCTCTTTTCTTGAAAATTATCAAAATCAAGTTTCACAGAGAAGAAATAATTTGAAAAGGACTAAAAAGAGTAGTAAGCCTGAGTTTACTAATTATGAGGTAAATTAGTAAAACATTTTAAATCTACTGTTTAATAATGTTTACGCTCAGCTCTAAGTTCGATAAGCTATAGAAGGTATAAAATACAACATATTTTACTGATAAAGCACTACATTAGCTCTGAATGACATAGATTACGGTTGTATTTTGATAGTATTCAGTATTCATCCAAATTTCAAAATATGTAAATCAATTTAATAAAAAAAAATTGAAGCGCTTGCGGTTGTATTAATGTTAATTATTTCAAGAAACGATACTATACAATATAAAAGGCCGACAACTCATCTAAGACTTTTGATTCACGGACCATACGTAAGGAGATTTAATACTAACAGGCAATCCACCTGCTCTCAAATATAAAAAAAGCACACCTAATTTGTGATAAATTAAGCTAAATAAATTGCAATCACAAACGGTGTCGATAAGTGCTTGATTGCTTTCAAAATTTCTTTATTTATTCACGTCTGGCGATCATAAGCGGAGAACGGGAATACCTTTGGATAACAGTACTGTTAGTGACATAATGATTGATGTTTGGGGCACTCACCAATCGTGGGTAATTAGGAACGCTCAGCTGGCAGTACAGGACATGGCAAATCTCAAAAATAATTTCCTTTTTTATCTGCAGGTAATTGGGGAAACTCATGCTTTAGTATTTGATAATTTGACGGAGTCCTTGGCACGTTCGGTTAGAACACCTGGTATGCGCATCGATAGGTCGTGGGTTCGAATCCCACCGGGACAACATGTTTATAATTTTCTGTAAGTATGTCATCCCCATGTAACTTCTGGCATTGAACGGATGGGAGGAATATCGAAATTCAGACCGGGACTCAACTCCGTAGGAATTGATGGCGTTAATATGTAATGATTGTAAAACAAAAACTTGGCGATTAAAAAGAGTGGCGGCGAGTTTCTTGCCAGTTCTTCTCGTCCGCTCTACGCCCTTGATTTGTGAACTGCAATGCTATTCTGTAACAACGTTTTAATAATTCGACAGCTGAATCCGCGGTGATGTATCGAATTCGTATTCTCTAAAACTCGAAAGCGCCGGCCGCGCTTCACTGACGAATGCGGCATTGAGATGAACTGTTGCGCGTGAGATTTTTTACACAAAATGTATGTGTTCGGTATTCTGTAAGGGATTTATCGCCTCGATCGTTCGAAGTTCGAAAGTATCGTAATACGAATGAATACACCTATCAGTGCAAAAGTGATCCAAATGCTTTCGAGATCGGCGTGATTTACAGATTTATTATGATTTTAAGTTAATTTCAGGGCATTTTGCATTAAATAATATATTATATAGTTTTGCAATAATTCAAATATGTCTCGTTCCTTCGTGTTTTATAATATATTAGAACAAACCTATTTATTATAATTGATGCATATCGTATTAAAATATTTTTTAATTAAAGTTAAAATAGGTTGCTTTATATTAAAATAAAAAAAAATATTCAAATTCTGGGCTGCTAATAAAAACCGGTTTCCGTGGAAATAATTAATATATGTGTCTGAACCGGGAATCGAACCCAGGATCAGTGGCGCAGGAGTTTACCGAGTAGGCGGTCACGTGGCCAATATAAAATTCGAACATGAAACGAAAACTCACTTCATCATAAATATTATAAGTAGGTATAACTTTAATCGAAACTTTTTATTTAAATTTGACCATTCTCATTAAGCATAATGTTATTCAATGTATGTACATGTTTTTTTAATTAAGTTAATTAGAAAAACCATAGAATTTTCTTCAATTCTGACGTATTTTCTAAAATCTATGTTTTAAATTCTATCGATATACATTTTTAATACGAAGTATCTCGAGCATAGACGATCTTCGATAGTAATTTCACTTCACTTCGAATGTACGCACCAAATGTTTATAGAATGCCAAACCAAGGTGAAGTGAATTAACGTTCGAAGTGAGTTTTTTCGTTTGAGTGAGCTTCGATAGCGAGTTACTATTTTACAGAATGGCACTACTGGTAGTAAATGTAAAATTAGAAGCATTTAATATTAGTAATTTAATATGTATTATTTTTTATTCACGTTCATAGGTGTACATTGTGTTACCTAAATTAATAAATTATTTTTGAATTTAATTGAATTAAATATGGCAACTTTGTGACATTTCAAATACCAGACAACTGTCATCTTTCTGTCTCCCCGCGACCACGGTTGCTGTAAAGCATCCGAAACGTCGGGATATATAATTTAAACAATATAAATAATAAATCGCGTTTTAATCCGGTATACAGTATTTTATTTAAATGTGTGATACTCGCGTTAATAAAAGGCAATATTAAATATACGTCTTGACAGCAATATTGGCATCCTGAAAGAATGCGCTGATCGTAAAAATAATAATCATAATTTTTTTTCATTTCAACATTGTCGTCGATTCTACTATTATATAATATGTTATAGATTACATACGAAAATAGACTAAACTGGTGATTTAAAAAAATCTATTTTTATATGAATTGTCGTCTATTATTTGTTTCTTTAAAAATTGTATGAAATTTCTTATCCCAAACTGATAACGTAAAAAATTATTGCGTACTTCGTAAATAAAGGTTTTTGAAGTCAACGTATTTAGAAACTCCTTTCATTGGCAGACAATTAAAAGAACACGTCAGAGCAAAGAAAAGACATAAATATAGGTAGCTAATGCGGCATTGACCTCATAGCATGCAGTCAGTCAAGCTTGTCTCCGCTAATGACACTCGATGTACTGCGCATCATATATGTAGGGGTATCTGTGGTTCATGACAATATAGAGCAGGTGCCATAAGAGGTTAGTTTTGCGTGTATGTCAGAGCCCATATGTATATACTGCGAATAGTCTTACCAAGGACTTTATATATATAAAGTCCTTGGTCTTACCTAATCTCTTAACATTTTTCGAATGTAGGTACGTCAAAATATTACACATTGTTCAAATCAAGTCATATTTTTTTGTAAAAAATTGTATTTGGTGTTAGGTACTATTAAGTACATTGAACCCTTGCTTATCTGCCAATTATTATGTACCTAAATCTTAAATTGATGTAAAACTAAATTAATCCATGCAACATAAATATTTACAATTACAATACATTTTATATTGACATTATTTTACAGACGAATGGAATGTGAATTCTCGCGATCCTATCATGGTGAAGATATATTTCCTCTGATTCACTCATCATTTTTCTTTACAGACTTTATTTACTAGTAGATGATCAGTCTTCTATGCCCTGGCCGAACGAATCATTTTTTGCTACTATTAAGCCACGGAGGATCTTTATATATTTTTTACCAAATCGGTTATCATTTGGTGGGCTAACTATATACGGATTAGTGTGATTTCCTTTTATTCCTTGGGAGTTTCCTTCTATAACGTAAGTTTTCATATCATCAGTCGGAATTATTTAATAGATGAAAGTTCCTACTCATATTTACCTAGCTCCTGTTCTTATCGAGGTAAGTCTCAGTTTGTATTTCAAGTGCGGAGGCGGCGCTCTTGAAAGTATTATCGATTGGCATTGACTTTGTGTTGTTCAATAAAATTTTATAGTAATCATATCCAGAGTACGTAATTAGATACAATTGTAACAACATACCTATAATAATAGAGGGCTACTGTTATAGAATTTGCCACGGTTTAAGGTTGTTAAATCAATATGTATTTTAATGTTTAATCTTGTTATTTTAACTTTCTTCCCCGAACGTCACTAATATTTTTATTTCGTTACAAATATATAGAAAATGTAATATGTGAATGATAAAGTAATTAAAATGTGCAACGACAATGCTTTAAATAAATTAAGATTTCACAAAAAACAATTCAATTTCAATGTAAACGGGTAGCAAATGGTTACTCCTTTGATTATTTATATAAATAATCTAAGGGTTACTCCTAACTTTCCTCTTCCCTTAAAACATCGTATCAAATAAGTCCTTACACACATTTTGTAAAACCAAAAACTTGGCGATTAAAAAGAATGGCGAGTTTATTGCCAGTTCTTCTCGTCCGTTCGCCCTTGATTTGAGAAAATGTAAAATTAGTAAAATTCATAAGTGTACATTGTGTTAGCTAAATAAATAAATGATTTTTGAATTTGAATCTCAAGATCGTGATAATTGCTCTAAGTCAGGGTTTCTTAGAGTGGGATCCAACCAAGGGGGTTGTCCATGGATCCCACTTTCTTGCACTCTTTTATGGTCAATGCCATGATTGCTAGGGGTCTGCAGCCACTCAGTTAACTCTTGTTTTTTTTTTATTTATATGTATTATCCTAATAAAATCCTAAATCTGCTCATTCATTGACTGTTAGGCGGAACGAAGTTCGCCGGGTCAGCTAGCAAAACAATAAAAGTGATTTATAATATTATCTGTTGTTTTATTTTAAATTCTTCAACCATGGCATTTGTGAAATTCTGAAACTGGTCCATGCCTATCAAAAGTTTAAAACCCTGCTCTAGACTGAGTCATAAAATAGCTTCTGAACATAAATATAGCAATGTAACTCACGGGAAACTTAGCGGAATGTGTGTGGATCGCAGCGGGCAGAGAAGGTGCAGGCGCGCCCGGCAGGGCAGCTTCCGGGGCGGGCGGCATCCTGTAGGGCGGCACCGGATCTACTGTCCCTGGAAATTAAACAAGAATTTAACTATAGCTTTCTACTTAAGGTGGTTCGATGAGGTCCGCCAAAGCTCAAAGCTCATGAGATGGCGCTATTTTGATTACGTTGCCAACTTTGAATAAGTAAAGCCACCTACTTTTTACCACAGCACATCATTGACTGATGTTCTGAGACTGAGGTATCACCTACCACCAAGTGAATCTCTTACTCGTATGTCTATCTGTGAAAAGAACATGTATACTATCTACAATTTAATATTAAAAAATTAAATGATTTTAAACATCAAAAACATTAAGCTTGCAGTCGCCATTGGAAGAAATATAAATAATGAAGTGAAAAACGCTATGTTTAACTCTTTGATTATTATAATCAAAGGTTTAACTATATTATGATAAAGTTTCATCATGACACTATCGATGAATTTAATTCATGATTAATTTAGATACAATCTACAAATTATTAATAATAATAATTGGATAATTAATTAGATGCGAAATAAAATTCAATTAATATTTCATAGTTTCCGCTGAGATATTTTGATTTCATTTTATATGATTGTTGCATAATATAAAACAAATTAATTGCATACGATAGCCTTTAACAGAAAACATTACGTAAGACATAATTGCTTAACAGGAAGGAAAATACTATCTACTATACTTATTTACTTCTCCATTTATAATATTATTAGTAAAGTGTGGATTAAAACGCCAAAATGTTTTTTAGTTTTTGTTTATGTTAGATATCGACAGACGAACATGAGGTTCACTTGATGGTAGGTGACACCAGTCAATGATGCACTGTCGACCTAAATTTTACTTCGAGCATTCGGAAATCCATAGACTGAGACCGAAACGCGCAACGGTTTTTCCATCTATGAACGGTGTTACGTTGCCCGGTCGGAATTTCGATATCCCTTGTGGAAGTGGAAGTGACCAGACGTAGGGAAGACGGTTATTTATTAACATATCGTCCCGGCGGGATTCAAACGTCAGCTAGCCCGTCAAAATTATTTGTCCAAGCTTCTTTTAGCAATAACTATTGTAATCTATCCATAGACTTCAGTTAGTAGAATATTGAAACCAGTAATAAGGACAATTTTAAGTGAATGTTGTAACGGATATACATGAAATACTTTCATTATTAAAATTAAAAAAAAATCGACTAAAGTTTCGGAAGTCCACTTCCAATTAATTAATTATATTATTCTCAAATGAGAAAGGAACTTACGACACATATCTGCCATTTGCAGTTAATTTAAAAAAATAATAAATCATTTCCGTTTGTCATGAATTAATGTGGTCATCTATCATGGAGGTGACGAGCATATAAATTTAATTAACGACAAATAATATCACAAGTTACCGGATGATTGTGAGTTACAAGTTGATTACTAATCAAAGTTACGTCGTTTTACTTTTCTTGCTCTCTCTCTTTGCCGTTACATTGCAGTCTTTCTTTATAAGTATGTTGAGTGCATCAGAAGATCTATTTAATTTAAATAAAATACTGTATACCGGAATAAAACGCGATTTATTATTTATATTGTTTAAATTATTTATCCCGACGTTTCGGACACACCTGTCTTCCCGCGACCACGGTTGCTGAAAAGCATCCGAAACGTCGGAATAAATAATTTAAACAATATAAAAAATAAATCGCGTTTTAATCCGGTATACAGTATTTTATTTAAATGTGTGATACTCGCGTTAATAAAAGACAATATTAGATCTATTTCATACAAATTGCATTCATTCTGAGTTTCCCTTCTTAACCTGATCACTCGCCCCCTTTAAGTCAATGTTTATACATAGTTTCTCTGTTCGATGTTTAATTTTAGTAAGAGAGCGATACATTATATTGATTAAAAAAGCTAAGAATAATAATGAAGTAAAGTTGAGTGTAGCATTGCTAAAGCAAGCCTGAATTCCTTTGTAAAATTTATATTCTTTCTGATTATATTATAAACTACTATAACAATTTAATTATCTATATGTAAAGATCCTCAAATGTTATTATATCAAATTATGTGCACATGTATTTTGACATTATATTAATTATGCATATTAATTCATATGCCAAAACATAGATATGGAAATCAATATTGATCGTGACCAATTAATTATTATAAGTGAATATGAATTATTGTTTTATTTTGCAAATGTATTGATATAAATAATACTCAGACGCTGTATTTGAATGAATTCGAAGCAAAATAAGAAGTCAACTCTATGTATTCAATAAATAATTTAATTAACAGATGTATTCCTGTAAAACAATAATGAACATGAACATGCTCGTGAACGGGTGCTACTTGTGGTGACAGGTCGGACTTGAATTCGTGTATGCGGTGATATTAGTTAATTCGACTATATGTTTGCGTGTTGTTCCCACGAGAATGTAAGTGCGTGCTCCTATTTCACCATGCCTACTGCTGATAGAGGACAAATCTTTGTTTTTTTTTCTGGATTATATATTTTTTTTAATTATTATATTTAATTACACAAAGATGTCATGTGGAACATGGTGTTATGGTTGCAGCGCCTTACAAATATTTTGTAAAACAAAAACTTGGCGATTAAAAAGAGTGACGAAGAGTTTCTTGCCAGTTCTTCTCTTCCGTTCTACGCCCTTGATTTGAGAACTGGCGGTAAATGTAAAATTAGAAGCATTTAATATGTATTTTTTATTGACGTTCATAAGTGTACATTATGTTACCTAAATGAATAAATGATTTTGAATTTGAATTTAATAACGCTATAAGTGAATAAATGAAATTGGAACATAACTTATGCACTGACGATTCGAAAAAAGCAGTCTAGCATTTAGCATTAGTCAACATCGGCTATAATCATTATATTATTATGTCTCGTGACAAAACTCGTTTAAGTAGCTTTTTACATAAGTATATATCGTGTGGTAATATGATCTTGAGTGAGAGTCTGCTTTTATGATCAATACATAACTGTTAGTTCTTAGTCTAGATAATCGTTCTTAGATAATGTATTTCTAAATGACAAAGTCTTCGAAAATATTTATAACCACAGAATTTTCTTAACAGATACAGGGAGCTGTCCATGATAATATAATACACGATACTATTCTGAAAGAGAGTATTTAATTGAAAAAACTATTATAAAGTCGCCTATTAGTTCCATTTTTAACTATTTAAGAATGATGTCCAACAGAACATTTTACTGGTCTATAATGAAAACTGGACACGATTTATCATCTATCGAAAGAAAGGCTAATTTTACTTTAATTGCTATAAGTATAGCTCTTTATCTTGGCTTTCACAAAGCAGTAAGTGACAGTTATAGAATGCTGTTCTACATTGAATGCCAGTATTGTGTATAAACAGCTTTCACAGATCATTAAAGTTTTATCTAGCCTCTTGTATCCTGCAATTAAAACCTTGTGTATTTATCACCTATCAATCTAGTTTTTAAGATTTATCTTCATTATGTTTACAATGGTTGTAAATAGAAGCTGCTTTTCTGTTAAAATTCCTAAATTAGTGCTGAATGAACCGTTTATTCAGCAGACAAGTTGAGACAAAGAAGAGATTGATTTATTACGAAATGAGGAATTAGCATTTTTTTTTATGTTATATATCGACGAGAATGAGGTTCACTTGATGGTAGGTGATCCTCAGCCACAGAACATCTGTGAATGATGCAACAAATATGTTCTATATTCGAAGTTACTTAAAGCATCACCACGCTTGCTGAAAAGTATTCGAAACGTCGCGCGTCGGGATAAATAATATAATTAATTTATAGCGTTTTAATCTAAACATTTTTTTGTATGAATGTGTGATACTCGCGTTATTAATAGACAATAATTATGGACTAATCTTATACTACTGAGCTCTATACTCAAAAGCAGAAGTTTTTATGGATTTCCGAATGCTCGAAGTAAAAAGTAGATCGATAGCGCATCATTGAATGATGTTCTGTGCCTGAGGTATCACCTACTATCAAGAGAACCTCATGCTCGTCTGACGATATCTAACACAAAAAAGAAGTGGTATGAGCAAACAGACAGTTGTTTGCTGGCACACATGTGTGTAGATGCTGTGTCATTCGGAAGTCTGACCATGTATAATGTTTTGGCAAGTCAGCTGAGGTACGGTTTTATTTTCTAACGGTTGAGTGCCGGGTCGAACCGTGTTCCCACTGCGTTTGAATTGTAGACGTTCAATTACTTTTTAATGTGAGAAATTATACGTCGTGAATAGTCTAAAGGCTATTCGCTAACATATGATTTAATTAGGCAATTTATTTTTATTTAGTTTTTTATATAACTATAATATTTCTAAGTTAAATACATTCAGTCAAGAAAGTATCGGGAATGTATTTTTTTTTATGATTCTAAATTAAAAATTTTGTTTTTTTTTGTTGTTGTCAGATTTGAACAACTGTTTTCCATTTTGGCGCGGAGTTTGAGTTGCATCTGTTATTTATATTAAATACAGTGATGTTTTTAGTTATATCATATCTAGTGTGTCTTGCGAATTTCATAATGGACAAAAACATCGAACAAAGAGTTTGTCTTAAACTTTGCATCGCCAATGGAATTTCGTCTTCGGAGTCACTGAAAATGTTACAGAAGGCTTACGGTGAATCGAGTTTATCAAAAACTCGTGTTTATGAGTGGTGCAAAGCGTTCAAAAGTGGTCAAGTTGTGATGGAAGATTTGCCTCGCTCTGGTAGGCCATCAACGTGTGCAACTGAAGTTAACATCGCAAAAGTGAATGAATTCCTGCCCGAAGGTCAAACGGTAAATAAGAAATATTATTTGAGCGTTTTGCGGCGTTTAAGAGAGCAAATTCGACGAAAAAGGCCTGATTTGTGGAAAGAAAATTCTTGGATTCACCATGATAATGCGCCTTCGCACAAGGCCATCATTGTGAACGATTTTTTTACCAAACACTCAACAAATACCATCGAGTAACCACCATATTCACCAGATATGGCTCCAGCCGACTACTTTCTTATTACTAAACTCAAATTACCACTTCGTGGCACCCGTTTTCAATCGGTAAAAGACATGAAGGAGAATTCGCGGCGAGAACTGAACTCAATTCCGGAAACAGCGTTTAAAAAATGTTTTGATGATTGGATTATTTGTTGGCGTAAGTTTATCGTTTCTGAAGGAGCATACTTTGAAGGTGATAAAATAAATTTGGATGAATAACAAACAGTTTGTGTTTTATTGATCTTTTCCCGGTACTTTCTTGACAGAGTAGTATATTAAATACCAACGCACGGTAAGGATATCCTCAAAATGTCGTCAAGTTTTAGTTTCTTTCTCAAAAGTAAATGCTGGTTTGGTAAATTAAGGATATAATGAGACTGCATCAAATTAGATAATTATTTATTTGTTGTACGCTGTAATTGCCAGGACAAGGTTTGTAGGAAAGAAACTATTTGAAAAATCGTACCTACGGAATTTTGAGAAATGGTTTTAAATATTTGTATAGAAAAAAAGGTCTTTAAACATATTGTCGGATTGATTTTCATGTATTATAAGTGTAAAGGAAAGATTTAGTTTCATTTTCTTTATTATTATAGCCGTGCAAAACCGGGTCGGGTAGCTAGAAAATTATACATATTAAATATATCAAAGTTGAAACACATCACATAATTTAAACCAGGAATTGGAACCGGTTAATTTTTATTTTCCAAAATACGTGTCTGAATACCATATTATTAGTTTTAATACACACATTACCAGATTGTTTTCTTCAGTAAATATGACTAAAAATGAAAGAATATAAACCTTTATTATTTCGGTTAAGCTCCCATAGTAAATTAACCGGTATTTACCCTGATTATATGATAATGAAATATCGATCACAAAAAACTTTTAAAGTACTTATACTATAGTCTCTAGGATACTCCTGATTTTAAAACAAAGCAAAAAGTTCCCAAGCTGCTCAGAGCTTCCGTTGCGTAAAACAATCGAGTGTATTCAAATATCAACCATCTCCGTACCGTATAAGTTACAGTATTGTTTAAATGATTGCTAGAAAGGTGTTCGAAATTTTAAAAGAAATTAGCTCTTAATATTAGCGGTCAATAGTTCAATTTTCATTAAAGTTATAACTGACAGATGTCTTAACCTTTTTTTATTAAAATCTACCTGTTATAGGCATCTGTTTACTACACGTAGACCATATAACGTTATAACTTTAAAATTTGAACTGTTATGTCCAATAAGATCCTTTTGAATAAAGATCTTATAAATAAAAATCAAATGCCATTTTACATTGCACATTTAAACATAAATATAAAAAGTATAATAAAACTATGAATTTGTTTCGATCAAGCTTAGAATAATCAGTGAAACAGACACAGAAATGTGTCTGCCCCATGTCCCACTAGGGGACTCGGGAATTCACATATAACTGAACTCTCATGGTGAACTATTTCTTCTTATATAATCAATTATTATTAATATAAAATAAGGAAACGTCTTGTTGTTAGGGTGACTATATAAATCTGTGTAGGTATATTTTTTCTATATATATATTAATATAATAAAACAGTATAATTAGTTGTTTTTAGCAAAAATGGAGATGGAGCGATTATTAAATATTGCACATAAAATAATTTTGAACGTATTTGTCTGTATCAATGTTCACTCTAATCTCCGAAAATCCTGATAAAATTTTCATTATCTTTGACAAATAGATTAAGTTTAGTCTGGGTACATCAATCAAGCAAAATCAATTATTTCATCGAAATCGAAAGTCGTGAAGAAAAGTTATCTTAATAGCTTACTTTGAAACTGACGGGACCAGCTAGTTAGGAATAATATCATATCGCACACAATGCTTTTGACAAAATTAATGAGGTACTAGTCTAGTAGAGACCGGTGCTATGAGACAGTCATAGCTGAGTGTCACGATTTCACTTATAAGGTCGCGGCCTTGAGTTACGGATAGAATAAAATTATAGACAGTTTTTTCTTTAAAAAAAAAATACAAAACCAACGTGGCTGTTTCCAACCATTTAAACCTCTTTTGTAGCTCTTAAAAATCTAGATATATATTATTCTGAAGTTTTTATATAATTATTTAAGCTACAATAAACGAACCACTCTTCGATAAACTATTATTTATACTAAATATTTTATTTAAAGATTACTTTCATCAAAATAAAATATAGCATACATTTTTATCGGGCATAGTTCTATTAGAGAAAAAATATATAGAATATTGTTGAGGAGGATAATATATTATTTTCAGGAGAGATTGAAAAATTACCACAAACAAATTTCGATGATATATTAAGTAGGATTATACTGAGTTGAAATGAACAGCTTATATGTTGTAAGCTAGCCATTGGAGTTCCATGAGATGGTTCTGTTAATAGTATTTATAAGTAAAGGTACTAAACGGCTGGAAGGAATATCGAAATTCCGACAAGGTAACGAACCACCATGCATAGATGGAAAAACCGTGAAATGCACGTGCGTTTCGATCTCAATCTCTGGATTTTCGAATGCTCGAAGTAAAAAGAAGGGCGGTCAGTGCATCATTCACTTATGCTCTGTGACTGGAGTATCACCTACCATCAAGTGAACCTCATCCTCGTCTATCGATATCTAATATAAAAAAATGGCCCAAAGAAAGTATTGACAATACATATTTGAGAAACAGAGAAGACTAATATTGGATTTCTTAATTTTTGGAAAATTTCGAATAATTAACTATACGTTTACGACCTTAACCAAAATACAGTTTAATTATTTTTATTAAATTGAAGTGATTTCAATTAAATATACGAGTAAGAGATAATATAAGCAGTTATTAATATGCAAGTAACGTATGTGTGTCTACCGTATCGAATACCGCAAGCTTTTGTAGAATTTTGGCGCAATGAGAAAGCTTTCGCAACAGAGTTTTAGAACTTTTTACTGTAATGAGAACATTAAAACAACAATCGATGGCTAAAAGTCAAAAACGGATAAGCGACATTTTATGACAAAAAGACTTACTTTCATTTTTAGCTTTTCTTTCTTTCTTATTATTTGGCTTTTTCCTGTATCATTTGGTTTACGTTTCATTAATCTACTTTTTGTCGCTCATATGTTTATATCATATCATTTACATGTTTCGTTTATTCCGAACTTAAATTACTTAGAGTAAAGTTGTGGAATGGCGGATATCCCTTTTTGGCCATCGCAGTAAATCTCCTTTATCGTAATAAGGAATAAGGCATTCTATATTCTATGTATGTTTCAGTGATTAATATCTTAGCTAGAAACAAACTTTTATATGACCTTTGTTTTTGTAATATATTTTCCGCATACCACTATATGGAGATAGAGCGTATTACAAATTCTACTTGCTTTTCATATCACGTAACTGATTTTTCATTATAATATCAGTCACATGCAATATGAATGCAGAAGTCATTAACGATAAAACATTACATAGCTATACACGGTACGGCGATAACACTTCTCTCAGATAATGGGATATAGCTCATTTTGCCTGTTCTGAAACATTTATCTCAGTCGTTGAAGGCAATTTGATGATTACAAAACTCTTGAATATTAAGTAGTGGAGTGTGGAATTTATTTGAAAGAAATAATATGTGCAAAGGCGAAAGGATCGCTCGTTTTTTCGCTGGGTGTAGTTTGCTTTTATTTTTCAAATTAAAGTAATTTAAAGTGATCTCGAACGCTTTTTATGATCTATTTACGATGGTTTTAAGTGGAGACATGTAATTTAGTATTTGAATTGCAGTATTTATATCATAGATATGGTTTGATGGATTTAATAAAGTCAAAAGTAAGTGCTTAAGTTGCCTTTTTGTTCACAAACAAACGAGTTACCGACATAATTTCTGATAATATTAAATGTGATACAGAAAACTTCCATTCATCTGTCATCAAAATAAATTCAAATGTACATTTATACTTTAGGAAGTCCTTAATTTTCGGATATTATAGGTATAGACAAATATCAGAGGCCTAAGCACGAATAACTTGCGAAAAGTATGAGACAATAACAATACTTTAAGATGATATGAGATTATGAATGAGTTATATATACGATTATAATGTTCATAGATTAGTGTTTTTAGTGTAGTTTAAGTTTGATGTTATTTCAGGTTTTGTGTCATTTTACCTTATATTTTATTTATCTTATTAACTTATTTCATATTTCCAAAAATTTCTGTATTATATATTCAGGTGTTTTATAACTAAATTAAAAACAACTGTCACTTAATCACGAGGTTGATGCGAAGCCTAAGTGTAACAGCTTCCAGTAATCTGGTGACAGCCATAAAATACGTAAATAGTGACAAATATTCCACATACAAATCTCTCAATTAGCATAATCTTTGCATAGGAATAATAAATGTCTTTAGGAAAGCTACTCATCTATCCGCGAAACGTTTTTATAACAAGAAAGTTGAATAAATATCGTATATTTTTTATATAATCCTACAAATGCTACTAAGTTTATGACTGCGATTCTGGGCAATAAATTAAGAAATGTGGTCACCCGCTGAGTAAATCAGTGCAAGTGGACAAAGGTTTGGTAAATTAGACTTTATGCTTCTAAAAATAAAGCCTATTTTTCGTTGTCAAAACAATTAAATATCGATCATGAGCTTTCTTTGGTAAATTATATATTAGATTCAATTCGATTTGATTTGAGATTATTATACTTAATAGAAGTGTACAAGAATTGAAACCTCCTGTGTCACTCTTAAATCAAATTTAAAAGAGCTTGTCGAAGAGAAAAATGACTTGAAACATTTAAAGGAAAACGTTAAGATTCCTATGCGCCATACCGTCAATCTTCACGATAATTTTCCTATTTAAATTCCAAACAGAAAATTCGCAGTAAGAGGTGCACGGACGAATGTAATATGCAGTGTTTAATAACTAAATAAATAGCTCCATATATATATACACCATTGGAAGTTTATTGTATTCAACTTGAATTTCTTATAGTTGACTGATTATAAGCGTGATATCTGTGTGTCCACTTCCCATAAAATTTTGGATACAATATAAACAATAAACAGTTTTTTTATTGTTCTAATTAATTAACGTTTATGCTGATAGCGGATACACTATATTTTGTCTTCTTCTTGCAAACAGTAAATTATATTAGTATGTGAGAAACAGAAGTTTCATTATAACTCACAGCTCACACCACGCTTATTAATAAGGCTTCAGATGAAAAAATGTAGTTTAAGAACCTCATAGAGTTTTCTCATTACACAATAACTGAATCAACTCATTATTTTTAATGGATTTAGTTAAACGGTTATCAAACGATTAAGATTTTGTTATAGTACATAGAACCTTTTTTAAAATTTACATGGTGTTTAACACTAAACCTACCAGAGCGTTCAAAGGACCGCTTTTGGGACTTTAATAAAACTTTTTAGCTATATAGCTATAAATTGTTTTACAAATTGTGCAGTAAGTTCAAGAAAAATGAAAAATTGGAATTTAACCATTTTTATTAGTCTCAAAAGGGATCATTTAATAAAAATAAATCGCTCGGTAGGTTAACAATAAAGCTAAAAGACCTTAAAGTACCTAAAAGTAGATTACTTTGTTTGCAACTCAAGATTTTTCCTAAATATAGTATTCTATAGGACTGTTCCTATTGCCAACACCAACCCACACAGCCTCATTAATCTTGTTTTCGTAATTTTACGAGCATTGATCAAATCTAGAGACCCATAAATTGGAGACACATTAAGATAGCACAATCCATGCTTTAGCATTAAGAAATTATAGGCTATCTTTGTTCCAACTGAAATTATAGACAGCGTGAACACGAAATCTCAACCCTGCGCTTTCAAACTACCTTATTACTACATATTATTAAATTATACTTGAGCTTTCGAATATTCGATTTCAAGCTGAATCACAAAAACTTTAATTGTTTTTCCTCATCTGTGTTTCATCATACTGATGGAATTTTAATATTACTCACCCGTTTAATACTGTAGTGGCCAGAGAGCCATGCCTATAAAAATATAAACATATTACAACCAGAAGGAATCGAACGCGGTAAGACACAGCAATGAGCTCGTATTCTGAAGTAGATCCAAAGTTATCAGTTCGGTAATTCAATAGACCAAGTCAAACTTACATTAGGACCACGCAACAGTTACTCAAGTTATATGAAAAGGTTGCAATCAAGGACACATACCCAAACGTCCTCAGCAATGAACTTGTGAAATCCACACGATTCACACTTAGAATATACAGTTCAACAAATAACACATTTTCATTTAAAACTAAAGCCTCAAATCGTTAAAGACATTCACCTCTTATGGGTGCGGCGCGCGGACTGCCGACGCGCGAGACAGAACCTGTTTCCAAGAAAAAAGCTCCGGCCTCAGCTGTGCTTGTGACCCTTCGCGTGCTTATCATTGCACTAGAATTATTTGTTAACTTCTCTGGAACTAATTGAGCATCCCGAGCGAGGTGAACTCCATTCGTATGTGGTATTCCGTAAATGGGACCGTATTTCTGCGTCGCACTAACAACTCGAGGTTCTGTCTGGTTGGCAAAAGCGTTGACTTTTAAAAATTCGTTCGCTTGTTGTAGCAATCTTCTCTGTATCTGCTCTATCTCTCCTTTGGAAGCTCGAGAGTTCTCCGATAGCTCAGCGATAAGTTGATTCACGTTGAATTCCATTTTGTTTTTATTGTCATCGATATAAGCAGTGTTGGATCGATCATTAAGTTTTTGCGCGTCGATTGCTTTAACAGTCATTTCTGTATTATCTGGCGAAGTCACTATTATTGCTGGTGTTTTCATGACATTATTAGTTTCTTTAGCTTTACCGCGTTTTACTTTTCTGACCGTTTTAGCCATTACATTATTGAAGTAGTGTGGTATTGTGTTGTTTCAAATTTTAATGTTCTTTTTATTCGGTATTAATGTAGGTAAATGTAGGAGAGATGCTAAAGACATTTGACATTTTATTGAGGCTTTTAAATGGCTTTATTGTTGACTTTATTGGTTTTGTAAATAAACGAAAAATACTTATAAATTATTGTCGTTCCCTTAATATTTAATAACAGTTAAAATAACACTAATGATTTAAATATGAAAGTAACGTTATCGTCTAATTTGACAGCCAAACCACTGAACTGGTTTTGATATATGTTTTTATAGAAATAGCATGATCCTGAAAGCTTTCTAAAAAATCTCGATAAAAAATTATGTAGTTTAAAGTGGTTACAAAATTACAATATTACCAAACAGTATATTTATGTAAGGACATGTAAGAATTGAATTGTTGTCACCATACAAAGGAGTGTCGCCATTGTTACTCTATTTGGCGACAGTTACATGCACGTTTGCATGTGCGCTATTGTGTGATGTAGATTACATATATACATACAATTTGATTCAATTAACACATGCAAAAATAAGGCAATTTAACATAATAGTCAAATAATATGACTTTAATCAAAAACTGAATTTTAACTTGAAAGGAACACTTAAAAAACATTTTTTTAAACAAACGATAAAATTATTGAATATGAATTAGTTCTTCATCAAATTTTTAGGTTATATTTTTCTTTGTTTAGTTTCAAGTGTTGTCTACATAATTTTTCATTTTATCTAATGTATTTGATTGTGTATTTGTTTATATAAATTTGTTGTGAGATAAAGTGTTACCTATCTATCTAGATATCTAATTAGATAAATGATAAAATAAACAACAAATATAATAATTTATGAGATGTGTTTTATGAGATTCAAATGGTGTTACAAAATAGTAGAATTAAAATAAACAAACTTTCATTAATATGCGTAATAAAAAATAAAAAAGTCAACCTTTAACTTTTGTTTTTTTTAAGTCAACCTTTCTTTAGACTATTGTTTCAATTTTCCATCATATCTCTAAGTCCATTGCTAACAATAAAGTTTTAAATTAAGAATTAATATTGAACTGCAATAAAATATATTATGGCTATCGTCCAAATGTCGGTACAATTCAAGCATTTTGACGTCAATTTACTGTGATGATTACTGTAACCTAGATGCTAAGATCGAGTTTCAGAATAGTTACCAAATAATGCGTTGCCTTGAAGCTCTACCAAATATAGAGTCAATTTAAGGCGATGATATCGTGTTATTTCAATGTTTATATTTTTATATATACATATGATGTGATATTATATTTATATGTCTTAGGTATTATTTTCCTTTTAACGTCACAAAGACACTTTTCAGAAATCCAATTTTTTTCTTAATTATTGTATTTACCATGAATATGACAGTGGAAAAATTCCTAAAGTACCTTAACTATTTATTTCGAAAGTACTTACAACCATCGAGGAAAATAATTCGGAATGACTTCCGAAATTCTAAATGAAAAAATAAAATAACTCAAAAATTCCTGTCTTTTCAACTTATTTTGCAAAAATATGATATAATTTTTTATCGAAATTTAAGTTGCATCATTCGAAAGAGCACTATTGGTAAGGTACCTTAGGATAATAAATAATCAAGTCGAAAAGTCGACTTCTGAAAAGTGTCTTTGTAACGTTAAAGAGTTGATAACCTCATGAGACCCGAATCAAAGTTGGTAGTGTGAGTTAAATGCTTCGATCAACAATGGTTAAATGTGTTAATTTCCCTTTTAAATGCCAACCTAATTTCCGATAAATGTCAACCTATATATACCCAACCTACCATCACATACACGAGTTTATTATGCATAAAGTATTTTGTAAAGACTCCACTTAATTTGCATATCAAGGATCGTAAAATTCAGTCAGTGTCATTTACCGACATCGCAATATAAGGTGTTATGTTTATGTCGTGGCTTTTATGTCTCTATGCCTACACTACGACTCATACGAATACATTTGTATACTATTTTAAATCGACATCAAAAAAAGGCAGAAGTTCTCAATTCTACCGTATTTTTTAGTATGTATATCATGAGATATCTCCGTCAAGTTTGTTTTTTTATGTTAGATATCGACAGACGAGCATGAAGTTCACTTGATGGTAGGTACCACAGCCAAAAAAGATCTGTCAATGATACGCCGTCGATCTACTATTTACTTCGAGCATTCGGAATTTCATAGACTGAAAACGAAACGCGCAATATGCACTTCACGGTTTTTCCATCTATGAATGGTGGTTTGCTACCCGGTCGGAATTTAAATATTCCTCCCACCCGTTCAATGCCCGAAGTTACCAAACGTGGAGAAGACATTCTTACAGAAAATTATAAACAAGTCGTCCCGGTGGGATTCGAACCCAAGACCCATCGATGTGCACAGCAGTCCTATGGCGTGCATTTGTCACCGAAAGTGCACGGTTTGAATCCCGAGGAAACTTGCTAAAGAATTTATGAAACCGGGGTTGACATAGAAGGTTCACCTCCCCCCCACCGCGGATGTCCATCCCCGCGGACCCAAGGCTTGTCGTGCCGGGGGGGCCCGAACCGCCGGGTTTCAGGACTTTTCTAGGGGCGGCACTACGTCGTCACTAGACTTGTCTTATGACCCGGTGGTCGCGAATTGGAGGGCGGGTGTTGCCGGTTCATCCTGTTGGATGGAACGGTAAGACTCGTCTATTGAGGCCGCTCCCGGTTCTTCTTTCTACAAAGAAGATCCGGTGATGCGGCCCAGTAGGGGGCCATTTCATATGGCCCAGTGGCGCTTCATGCGCGTGGTATGGCCGGCCTCCAAGGCTGGCGAGGCTCGTCGAATTGACGGCGGGCCCCCAATCCTAAGTTTTGGCGCTCGGCGATGGGATGAGTGGCTGGTGGGAGACCAGTCCCGAGGGCGCCACAGGGGGAGCGACCCCCTGTCTAATTTAAAAAAGCAAGCATGGAGTCACATACAAGTATAACTACCCCAGGCGGGTCAAATCCCGCCGGCAGCTCGCAAGAACTGCCGCAAAAGCCCCACCGTACTCTGGGGGGGGGCAAACTCCGTCAAGACGCAGAAGGACAGACTGATGCAGAAGGCATAAACCGACGACCTATGGCTAACCCAAACCGGACGACTGATAGCGATGATCTCACCGATAGTGCTATCGAGGAGATCTTCGCCAAACATTTGAGGAAGAGGACTCACTCACCTAAAGGCGAGTCTGAGGACAATGCTACTGAGGATGAGGCGTTAGCGCCCCCAAAAGTAACAACATCCCGAAGAGGACGGATGCCTGCTCACACCTTTGGCCTGAGCAAGGCGAGAGCCGCACTGCGCGCCGCTCGTGAAGCGGCAGCGCGCGACTCCAGTGAAAGCCCCGCACCACAGCGGAAGCCTCAACCGGCCCAAAATCCCCCCCCAAGCGTGTCGTCGGCCCCTGTTCGTCCGCTGCACACTATGTCAGCGCACGATCTTGGGGAGCTGATCAGCAGCGAAGCGGGAAAGGTGTTAAAGGTCGGTTTGAAATCGAAGAACCTGAAGGGCACCTACGTCCGTGACCTAAAGGAGGCGAGCGGCCTAATCGTGGACGCGGCCAACAGCCTGCGTGACCGATCGACCAACGCTGAGACTTCGATACTGCAGGCGGACAACGAGACACTGAGGGCTGAGATCGTAGCCCTAAAGTCTCAAGTCGAAAGTATGAGGCGCGAGATCGTGCAGTCTAGGGTTGCAGCAGTAGCTCCCCCGCTGCCGGTCGCGCCTCCTCCGCCACCGCCACAGGAGATGACGGACGAGCTGCGCTCCTTCTTCAGCAGGGTAGAGGCCCGCCTGGAAGACATGGAGTCGCGGCTCCCTCCAAAAGAGCGCACCAGGCCGTCCCTTAGAGGCGACCTTAGCACCACCAGTGCGCAGCGCGCCAACACCAGCGCCAGCAGAAGAGGACAACCAGTGGACTCCGCTCCCAAGACCGTGCGGGCAGCACGCGACGAGCCAGCGGCCCAAGTACAGCCAGCAGCGGAGACACAAGCGCCCCAAACCAAGAAGGCGAGGGGCAAGAGAGCGAAGAAGGGCAAGACCACAACCCCCGGTCCTAGACCCTTACCCCCCGCCCCCTTGGCTCTTAATGAGCCTTGGAGTGCCGTGGCCAAGAGAGGCGCCACTGGGAAAGGGCTGCAAAAGAGGAGGCAATCAGGTGCTGCGAAGACCAAGCTTCGAGTGCCCAAGACGTCGGCTGTTCAGATACGGATACAGCCGGAAGGCGTGGAAAAGGGCCTAACCTACGCCAAAATAATGATGGAGGCCAAAAAGCGGATCGACCTTAAGAGCATCGGGATAACAGCGATGGGGTTCCGGGTGGCTCTCACAGGTGCGAGGATATTTGAAGTGTCTGGCGATGACAGTGGAGTTAAGTCCGACGCTTTCGCGGGGAAATTGCGGGAGCTTTTTGACCCGCAACAGGTCTTGGTTTCCCGGCCCATGAAATGTGCAAATCTGCGCATCATCGGCCTGGATGAAACCACAACGTGGGAGGACATTGCCGACGCGCTGGGAGCGGCGGGGGGATGTTCGTCCGCGGAAATAAAGATTGGCACAATCCGTCGTGGCCGTTCCGGCATTGGCACTGTTTGGGCCAACTGTCCGGTGGCGGCTGCCAAGAGGATCGACACAGAGGGTGGTCGAGTTGTGATTGGGTGGGCTGCAGCACGGGTTAGAGTGCTGGAGCAGAGGCCGCTGCGCTGCTTCCGCTGTCTAGAGTTGGGACATGTGCGGGAGCAGTGTAGATCGTCAATCGATCGTAGCGGCCTATGCTATCGCTGCGGGCAGTATGGACATAAGTCTGGTGACTGCACCGCGGCGCCGCACTGCGCGGTCTGTGCAGCGGCGGATAAGTCGTCGGATCACCGGGTGGGGGCTAAGTCGTGCTCGACCGCCCGGTCTTCTGGCCGACGAAGGAGAAGAGGAGGGAAGGCGAAAGATCGTCCCGCTTCGGCGGTCCAAGGGCCCTCGGGCCCAATGGAGGTCTGTACACCAGAAGGTGTGGTCGTGCCGGTGTCCACTGTTTAGTGGGCATCGGCTCTTTTAAGGGGAGCGCGGCAGGGCTAGCCTGTCGCGTTGGACGGGAAATACCATCTTTCCCGTCCAGAGCCGAGAGCGGGGAGCGCGGGGGCTAGCGACTCGCTCCACTAATGGCTCCATGGTTCACCTCTGTAGGTGCAAAAATTACGCTATAGAGAAAATCTAAGAAAAAGTTATCCCTTGCCTCACTGTCCTATATACATACATACATATTCAGTTTAAGTGGAACGGCAGAAATAATTATTATTCATTACGAAAAATTAAATAAAAAAATTATCAAGAATTAACATTCAGATCGTTCACAAAATGTCAAATATAAGATAATAATTGTATTCCTTTATCACATATTAAACGGCTCCATAGATAATATTTTACAAAAACTGGCGCCACCAATTAAGAATTGCATAATAATTCTTACACACATAGAAAGTGTATCGACCGTAATCAAGTTACAGATGTGTATGTGTGAGTCTAATGCACGCTTTACATATTAACAGCCTCTCGAGATAATTATTCAAATGCTTTTAAATTTCCATTAAGGAAGCTTTTACAACCATTTTGATTGTCTATTAGGACGAAGCGTGATCAACTGGTTGCTCTCTGTAGTAGTACTACTAAGCCGTTGAATATATTTTTTATTTCCTTTATTTATTTAATATCAAATCAAATCAAATCAAAAGTTTTTTATTTCAAATAGGCCTTTGCAGGCTCTTATGAAACGTCTAGTTGCACGGTTCCAAAAAGTGGGTCTCATGGAGAAGAACCGGCAAGAAACTCCATGGACACTCTTTTCAACAATGGTTTAGCTTACAAAGACTCGGTTACAATAGTAATAATCGGCTGAGAAGTTTATATAATGCAAGGTATACAGAGATTCTATACAATGCAAAAGAAAATTGAGTTTTTACTATTAGTGTAAAATGAGATACACACACTTGCACAGCGCAAGTTGCCAGGGAAGCCGCACATGCAGAGATGAATTAGCGCCATACATCTTTATCGTCAACATAGTCTTGGATTTTATAATACGCTTTTTTAATTAAGATTCCTTTGATGACGTTTTTGAACTTTTTATTCGTAAGATCAGTTACACACTTCGGTAGCCTGTTGTAGAATCTAACACAATTCCCAAGAAACGATTTATTCGATTTTGCTAATCTATATTTTGGGACTACTATTTTATGCTTATTCCTGGTATTTATAGAATGAATATCACTTTTGACAGTTAATTGGTGCAAATTTTTACGAACAAACATGATATTCTCTAGAATGTAAAGGGAAGGCAACGTGAGTATATTAATTTCTTTAAATAATTCTCTCAGAGACTCGCGGGGGCCAAGATTATAAATTGCACGAATTGCCCTTTTCTGGAGAATGAATATGGCATCTACTTCAGCCGCTGCGCCCCACAGTAGAATACCATAGGACATTATGCTATGAAAATAAGCAAAATATACAAGCCTAGCTGTAGCAACGTCAGTAAGCTGTCTTATTTTTCTGACTGCATAAGCTGCAGAACTTAGTCTACCTGATAATGCTGCGATGTGAGCTCCCCATTGTAATTTACTGTCAATGGTTATGCCCAGGAAAACGGTTTCAGTGATGACTTCAAGTTTGTCACCGTCGAGAGTTACGTTAAGCCCTACTGGGGTGACATTAGGCAGCGAGAATTTAATACATTTAGTTTTAGCAGAATTGAGGAGTAAATTATTCGCGGCAAACCATTTCGATAGAGTTACTAAGCTATCATTGACGTTTACTGGACTGGAATCTTTCCTATTAATTTTAAAAACGAGGGAAGTGTCATCAGCAAATAAGATAATTTCCGATATCTCAGACATCATATAATACTATGTAGTTGTATCCGACATGCATTGCAGTGTCATGTAAAAAGGTGGTTTTTTAGCCAGGTACCTTTGTGGGTGTATGGCGTAACGGACGAAGTTTTTTTCTCTTTTTCTTTTAAATTTTAATTTTTAGTTATAATAATGTAATAAGAAATGCCATCAAAAACATAAATTGTAAAAAAAGCCAAGTCTTGCATCTCAGTTCTTCTATCGTAAAAAGTTGTGAGATCTATATAATACCAAGTCGGTCAATTTATTCAGTCTCTACTGAAGGATCCTTCTGTCTTAAGTAATTACATAATAAGCTAACCTAACAATATCTTATAGTGATCATATCAATGCCAATATTAAAAATCTTTGATGTTTAAAATAAATAGATTGGCTCGGCTATCGCATGAAATCACAATGTATCTTTTTTTATTTTATTAAAAACATAATGTATCTCACAAGTAATACATATTATATTAAATTAGATTGTTTAGTGCGATTGCCAAGTCAATCTATTTATTTTAAACATCAATGATTTTTAATATTGGCATTGATATGATCACTATAAGATATTGTTAGGTTAGCTTATTATGTAATTACTTAAGACAGAAGGATCCTTCAGTAGAGACTGAATAAATTGACCGACTTGGTATTATATAGATCTCACAACTTTTTACGATAGAAGAACTGAGATGCAAGACTTGGCTTTTTTACAATTTATGTTTTTGATGGCATCTCATTTCTTTTTGTAGATAGTCCTTTTCTTAGTTTATTTGGATAAGAATTAATACAAATGTATGGATAACAGTCTGATTTTGATCGGCATTTTTATCAACTTTTTAATGTAAAAAAGTAGTTATAGTGACATAACTACAATAGTTGGATATATGGTCTCGTAAAGTTTTTTGTAGATTTTGATATGTTCTATAATATTGTAAAACGTTTTTTTGTTCTATCATCAATACTTTCCGCAGCACATGCGACGAAAGACATTTTATGGCTAATTTTTTTACACCTTGGGTTGTTTTTAGTAGGGATTTCTAAGGATCTCTTTTTTTTTCTAGTAATAAATACCCTATGTTACTCAGTGATAATGTAGCTTTCTAACGGTAAAATAATTTTTAAAATCGGTCCAGTAGTTTTTAAGTTATTCATTACATACAGAAATACAAAAAAAAATTGTATATCTAGAAAACTGGACCGAAATTTCAAAATATTGTAGTTTTTCCTTGATTTATAGACTAAACACTAATTGTATTCTAAATTTCAAGTTTCTATGTCTGCTAGAAGTGCCTTAGAGTTTTGATGATCGGTCAGTCAGTGAGTGAGTGAGTGAGTGACAAATTATCAAACTTTGACTAGTTATAATTCTTAAACTACTGGTTCAAACAGAATGATATTTGAAATATACCGAGTTTATACAATGCCTGCTTAGTGACTGAAAATTCAGGATTCTAGTTTTATCCACAACGAAGTTATAGGGGGTCGAAAATGGCCCGAACTACTTCGAGAAAAGGATAGTACGGCCGTGCCGCTTTTTGCTCGACTTGGCGGGGGCACTACCGTGCCCCCAGATTTTATTTGGAAGAACGGGGTATCCTGGCACAGGTATAAAATTACTTAAAATTATGTCCCAACAACGGTAAAAATCTTATTGATGTATAATAAATCCTTTTTAATTTTTTCATTTTCAGTTTAGGAATGCTTTGTTGTCTTTTATGGACAAACATACTTTCGTTGATTTTTAATTATTGATCCTCCGCTTCGGTACTATTTCTATTTATTTACACATAATATATTATGCTTCTTGTTTTTTTTTTAAAAAGTGTATTTCTTTATTTAAATCTCCTTTTGTAAAGTTCCCCAAGTCATATTAGTTTTGAACCCAACGTAAAGAAGGCTTTTATATAGTGATTATATTGTGAAGTGTTGGTTTCTCACTGCACACAACTGGTCTTAAGATTTCAACTGTTATACGGTGTTAACGGTGTTATACTATTGTTTAAAGTAATTAACGTTGCTATCAACACATTGTTTTTGACCAGTTGGCTGGAGTTCCGTTTCTTAAGTTATAGGGTCAACGCCATTGTTGCCTGATTTATATAAGTAATCTATGTTTCTGTAAAGAATAAAAAACGAGTAAACCTCGAAAATTATCGTATATTGTTATGTATCGAGCCTTTTAAAATAACCAATTTTCTGTAACGTTTTGATATAAGGTTATAGATATATATTTACAGTAAAAAAATTAAAGGAACAGTAGGATTTTTAACTTTTTTGAGTGATTTTTGAAGAGCTGTAACTTGGTGAAAAATGGTCGAATAGTAAAGCGTTTGAAAGCTTGAAATCTCTAGTTTGAATTTCTTACGCGTTATTTTTTTCTAAATAAACACGCTAAGCATGACCCTTAGAAATAGCACGAGGAAAAATTTCTCAAAATTTTCGTCTTTTTCAAAAGCTCCAGCAAAATTTCAAACTTATGGGATTTTGGCACTATACCCTTGATATATGAATATAGTCAGTCATTAGTTTTATAAATAAAATCTTTCCGTTTCTAACGAAGCACAACAAATAAAGTGATATTCGTATTTATTGAGGTCTCGCACGCGATTTCTAACGTTCTTTATGTAACCGTCTTACCCCGTCGGTTGATCTTATGTATCTATAACAGGCAGCTCGTTAAGATTTCAGCTTGGATTTTTATTTGAAATTGAATTTTGAAGTGATTTTTTACAAAATTGTAATTTCATTTTCATTTATCTAACGGGCCCTAACTCATTTTAAAATCACGGTTACAGCGAGTTTAATATTATACTTAATACCATGCCTACTGCTGATAGAGGACAAAACTTCGTTTGTTTTATTCGTTTATTTTTTTATTATTATTAATTACTTCAATATGTCATGTGGAGCATGGTGTAATGGTTGCAGCTCCCTACAAACATTTTGTAAAACCAATATCTTAGCGATTAAAAAGAGTGGCGGAGAGTTAATTGCCAGTTCTTCTCGTCCGTTCTACTCCCTTGATTTGAGAACTGGTAGTCAATGTAAAATTAGAAGAATTTAATTTTTATTTTTTATTAAATATAATTGTTCATAAGTGTAAATTGTGTTACCTAAATTAGTAAATGAATTTTGAATTTGAATTTGAATTCGAATCACGGGATACCTACATTTATACCTACTACTACGTTTCTATTTGTTCACTCAAATCAACCAATAAATAGTACGAGGTATGTTCCCGTACGTTTTTAAAAATTCCCATTATAATTTATGTAGTCCATAAATAGTGATGGTGTAATTATTCAACTTAAAACAATATAGGTATATATAATACACCAACACAAACTAAGTATTTAAAAATATAATCCATGAGATTAACGGAAATAGCGAAGTTACGAGTATATAAATATTTGCCTCACGTATTTCAGTGTTATTCATAACCGTTATTGACTGTCCTAATTAGTAAGACTTCGCTAAACCTAACACTATCGTGGAAGACTTTTGTTATACATATACATATAAATACACATTAATTGTTTTTATTTAATTTGTAAATTAATAAAGTTATTATACTGTTTGAGCAATCGTTTGTGGTTCTTAGTTTTTGAAATAATACTTCAGTGCTGTGCTTAACACGTGTAATCCAAATTGCGAATACAGAATAAAAGACAACACATGATGTGACCAATTACAATTAACATGTCGTCACCGATCAGCGCTCTCATTGGTTTTATTTTTTATTTATTTATTTTTTTATTTAAACGTTACAAAATTACAATAAAGCCTTTGCATGGCAATTACACTAATACTACAATTACACAATTTAGAAAAAATGATGGACTAAACAAATTATAATATTAAATTTTTCATACAATTAACTAAAAAGAGAAAAAAATAAAACAATTACTATTTAAATAATGCTTGCTTATGCCTAAGAGCTTACTTGAATAAACAGTGAGCCCCAAACTAGGCAAACCCTGTATCTTGGGGCCCTGGATATGACGATATGACGCGAAAATTATAGTTAATAAGTTAATTAGCGCCTAGCGGCAACATATATTCTTACTTAAACACAAAAAGCCTAAGATTGATTTCGAAATAGGTGGGTATTATAAGGTTATTCTCATCTGAACTTATATGTCATAGTCAAATACTTTATTCTGATTAAGAATAATTTGGACGGGTAATGAGGTTATTTCTACATAATTTTATTTCAGAAATTCGTGCGAAATATTACTGCATAGAACATCATAATGAGTTCTGTTATACTGATAACGTAACGCTACACTCCGCTGAGTGCCTCTTAGGTAATTAGCGGAAATACTAATCTTTATAGAGATTATTAAATATTTTGTAAGCATATCTAGATTGCAACACTGCAACATATTTTTATGACCTCTTTAGAAAACATTATGGGTTTTTAATAGCTTTATATGACATACAAAAATGTACATATATATGCCTCATTGCTAATATATAATGTTAATTATTGACGTCTGTACTGTACGTACTGGGCCTACTATCAGTACGAATACTCTTGAATCGTACTGGGACATTACGGCCAGTCAGTGGTTCGACTGGCCGAGGATTCTCCCTTTAGGTTGAAGGAGGAAGCCCTTTCTCCTCAGTTTTATAATAAATTAAAGTATTGGAAACGTACAAATATTAGATATGTAACGAAATCAAAGATAGCATAATATTCATTATTTACGTTTTACAAAAAAAGCTAAATTTAAAAAACATGTAAAATATGTAAGTGTTGAACGAGTCTAAGAATAACAAAAGAATATTAATATGTCTGGTAAAAGCCATGTTATTCTAATCCTTCTTTTTTAATCTACAAAATTTCTAACTTAACTAAAGGTTATAATTTATCGTATACGATTAGTGCGGGGGTGGAGTTTCAAAATTGGATAGATTATGATTTATTGCTGAAAAGTGAAAACTATACGTGTTACCTAAGTTATTCATTAGTCTAGTTAATCTTATTTTTTTTTTAAAGCGATAGAAGAATGAATCTTGGAGTTTCATTTGAATTAAGAATTAAGTAAAAAAAAAGTGTTGAAAACAGTGTAAACAATTTAAAAGCCTCAATAATCTTTTTTTTTTTGTGGAATCGGTAATTTTAATTAAAGGTGTTTCACGCGTTCAGTGTCACTATCAATGATTCCAATATTACACATGTCCTAATTAGCACATTTTTAGAACGCACCACACTATTCGCATTTTGCACTAAAATTCCAATTTCAAATTTAAACTTCGAACTGTGCTCTTGTTTGCAGGCACATAGAGACGCAAGCGCACAAATTACACTGAGACTGAGCGTCTCAGAAACCACAAACTTTCGTACTGCTCAATACTGTGACGTCGAAGACTTGGGAAAAACAGACACGACAATTGAATTAACAATTGAAAAATAATCTCGTTTGGTATTATTTTTTACAGTCATGCGAAATGTTGAATCCAGTTAATTAAGAAATTAAATATCACTGTATTTCCGTTCGTTGCTGGGGCTCATTATATTGAGACGATTTTTTTGTTATTAATTAGCGATGTCGGTATATTTAAGGGATATCTTTGAGGTGAAATTTATACGAGTTATTTATGTACAAAAAAAGGTTGATGTGTTTTTACTTTTCCCACGCAACTCGAGATATAACGACGTTAATATGTATGAATTTTCCTTTGATTAATAATAACTCAATTATCTTTTACTTTGGAATATTTTTTCAAAATTATATAATATTTATCATAGCGCTTGAGAGCTTAGAAGAAATGAAATGGCAGTTCTATAAAGAACTAGATCTACACAAGCAGTGCCGTACCGTCGGTCGCACTTGGCTGCGTCATATAATGGCTCCTGGGTTTGGGTCCAGTGGCCAGCGTAACTTGGGGGAAGTTACGACTTGAAGAGATTTAGGGTGGATATGATTTCTGAAGGTTTCTGAACACGCCTTTATAAATCGTGAGGCTTTCTTCAGACATATGTCCAAGTTCTAACAAATCGAATCAATTTTGAGCATGCTCTCTAGACAAAAAAGGAAAGTGAATAGGCTCTTTTTAGATCAGCGTGCTCCATCGTAGACCACGTTATCACTTAAGATCAGGTGAAACAGTGGTCAAACGCTGATCTAATTCTTAAGATAAAAAAAAAATTAAGAAAATGGGGTATCGATTTTAGGTTTTAAATCAAGATCATAGATTTCTACAAGTATAAAAAAGTTAAGTAAGTTTTGAACCTAAATGTATATTATGCAAATTGAGATCAAAATAGTCAATTGCAAATGTCAAAAGAACTAGAAAAATATTTTATCTTATTCATATATTTCCAGTACTCTTCTGGATTAAAGAAATCATTAGTGTTTTTTCTGTGCCCTTGAATAGATATCTTAAAAAATATGAATTTCGAAGAAGACTCTATAAAGTTACGTATCTTGAAGGTTTGCGTTTAGATTTAATAATAAGTATACTAACCTCATTAATGATTGAGCATTAAAAGCTTCTTTCAATAAGATAAAAATAAACTCGTAGATTTGCTTTTGAATACTTGACAAAGATATTTTAGTAGCAAATAAGTTCATTCGTTAATTTTTCTTTTTAAGGTAGAGACAGTATACGTGCTGACAACATTTTCCAGCGATTTTCTGAGTGCAAAAAAAACATTTAAAATATCCTTTTTAACATACCTTTTCATTTTCCAACCAGTTTTCTCAATCTTATAAAGAGCTACAGAAATTGAAATATTATTTTTAGTTTTGAAATACTCTTCGTTATATGGATATGCGTAAAGCGGTATTACAAAAGACTATAATTTTTAAATTACATTCTTATTAATTTCTTCCACGATACTTAAAGAAAATGATCAATATGTTAATAATGATTTCCTCATAATGCTTGTTGCAAAAACTCGCACGCTCCACATTGCAGTAGGTAACGTTGAGTACATAATTCTTACATGGGCGTAATTATATCGTCGTACCTTATAGCGTCTGTGATTAAGTATTTAAAAAATATATGTTTACCTTTTACGTAATACCTTAATGGCTTTAATTTCCTTTTTTGTTGTGTACTCTATGAACATTATCGACCCTATGTCCAAAATACAATAATTTGGAACAAAGGAGCTCCAAATAAAACATGTAATATATCGTTTGAATTATGCGAAAAATTAAGATCTTTATCTGACTAAATTAAAATTACTCAACATATTGGTCGAATTATCGTTTATAGATAGATTAATAGTGAAGTGCATATAGTTTCGATTTCAGCCAGTGAATTTCCAAATGCTCGAAATAAAAAACTGGTCGACAGCGCATCATTGACCGATGGTCTGTGGCTGAGGTATCACCTGACAGCCACTCGTCTATCGATATCTATACGTAATATATAAAAAAACAAATAAAACCCACGAAGAACACGATAAAATATGTAAATAAGCTTTTAAGTAGTATAAGAAGCTCAGAGCGGTACGCGTGGTAGACCGTAACGCGATGTACTATGTACTTGTTACGTAGCAACAAAGCTGGATCATTCGTTTTAAAGTTTTAAACTATATGCTTATAAATACATATATTATATTATGTATATTTATAGATATATTGATACTCCAATTATTATTAGCACTGTACTGGTGTACTTCAATATATTGTTGTCCGTGTCGTGTGTATTTTTTTTTAATGTTAGATATCGACAGACGAGCATGAGGTTCACTTGATGGTAGGTGATACCTCAGCCATAGAGCATCAGTTACCGATGCGCTGTCGACCTAATTTTTACTTTAAGCATTCGGAAATCCATAGACTGAAACCGAAACGCGCAATATCCACTTCACGGTTTTTCCATCTCTGAATGTATGATAACATACGAAAATTGAAAGATAGATATTTTATAAATGTATTTGAGATTATATTTTGAGAAGCTTTTAATTTTGATCACCGTTTCAATATTCTGCGATAGATTATTAATTTTTGTTTGTTCTTGATTAACACAGGTTCAAAGCTCTATAATTTTAGGAACTCTACGTAGAGTCGTATACGTTTTATTATTTATATTTAGGTTCAAGCTGAGGTCCGTTTGAAGGATTAACCTATTGTCTAAATATAATAAAAGTATTTAAAATGACTAGTTCGTCAATGAAATACACCTATAAAATAATTAAAAATTGACTTTAAATGCATTTAAACGTGATTTATTATTCTAGGCGTCACCTCATCACCTTAGACCGCAATACCATTTATTATTCAGTGGAATAGGCAAACGCCTGCCTAAATAATAAAAATATAAAATAATAAATAATTTAGCAAATATAATAATAATTAATCATTTGGATACATGTAATATTGTTATATGACATTAATAAAAACATGACTCAAAATAGTTAAGTAAGATATTCAAGTATATTTGTTACGTTTAGAACGTGTTATTAAACACTTTTGAGACTTCAATCATTTAATATAATCCATATCAAGGTTGTATTTGTAGCATACCCAGTTATTACAATTAAAATAAATCATTAGCAATTACTTAACCTTTCAGATAAACAGATTTAAGTGTTGAAATGTTTCATTATTCAAACACTTAGATTTTATCTAGTGTTTGCTTGAATTATAATTATATTAAATATATGGTAATGATGCATAACTATTTCGATGTGAGAAGTAGATACTTTAACCGTCTCCATGACTCATTGGTTAACTAGTGCTGGGTTCATATCCCGGGGAAACTGGACTAAAAAACATTTCAGTCGGGAAAGACTGGACAACTAATTGTCTGTAAATAAAATAATCAGAGAAATAGACACAGAAATGGTTTTTGTATGCTTAAATTTGTCCTTCTTGCGGTAGGTATAATAAAAAAAATAGTGAAGCTTTTTTATTGCGAAATTCATTCTTTTGTTCCTTTGTTTTGAGCATTTGTAAGTTCGATCAACTTTAACCGTCATTTTGCATTTAAGTGGAAAGTTGTAGGTCATGAAATGAGCGATTATTAGATGTTATTCTTTAGAGTAAACATTTTTTATATCTAAATAAAATACTGTATACCGGATTAAAACGCGATTTATTATTTAAATTATTTATCCCGACGTTTCGGATGCTTTTCAGCAACCGTGGTCGCGGGAGACTGAAAGATGACAGTTGTCTTATATTTGAAATGTCACAAAGTTGCCATATTTAATTCAATTAAATTAAAAAATAATCTATTAATTTAGGTAACACAATGTACATCTATGAACGTCATTAAAAAAAAAAATACTTATTAAATTACTAATATTACTAATATTAAATGCTTCTAATTTTACATTTACTACCAGTTCACAAATCAAGGGCGTAGAGCGGACGAGAAGAACTGGCAAGAAACTCGCCGCCACTCTTTTTAATCGCCAAGTTTTTGTTTTACAATCATTACATATTAACGCCATCTATTCCTACGGAGTTGATATTTACTGTAATTTTCTATATTATGACAATATTGACTAACGGTGTCCTCTTGTTTTTTAGTATGTTGGATTTGGGGCTTTAGATTTTTAATTACTGGATCCCAGGTGTTGGAAAGTCTCAAACCATCTTCTCTATTGAAGTTAGGATGTTTTTTAATTTCAATAGCCTCACGTACTAGTCTGGGAAAGAATCTACTTTCTTTTGCAAGGATTTTTGGTTGGTCGAAACGTATGTAGTGGTTTGGTTTATCCAGAGTGTGTTCACATACTGCTGATTTAGAGTGACGTCTGTTTTTGATATCCGCAATGTGTTCCTTAAGTCGGTTTGAAATGCTACGTTTAGTTTGCCCAATGTAGGATAAACCACAGTCACAATCCAGTTTATATACACCTGAATCTTGCAAAGGAATATTACTTTTTATTGGTCTCAAGAACTGTTGAATCTTCTTGTGTGGCTTGAAAACTGTATTAATAGAAGCTCGTTTTAAGATTCTTCCAATCCTGTCTGTAACACCCTTCACATAAGGCAGGTAGGCTGGTTGACGTTGTACTGTTTGTGGTTTATTCCTGTTTCTGTGATGCTGTGGAGGCACCCGCAGTTTGTTGTCACGGAGTACTCGCTTAACATGCTGCAGTTCCCCGTTGAGGTGGGCAGCATCACAGAGGCGGTGGGCTCTCTGAAACAAACATACACCGACAGAAGAGAGTTGGCAAGGGTGGTGGTGGGAATCACCATTGAGGTACTTATCAGTATGGGTTATTTTCCTAAACACAGTATGGCCAAGTGTACCATCCCCTCCCCGAACTACTAAAATGTCTAGAAAGGCCAGTGAGTTATTATTCCTTTTTTTTCCTAACCTAAACCTTTACTATTCTGCCCACGGAACACATATCTGTATTTCTAGACCACCTTAACTCCATACATAGTAACATTAAATTCACTATGGAGAAGGAGAATAATAACTCACTGGCCTTTCTAGACATTTTAGTAGTTCGGGGAGGGGATGGTACACTTGGCCATACTGTGTTTAGGAAAATAACCCATACTGATAAGTACCTCAATGGTGATTCCCACCACCACCCTTGCCAACTCTCTTCTGTCGGTGTATGTTTGTTTCAGAGAGCCCACCGCCTCTGTGATGCTGCCCACCTCAACGGGGAACTGCAGCATGTTAAGCGAGTACTCCGTGACAACAAACTGCGGGTGCCTCCACAGCATCACAGAAACAGGAATAAACCACAAACAGTACAACGTCAACCAGCCTACCTGCCTTATGTGAAGGGTGTTACAGACAGGATTGGAAGAATCTTAAAACGAGCTTCTATTAATACAGTTTTCAAGCCACACAAGAAGATTCAACAGTTCTTGAGACCAATAAAAAGTAATATTCCTTTGCAAGATTCAGGTGTATATAAACTGGATTGTGACTGTGGTTTATCCTACATTGGGCAAACTAAACGTAGCATTTCAAACCGACTTAAGGAACACATTGCGGATATCAAAAACAGACGTCACTCTAAATCAGCAGTATGTGAACACACTCTGGATAAACCAAACCACTACATACGTTTCGACCAACCAAAAATCCTTGCAAAAGAAAGTAGATTCTTTCCCAGACTAGTACGTGAGGCTATTGAAATTAAAAAACATCCTAACTTCAATAGAGAAGATGGTTTGAGACTTTCCAACACCTGGGATCCAGTAATTAAAAATCTAAAGCCCCAAATCCAACATACTAAAAAACAAGAGGACACCGTTAGTCAATATTGTCATAATATAGAAAATTACAGTAAATATCAACTCCGTAGGAATAGATGGCGTTAATATGTAATGATTGTAAAACAAAAACTTGGCGATTAAAAAGAGTGGCGGCGAGTTTCTTGCCAGTTCTTCTCGTCCGCTCTACGCCCTTGATTTGTGAACTGGTAGTAAATGTAAAATTAGAAGCATTTAATATTAGTAATATTAGTATTTAAATAAAATACTGTATACCGGATTAAAACGCGATTTATTATTTAAATTATTTATCCCGACGTTTCGGATGCTTTTCAGCAACCGTGGTCGCGGGAGACTGCTGCAGTCTCCCGCGACCACGGTTGCTGAAAAGCATCCGAAACGTCGGGATAAATAATTTAAATAATAAATCGCGTTTTAATCCGGTATACAGTATTTTATTTAAATGTGTGATACTCGCGTTAATAAAAGACAATAGTAATATTAGTAATTTAATAAGTATTTTTTTTTTTTTAATGACGTTCATAGATGTACATTGTGTTACCTAAATTAATAGATTATTTTTTAATTTAATTGAATTAAATATGGCAACTTTGTGACATTTCAAATATAAGACAACTGTCATCTTTCAGTCTCCCGCGACCACGGTTGCTGAAAAGCATCCGAAACGTCGGGATAAATAATTTAAATAATAAATCGCGTTTTAATCCGGTATACAGTATTTTATTTAAATGTGTGATACTCGCGTTAATAAAAGACAATATTATTTTTTATATCACTAAACAAACCCGGTTCGTAACTTGTTTCCCAGAAGATTAAAAAAATGTTTCGTTCGGGTAGAGAGAAGACTGTTCATCGACTGCTTCCCGAGCCTTTAAATAATAATATTATTATAAATACCTGTTCTTAAAAATCTGATCCGATTGTCATCCCAAGAACTACAGGCATAATACATAAGATTCGATATGTAAAATCCGTAGCTATGGTCTGACTATTGAAAACAAGAAGTATGTTTGTTTCCTTCATTGAAAAAGTATTCAATATCGTAATAACTAGTAAGTACCCAATATAGTTGAAGCATCTTAGTGAAGGTGATGAGCAAGAACAGAATCCTTTGATGCAAAGAGCAAAATACTTTCCAAAGTAGTTTAAGGTACTCGTGGATGCAATAGTATATTCTCTTAAATTAACCTACCCGGCATCCATGAATTGCAGGTAAAATATCTTAAGGTAAAATAACTAAACCGAATTAAAATGCGACTATTATTGATAAATCGCGTTTTAATTCGGTTAAAGTAATTTTATTTCAATGGGTGGCACTCGTGTTAATAAAAGACAATATTAAATCTTAAAGTGATAGCGCGTTTCGACTATGATCTGTGAATTTTCACATGCTATAAACAAATATACGATAATTCGACCACGGTTAGTAATATAATATACATGAGTATTATGAACATATTGACCGCCTCCGTGGCTCAGTGGTAAGCGCGATGCGTTTAGTACCGGAGGTCCCGGGTTCGAATCCCGGGGAAACAAGATAAAAAAAAGAAAGTTTCGGCCAGGCAGGGCACATAAGGTTAATCACCTACTTGACTGTACAAATGATCAGTGAAACAGACACAAAAATGGGCCTGCCCCATGCCCCACTAGGGATCTCGGGATTTCACTATTATGAACAGTTTTTGTATAGAACGCAATCGCACGTTTAGTGGCCAAATCAACCCTGAACTAACACAGGTGCAGACGATTCACCCCACTGCCTGTGCTGGTATTTGCGACCTCCAGCCGTCCGGCAGGTGTGGGTACCTCATAACCTTAACGCAACGGGCCTATGTAATATCTTGTGAATTGTATTTATTTTGTGACATCATTATTATACCCTATATGTATTAATTGAAGATAAGATGAAGAGAAAAATCTCTATTTAAAATTAATTAAAAACAAATTGTGTCTTTAACACATTTTATTTTACAATACTATATGCTACCCTATTCAAAATGATATTATTTACAAAAAACGAAAGTAATAATAATAAAATATAAACGACACATTTTTATTTTAATATCTAGAATTAGAATTCGTTTCTAGATTTCCTACCTGTTTTTGTGTATCTTTCTGTCTTTATTAATTCTTATAATAAATGTATTTCATTTCATTTGTAAATGGTGTAAAACGTGTAGAGAGTAAAAGAAGACGAGCTTTAATCTTTACTAATATTATAAAGAGGAAAGATTTGTTTGTTTGTTACGATTTAACTCAAAAACTACTCGACAGATTTCAAAAATTATTTCACCAACAGAAAGCTACATTATCAGCGAGTAACATATTTTATATATATATTTCTTTTGTTATGTGTTACATGGACTTATGTGATATGTTTTTTGAAAGGTTTACAATTTTTAGTATGTGAAAGTGCAATTAAACTTTTAAAAGATTTATTGTGCTTTATTTAGGAAACAAAAATCTAATCACTTGTATACCTAACTTATTCGCTAACTTGTGGAATAATGCAAAACCGTATCCAGTCTAGTTATTATTAAAAATGGACATAGATTGCGAAAGCCGATATTAAAGTTGACATTTGAAGTAGGTATTTAACAGCACACATCATTATATTAATCGGTTATTACTGATGATTACTGTGTGAGTGTCGTTATATAAGGTCAGTAGTATCCTAAGGGGTTAGGATATTATTTTAAACTAGCGATTCGCCCCAGCTTCGCACGGGCGCCACAAAAGTCTATGTTACTCGCCGATAATGTAGCTTTTATTGGTGAATGAATTTTTAAAATCTGACGAGTAGTTTTTGAGTTAAATCGTAACAAACAAATCTTTCCTCTTTATTATATTAAAAATTATTTCACCAATAGAAAGCTACATTATCAGCGTTTAGTTTGTATAGTACATCTACGAGTATGTTGCACCCGTGGGAAGCCGGAGCGTGTTACTAGTTTTCAATAATTTGTTTCAATTAATAATTATTCTAAAATATATTCCAACTAAAAGTTACTCACGTCTGTCATCGTATCGTGTCTTATCTCTGTTTGACACTGTTAAAACGTCAATCGAACAAAGATGGAGGCGTCTACAAGGGGTCTTTATAAACGCGTTCTTAAAAACTGTCAATTTCATATTCAATCTGTGTGATAAATGACAAGTGGTGGGCGGACAAAATTATAAATCGTTCAATTATATGACATGCGGTTCACTTCCTGGTTGCGGCATCTATTGCTGTCGTGTACAAGTTAATTTACAACACCCACTTCATGTAAACTTGTATATACATTTCCACGTTTTCACACGCGATCTTTTTTCTTCAATTATAAGGTGATCTTCTGTGAGAGGATAGCCTTCTTAACATGACCATCAAAAGATAGCTCGCGGACGGACAAACTAAGATAACACTACTCAACACTAAAAAAATATCTGAATTTTGATATCACGTCTAGAAGAGGAGAAATGGTACTTTTAACTTTTTGATCTAAGTTTGGGTTTTGAAGCGCGAGTATTTCGAAAATAGGATTGGTTTACAAACAAAACATACTTTAAAAGTTAGTTTAATTGTTGAACTTCAAAATGTCACGTACGTGTGTTAACAGTCCTAACTTGTTTTGTTATATTTGTGGCGAATTTACGTCAAAATCGAAAAAAAAAACCACTTTCTGACCTGATCAAACGATGTTACTTAGCCTATTTTGACCGTGATGTGAGAAATCAAGATAAGGCATGGGTCCCTAAAGTCTGCTGTCTAAGATGTTATACGAATCTGAACGGTTGGTGCAATGGAACAGTAAAAAAAATGCCATTTGCTACGCCGATGGTATGGACTGAACCAACGAATCATGCCGTGGATTGCTATTTCTGTTTAGCGTAATTAAAAGGGTTTTCTGAAAAATCTAAACGGGGTATTAAATATGCCGATGTATCTACCCTTAACCATACTGAAAAACAAGCATGGAAAGGTCTTATTGACGTGACAAAAAAAATCCTTGGTAACAACAAATCTGCTGACTTTCGCAAAAGAATAAAACTGATGTTGGACTGCTACCATAAAATGTGATGCAATATTTCATTAAAACTACATTTCCTTTATTCACATTTGGACTTTTTCCCCGAAAATATGGGTTCAGTTAGCGATGAACACGGGGAACGCTTTCATCAAGATGTAGCTGCAATTGAAAAACGTTTTCAAGGAAGATGGGAGCCTGCTTGCTCGCAGATTACTGTTGGAGCCTTGTTAGAGACACTCCAGGATCTCATTACAAGAGGAAAGCCAGCTGCACTAAGAAAGCTTCCCCTTTTCAGTCAAAAAGTCAATAAAATATAACGAGAAAGCTTGACTTTGTAAGAGAATCATGGTATTCACTTATTACGTTTATCTTGAAAATGAGATGTGATAGAAAAACCTCATTTACATATTTCTATTAGGTCAATAGCGAGGAATAATAATCACATAGTAGGATCTCAGATAAAATAAAACGTTTGAAATTTGTTGAGTAGTGTAATTATAAGATATCTGGATATATTATATCTTGACAACGACAACTTTGAAAGACATTTGATAGATATCTCGAGTTTTAAGTGTACCCGGAAGAGAAAGAGATAATCGATTAAAACACGAGAAATTTTCGACAAAATTTTGTCGTGGTTGTCATGCTAGGCCCATTATAGGCACTAAAGAAGATTACAGTATAGTTAAGAAAAAATAAAATAAAAGTCACAAAAAGTTGTGGAGTTATAAAAAGTGAAACATGTCAACTTGTGATTGTTATTTACACTTTTTGTAGACTTTAGTATTTATGCCAATGTATTTCGTAACAGTCAGATATTTAAAAAATGGCATTATTAGCTCACGCGCAAATTATAGTTATGATATGATATGATGAAAAGTGATATTCATTCTATAAATACCAGGAATAAGCATAAAATAGTAGTCCCAAAATATAGATTAGCAAAATCGAATAAATCGTTTCTTGGGAATTGTGTCAGATTCTACAACAGGCTACCGAAGTGTGTAACTGATCTTACGAATAAAAAGTTCAAAAACGTCATCAAAGGAATCCTAATTAAAAAAGCGTATTATAAAATCCAAGACTATGTTGACGATAAAGATGTATGGCGCTTATTCATCTCTGCATGTGTGGCTTCCCTGGCAACTTGCTCTGTGCAAGTGTGTGTATCTCATTTTACACTAATAGTAAAAACTCAATTTTCTTTTGCATTGTATAATCTCTGTATACCTTGCATTATATAAACTTCTCAGCCGATTATTACTATTGTAACCGAGTCTTTGTAAGCTAAACCATTGTTGAAAAGAGTGTCCATGGAGTTTCTTGCCGGTTCTTCTCCATGAGACCCACTTTTTGGAACCGTGCAACTAGACGTTTCATAAGAGCCTGCAAAGGCCTATTTGAAATAAAAAACTTTTGATTTTGATGATATGAGATTGAGAAGGAGTAATAATATCAAATGTTTTTAAACTACTTAGAGACAGTTTTTTAATCGTCTTTATAATCTGTTTAAAATTACATTTGGAAGTAAGAGAATCCGTTGAGTTCATTGCAATTTGCAACGCAATGGATGCAATATTTAGGTGAATATAAAAGTTACAACAAATCTATACTAATATTATAAAGAGGAAAGATTTGTATTTTTGTATGTATTGAATAAACTTAAAAACTACTGGACCGATTTCAAAAATTCTTTCACCAATAGAAAGCTACATTATCGCTGAGTAACATAGGCTATATTTATTACTACAAAAAAATAGAGATCCTTAGAATTTCCTACTAAAACTAACCCGAGGTGTAAAAAAAATTGCTATAAAATGTTGTTCGTCGCATGCGCTGCGAAAAGTATTGATGATAAAACAAAATAAAGTTCTACAATATTATAGAACATATAAATATCTACAAAAAACTTCGGGAGACCATATGTCTAACTATTGTAGTTATGTTACTATAACTACTTTTGTACATTTTAAAAGTTGATAGAAATGCCGATCAAAATCAGACCCTGCTATCCATACCTCTGTATTAATTCTTATCCAAATAAATTGTTTCATATTTAAGACTGTTTCAATACCTGTTGATTACTTTTTGAAATATTGAAATCGGACATTCCATTTAAAAGATATTACGAAATTAAAAATATCAATGTAAACAAAAAATACACGCCGTCCGCTTCGCACCGCGCTGTGGCTCCACGCAGGGCATCGAGCAATACGGCGAGGTTTGTGGGGTTTTGTTACGATTTAACTCAAAAACTACTCAACCGATTTTAAAAATTCTTTCACTAATAGAAAGCTATATTATCAGCGAGTAACATAGGCTTTGCTTTTTTTTCATCTATTTGCACCCGTGCGAAGCCGGGGCGTTTTGTATTAAATATACATGTATCCAAACAACTTAATGATGAAATTACTGATGTCTTATTTGATTTTATTTTTGTTACTGTTTTATACGATGTAACCATAAGATATTAAAGGTAGATACAAGATTATAAACAAGCACAGATTTCATCATATTTTTTATACTAAAACCCTTATACGCAATTAAAGGCGTTTACAGACTGTCCGACCGGGTAGCTGGATTGAGCTTTATATACTACGTTGATCTAAAATCAAATTTATTTACCCAAATAAATCTCGAAAGTTTCGAAGTATTTAGTTTTACCCTTTAAATATATAATACGTTCACTTATAACGTGTACTTGTATGTGTGTGGAAATATAATGTTCAACACTGTCTCCTAGTGCCTGTGGCTACATGGCAGAGTCGCACTTATAATTGGTATATCTCCACTATCTTTAAATCATACATAACACGTCGAGCCTTATCGTACTGAATCATTCTAAACGTGGCGGTCAGTAAGCCTTGTGCTGTGCTAGAGATATTATGTATTTAAAGGTAAATGTATATTTTCAGTGCAAATTACCGCATTTTATAAACTTTGGAATAAAATAAATAATCGATTTTCTGATTTTAGCTTGGCTCGAACGGAATAGTACGCTAGGCCCACTGGTGGTGGTAACCCATTATAACTTAAATTTTTTGTTTTGATAATTTTCTTATTTGTAGCGGGTATTAAATTTATGTTTTGCAGGCCTTTGTGTGACTAAAGTGGCTTTTTCTTGCATCTTGGAGGTATAGCCTCAGCCACAGAGACTCTGTTACTTGTAAAGTCACTTGTAATCATGCGCAGTTTGTTTCAGACTTACAATTAGTAAATACAAGATACATATAATATATTTTAATTTAACTTTAAGAATCTTTTTTTATTATTAAAAAGGAATATAATATAGCACTAGTTTGAAATACATACATGATTAGACAGATATTATATTTTCATCAAATAAAATATCATAGTAAAATTTAAAGACCTTAGTCGATAGTCTGCTCGGGCCTTTTCTTGAATACGTTTTGTAAGGTCCCAAGAACCCACGCGTTAGAATGCATCAATTCTTTGAAATTGTGTTCAAACCATGTCATTATACACCCACACAGGTGCATAATTATAATTTACATACACAGTTTTTTTAATATTTTGACAATATTATTTAAAATTTTACCCAGTTTTATTGAAACAAACAATTATTATGAATGCATTTTGAGAAAACCGCATTGAATATACCCAAATGTAAATTATTTTGACTTAGAAAATACAATTAAAAATCAAAATATCTTGAAACCTTACCATCATCATTTTCGAGTTTCCTAATTTTACTCAGATCATCTTAAGCTATCATAAGATTTAAGTAGTCAGTATTAAAGTAACCATTTTCAAACTTTCACCGTAACATAATACGCAGCTATTACAGAAAGGGTCAGATAAAATAAGTAATAACCTCGAAAGAATTGAACGATCACACGCAAAGATTTTTGAACACGCGAAGTGATCTAACTTACTCGTTGTAAGTTATTATTAAAAAAAGTAACAATAATAGCTAACAATGTACTACGTTTACATAAGGATTGTATAATTCTAGGTAGGAAGGTACATAACATCAACGTTACAAATGCTTTTCAGCAACCGTGGTCAGGGGCAGACTGAAAGATGACAACTGCCTGAGTTAAATTTTCATAGTTCAAGTTGCCATACTAACACTGTCTACATATTCCTACAGATTGATACTTGTATTACTTACACATATTAATAGAAAATTACCTATTAAAATAATAAGTGTCCCGCTAAGAAATTATTGTTAGAAAAAAAAACAAAAGCATTATTAATTTAAATACCTCCTTTCACGTAAGATTGTGTAGGTTCTAACTGGATTACTATAGAGATACTCCATGCGTTATCTTCTAGATAATATACGTATGTAAAGCACTAAACACTACATATGTTATACTTATTTTACACCTAATATCAAGTGTACTCCAGCGCAGCGATAAAACAAGTGCCACTTAATACTTCGTGTCAAGGTTGTAATCCTGTACACCTATTTCACAAAAAAACAGATAATGTCTAATGAACACAACGATACCAATTCTGCGTGAATCCATGTTGATCAAGTCACTTTCACAGCTTATGCAAATACTTCATTGTTTTATATTTTATAAGTCTTGGCTTTCGGTCTCCAACTCGATAAAGCGCGTATTTTATATATTTATTGGTATGGTTTTTAGACGAAGGTTTATCATGGATTTATATTTTTTCAAAGATTATAAAGGTGTGCTAATCTTGTGCTAATATCGACTGTTTGACCGGCACGCACGAATTCAACTGTTTGGCTAGCTGGTTTTCAGGAAGGAAAGGTGAAGAATGCATATTTTACGGTTTTTTGTTCTTCGTAGGCAACAAGATTATTTAATTATAATTTGAATAATTCTATTTTAGTGTGTAATATTAAAACACTGTAATAAAAAATACAGTATTCGATGCATGTATAGAATTTATTTTAATATAGCATAGCTATTCATCAATGTGTCACTAGAGATTTTATCTGTAACTGTCCAATCCTCACTTCAACGAACTGGCCACGTGGGAAATATCCGATGCTCATTTGAATTTAATTTCATATTGCATACTGACCGTAATACGTGGAACCGACTGTGGCGCCCGTGACTTGGGTCAGGAAATATTGGCTTCCAGGCGTTTCATTTTGGTTCATGTCTTGACGGCACATTTTCTGAAACAAGTTTTATGATATTGTGTTTAGCGCCATCTAGTAATGTAAACGCACATTACCATAGCACAACCATTCTATATTATACTTCAACATGGTTATTGTATGTGCCAATAGATGGCGGTTACTTACTTCCTTGCAGTCTTGATTTCTCTGTTCTTGAGTCAAATTTATGTTTTTCGTTTGCATTTTTCTTGTAATGTAGTTATCACCTGAAAATAAAAATAAAATAATTATTATTGATTTACTTTTTAATACTGTGAAAGTATGGAGTAAAAAAAAACAGAAAGTCAGTCTCTCGAAAATCTGTTTTTATAGTAGGTACTATTTTGGTAGTGCATTCATTGACATAGTATTATTGTTGATCGAAGAGTGCATTCTTCTGAATTAATACTATGAAGAGGAAGGATATTATTTTTATTTGCTCAAAAATTACTCGACCGATTTAAAAAAAAAAATACCAATTAAAAGCTACATTATAAGCGAGTAACAGGCTTTGTATAATCTGCATTGCACCCGTGCGAAGTCGGGGCGTGTTGCTAGTATACGATATTTAAAGAATTCTTAGAAAATTTCATAAATCGAAAAACATCTTAGGTTCCATTTTTTCGGCGAAATGTAGAATACTCTATAGCTTTTATATCAAGACTGACTGATTTTGTAGACGGTACATTTTAAGTGAGGGTTCTTCTGTGGGGTTCTTACAACAAAAAATCTAAATTATATTTTGAAAAAAAACTTTATATTGTAATATAGATAAAAAAATGATTCTCATTGCCGCGATGATTAAGCCTATATATTTGTTAAATATCATCGATTAGATGCGTAGATAAAAAATACCTTAGAGCAATAATCTGCTTCAACTTTGCTAAATAAAAAACAGAACGTGACAGTTACCCTTTAATTTTACGAAGATAATTTTATATAAATTTAATCAACAAATAAGTGAGTCAACATAAAGTTATCAAACTTCGTTATATCGCGAGTCCGTAAAGCTTATTTTAACTTCATCCAATCTCCACTTGAAAAGCTTTCCTCTTGATTTGAAATTTGAATTCATTAAAGGTTGAATACTTCAACGGAGTTTAAGTGACATTATTATGATAATATTGTATTTAGTGAAATATTTTAGACACGCCGCGGCCGTGATTCCTATCCTAGTTGTATTATAAAATAATAAGGAATCAAGGATATCTGGCGCAAGTACTGCCTTTATATCGAAGTTAGATAATGTACCTACTGATAAATGTACTATACACAAAAAAAGTAATCGAGTAATTGTAATTTTAAATAGTTCGAGTATCAATTATTATATTATCAATGTCTAACTAGCTAGGTAATAATTTTCTGTCAGTTTACGTGTCCTACGTATTAGAACTGATGATAAAATAAAATAAATGTTAGATTTCATGTTTATGAGAGAGATTTTATCCTAAACGTTGATTCTATCGATTAGTGGAATAAAATAGCGAATGTTTAAATTTTGAATTTTAACAGGTTCGATTTCCGGGTGAGACAAGCTAATTTTAGAAAATATTTGAATGCAGTTTTGTTTCTTTTTAAAAATAAAGGAATGTTTCCTTTAAGTAAAATGATCTATCTTAAGGATTTAAAGTAGTTTCCCTCCAGGGCCCATCGATTCTTTCCACCCTGTATATACCTAATTAATCCTTATATTATTGAAAGATTTTTTCAAATCAGCTCAGTAGTACTAGAGATACATAATAGTATAAAAATAAACTCTTTATTGTCCAATAGTAGTGCGTAATATTTCCCCTGTAAGTTGTTAGGACAAGAGGCTTCGTCATTAGTGCCGCTAAAGTCCACAGGGACACCGACAGATCGATAAGACCGCAACCACAACGTCCCGAGTTCTATTATTGTTTATGGTTCTGTGTCCGGCATATAATATAAATCTGGCTGGGAAAAAAATACTATGTAGATCAGGTATAGTGTGAATATAAGGAAGAAACAAATTGAATATATATTGCAATAAAACTAACAATAAAATTATTGAATATGTGCAAAATTAATAAAGCATAGACAATCTGAATGAAGGTCGTTATGGTGAACTGTTATAAGTTCTTAATAAAATTTGGATGTCTATAAGAAAAAGGTATGGTTATTTTAAAATTGTCTACTTCTTCAGCGCCATCTCTGAATATTATATGAACGCTATTAGAAATGTCAATTTGCCAAAAAAACTCTATAATTTCAAAAACACAAATATTTCTTAAAATAACATTTATTATAATTATACTAATACACATATTATGTATATATATTTAACAATCTTAATAACAGTTTTAGAGTATTTTATGATAATCTTGGTACAGAACAATATAACGTTTGAGTCGTTTGTATGTATTAATCTCCCGATTATAATAGGTATTTTTGATATTTTGCAGTAACTTATTATTAATATAAATAAAAACTTGAATTTAAAAAACCCTATATCAAAAATTGTGAAAAAGGATAATGTAATTTAAAAATTAAACACTTATCGCGGTATTTCAACACAAAACGACCGATTTAATTCGACGATTCGCCTGTCAATATCACACTGCAAAAAATACGCGACACTTTACTGAACAAGTGAACAAATTGTGATAACACCCTAAATAACTCGGTTTATACTCAGAGAAAACTAAACAGTTGGGGGATTCCCCAGTAAATAGGGATACCATAATAAAACTATAAAATATAGTTGAATGATTATGAGTGAGATTGATCGAAATTTTAAATGCTGCATGGCGTGCATTATTTCATAACTTAGCGTTTACCAATAGTGGCTAGATTGCTCCTTCCGGACTAAATAATAAAAAAACGAGTTCACCTTTAGTAAATAGTGCTAGATCTAGCCCAAAAAGGGCTAAGGTGGCAACATTGAACAGGAGGTCAGTGACCATGATCCAGAGAATTACAAAAAATACCAACTCTGTGAAATTAGATGGCGTTAGTGTAGATACTTTGCGAAATTTCTCTTTCAGACGACTGTTATCTTTAAGCTTCACGGTGATTAAACTTACTAAAAATCGTGTATTAATTCTTAGTTTATATTCGTTTATACATATTAATGAACGGAATTTATTGTATATTTCTCTCAAATAAAATGCATATTCGTCAAGAATCTTACTGTATCTATCCTTATATAACATCGTTTTAATAGAAAAAAAAAACATTTACATAAATTAGGCATATAATCTTCGTAAAAAGTAAATAAACTTTGATGATCAGTAAATTAAAACATTAATTCGAATTTCGAATGCATTAGCTACATTTACAAGTTGACGACGCTTAAACAATAATTTTTATGTCAATTTAGTCATTAAGAAGTAATCACCCAGATCGGTTAAATTACTGAGATTTGGGTTCAACGCACACACGCGATTTTTAGCAATAATTAATATTTGTTTTTATTTAGTTAGTTTAGTTTAGTTGGTAGTTGGTTTGGGCACGTAGAGGGGATGGATGAAAGTAAGGAAACGAAAAATATTTATGAATCTGGTGTGAGTGGAATAGTTGGGATTAGGTAACCTAGGCGAACGTACCTCGATCAGATCGGGACATTCTTTAAAAGGGACAGGTCAAAAATACTCGGTTTTCACCAAAATATTTTTTTAGAAGATTGTATTAAATGTTTATATTAAATTATAAAAACATGATTTATTGACACTATTTAATTTTATATTTCAACATAAAATCCTGTTGTCTGTTGTCTTTAAGGCAAAAGAATGTAGCCAGATCATACGTAATATGCTGAAAATTATGATTACGGCCATGTTATGATTTTAAATAAAACGGTCCCAAAGGATTATTGTTATTTAGTAAATATTTTTGGCCTCTGACATTCGTAGCAAGGTTAGGCCTGGCGTCGAATACTGTGATTTGTGACCAGCCGGGCTAGCATGACCGCCACGAGATATGTCGCAGACGAGAGAAGACAAACTAAGATGTAAGATATCTCGATATATTATATCTCGACATCGACAATTTTGACAGAAAAGATATCTCGATCGACAAATATATCTATTTTTGATATTAAAAGTCGAGTTTTAAGTTTAATTGTCATGTTAGACCCGAAAGAAATAAAGCGATAGTCGATTAAAACACGAGAAAACGGTAAACAAAATTTTGTCGCGGTTGTCATGCTAGGCCGGCATTAGCCAATGCATATTCTAAAAGTGTCGTGTGTCCTGTGGGCGTTAATCATGGTTTAATTGAAAAAGCAGAAAGTTCGTGAGAACGCCTGTGCGGTATTTCCTGTGCTCATTATATTGAATGTCTTTTGTGAAACCTTCAATGAACTGGTCATTCATTCATTAAGTTTTGATAATGGAGCCAAAAGTACTGATGGTATTATGCGAGGTATTATACTGTTTGTTTTTATTTTTTGGGAGTTGTCAGGTGTTTCTTAAGACTAGTTAATGGCTAAGTTCTTATGCGTAATTCTTTGGTAGAATTACATCTGCTAACATACCTATAAAAAGTTACTATCGAATTTTTCGACAGTATATTCTTGGTAGATTCATTCTGAACTAGTGGTAAATTTAAAAAAATAAACGTATTGAAAGTGATTTTCAACTGATTTCAAAAAAGGAGTAGGTTCCCAATTCATCTTTACCGTGTAGGTAACATATTTATTTCCAGAAATAATTAGGGATCCCTACTAAAACTTGAATAATGTAACCCAAGGGGTAAAAAAATTGTCATAAAATGTATTTCATCGCATGCGCTGCGAAAACTATTGATGATGTATCAAAACATTGTACTACAATATTAAAAAAACTGTACTAATATTATAAAGAGGTAAAGTTTGTGAGGTTGTAGGGAGTAATCTTTGAATATAAATTAAACAAGTACATACTTTAGATTTCACTTCAGATCATGTAGCTATATATACATACTATATAGTGCTAATAAAAGCGAAAGTTAATCTGTAAGCCAAATTGTCAAGTGACTCACACGTCCGATGTGGGGACCGCAGAGAGCGGTGCATCAAAGGAAACCTACCTATATCAAACCTTTTAAATACCGGAAGCGCAAAATTAAATGGGTGTGACCTTGATTTTCAATGTTTGCAATGTAGATGTACTATAATAATAATATTCTAACTCGCTGATAATGTAGCTTTCTATTGGTGAAAGAATTTTTGAAATCGCTCTTTCAAAGACTTTATTTGTGTTAATCAGTCAGCTTTTCTAATCAAAATCGAAACCAATATTATTCTATAATTAAACAATAACTAAGGAATATTAAACACAAATCGGAAATTAAAACGAATTATGGTTTAAACTTAAGATAACCTTATGCCCCGTGGCGTGCTACAGACACAAGCCATAACAAAAGATAACATTATCCGAGGCTCGGAGGGCGCTGGCGGCCGCCCCGGGCCCAATTATATCCCATTTCATTCACAAAACTACCTCCGCCACGCTATTGAGCAGATTAGTTGTTAGGGACCGTTCACACACACCAAGTGAACCGCATTTTTTATGTTAGATATCGACAGACGAGGTTTACTTGATGGTAGATACCTCTGCTACAGAACACAGTAACGCGCAATAAATAACGAGGAAAGATTCAATGCTCGGAGTGGGCAATACGTGGCCATTGCCATACGTGGGCAAGTCATGCTTACAGAAAATTATAAACATGCCGTCCCGGTGGGATTCGAACCCACGACCGATCGATGCTCACGGCAAGTTTTCTACCGAATGCAATAAATCCTTATTCATTCATTCAATTATTTCATTATTAACAAGTGTCGCCATACACTATATTATTTCAATATATAAATTCATGAAAATCACGAAAAAATCGAGAGTGAGAACCAGCTTAAAAATTATAACTTATTTTCTATCCTATTATATTTTATTGATTACGTTCCGGTGAAAGGCTTAATGTGCTCGGTCCTTAACCGATTCGTGCGGGCGGTTAACTCTCGTTCGGTTAAATTTTAATCTCCGTTTAATGGCCACTATGAGATAATTGAAGCGCTTTTTACGTTTCAAGTAGAGTACTCAACTGCTGACCTTGCTATGAAATTAAACAGGCTTTTGTATATATATGAGATTATTGATGTATAGTCAGCTTTATTTTACCAACGATGAAGTTTATAGGTAGCGTTTGTGTAAATACCCTTGCTTTTGCGTTGTTTTTATGCAAATGATACTACATATACGAATCGCGGACGGTAACACGAGTAAAAGATGTGTTATGGTTATTTTTATTCATAACAGAAGTTACCAAAACTAAAATTCTGATATTTGAGGCGTTTATTGTTGCCTCAAGTGTAGCATCTGTCTTTCAATGGGAAGCGGTTTTGAATTCCACCGGATCTGCCGGCCTAGCATGACCGCCACGAGATATGTCACGGACGAGAGAAGACAACCTAAGATGTAACATATCTCGACATCGATAATTTTGATAGAAAAGATATCTCGATCGACAAATATAACTATTTTTGATAATAAAAGTCGAGTTTTAAGTATAATTGTCTTGTTAGACCCGGAAGAAATAAAGCGATAATCGATTTAAAACGAGATAACGGTCGACAAAATTTTGTTGCGGTTGTCATGCTAGGTCGGCTGAAATTTTTATAATTTTGTCGAATCATGTCTTCACTACGGCTAGTCACTTCGAGCATTAAATAGAGGTTCACACCTATTATATAAAGCTGTAAAATTAAAGGTCGGCAACGCACCCGCTAGTCCTCTTAGTCTGGTGTTGTGGATGTTTATGAGCAACGGTGATCACTTACCATCATGAAAGCTATTTTTTATTCCATAAAAATTCAGTTACGTTCTACGGACATTCTGATGACAGCTCGGACGAAGAATAAAAAAAGTCAACAACGCATCATATATATGATATTATCTCCCCTTGCTCATCTGTCTAAATCTGATATCAAAAAGAGTATAATTTAGTTGTCTTTATACAGTAAATGAAAAATATTATATGTATATCTCATCTTCGCTACATTCAATCTTATGTTTATCTAATGTAAAGAGTAAATAGTTATAGTTTCAAATAGCGATTTTAATTGCAAAATCAAGCAGCCAATTAAAATCACTATTCAACCCAATGGGATTGGAATAACTCGAGTGAGAAATATTAGTCAGGGATCTGTAATATTGGAACCATTCATCTATGAATCAAAGAAATACTTGAATCACACGGGGTAGTTTCGTAAAAACAAATTGTTTTAGTTCAATGAAAAACAATCTTTGCGTGCGAGAATATTTGAAGTATTTTATTACCGGATCAAGATAGGAGTTGAAGCCCCAGATCCGTATTAAGAACTGCTGAATTACTTATATACTATACTACTAAAATAATGATTAAGTATTTATAAACGTTGTAATTGTAACGCCAGAGTTTAATAATTTCGTTAAACGCGTTCATTTGTTTCAGCACAAACAACTATTGTATTTCAGATAATTATTATATGTATTAAAGATAATCTTAAAAACAATTAAGAAATATATTACTAAGAGTTCAGAATTAATATAAAAGGGATATTCAATTTTCAAATAGTGTTACTGTGCATATTATTTTACTATTATGTATATTTTAATCAGTACCAAATCTTCACCTTAAATAGATTTGATCTTATCTTAAACATCCATTTTAACTAAATACGAGGTTTCAGCACATTCCTTAAGCATCAGTTATATTTGAAACCGCAATAATAACATGTAGTTTAACAACCATACAGTAGGGAGAAATTCCTAAATAATACTTATATCAAGCCTTCAATCTCATTTACATTGACTATTTGCCCGTCAAGAGTTTTTGATACCGAATTACTATTATTATAAGGTAGTCGAAGGTGGTTTTAAATGTTTTATTTGACGGCTTAATACATTATAATATAGGTTGTTGTGTTTGTCGAACTGTATGTCTGTCTGTATAATTGTATTTCACTATTAAATTGTCGGAATTTTATTGATTTGATGTGTTTTCCAATTGGCTGAATGAGATCGCTTCTCAGCAATAATTACAGAATATCGCTGAGTTATAAGTTCTACGCTGTTTTTTTTAAACCGTTACAGTTTAAGTAGACTAAGGTTTTTATATACATATACAGACGAGCGTGAAGCGCACTTGATATTAAAAAATACATCTCAGACACAAGTTTTTACCCCTCTACAAAAAAAAACCAGCACATGCCACCAATTAATTATACGTAGTCAATTTATTTTTGTTGTTCTTTCTAGAATATATAGGCTGAAAGTGAAACACTCGCTTATCTGAAAAAAGTATTATGTATAACGAAAAACCAGATATCATTCAATAATTTTGTTCTATAATATCAGGTAATTCAACCGTTTAGTTAAAATGTTTTTTTTAAGATTGTTTTATCTTAATGTTATAAAAATCCAATAAAGCCTTTATTAATAACAGATAGTGTAGCTTTCTTTAATGAAATCATACCTTAAATCAGTTCGTTACTTCCAGAGAAAAATAAAAACAAAAATCTCTTTCTGTATATTAGATTTGATATAGGAATTATAATATCTATTTCCTTCATAGTAATATTAAATTCTATTTAATAACATATATTCGTATTTTTTATGATCTTCTGTAGATATATTATGGTTAATTATATTTCCGGTACAATATGATTTAATTTTCTGTAATGTCTTCCCCACTTTTTGTAACTTCGGGCATTGAACGGGTGTGAGGAATATCTAAATTCCGACAGGGTAACGAACCACCGTTCATAGATGGAAAAATTGCGCGTTTCTGTTTTAGTCTATGGATTTCCGAATGCTCGAAGTAAAAAGTAGGTCGATAGCGCATCACTGACTGATGGTATCACCTACCATCGAGTGAACCTCATGCTCGTCTGTCGATATCTAACATAAAAAAGCCACAAGAGACAATATACCTTATATACCTAATCTTAATAATTGAGGTTTCCCGGAAGACAGGCGCCGAGTGTTGGGCACACTATTACGAACACACTACGTGATTACATGAGTTTTTAATATGAGTCGTATTACTGTACAAAAGGCGGCTATCTGAAATTTTTGGTCCGGCAATCTAAAAAAAAATAAGTTCTTGTCGTTTAGACTGTTATGTTTTTTATATATTTGGTTTTATCTTTAATTGTTAACATTAATAGATACCTTAAACATGCCATGAATGATACCTAATACAAAAATAAGGAGAAAAACGTTTTCTTTTTTAAATTGCTAACAATCAGTCATAAGTCAGATAGCCGCCTTTGATTCTATACGACTTATATGACTCTTTGTATATTTTACATATTTGTAAAAATGAGTTTTTGTAAATAAAACGTTAATACATATATTTTTATAATAGACCGGGCAACCGTTAAATAGTAAAGTAAAATAAAAATGTATAGGCCATTCATATTGATCAAGTATTTATGTGACAAATGGTTATTTGTTATGCATATAACTTCGATTCCGCTCCCCTCTTCTAAGCCTTTGTCTAAGTGAATTACAAGTTTTATCCTTGAACCTATGGCTGTTAATAGAGTATGCAGCCAAAATACCAGATAAGCACGCCATAAACACTTTACATTGTTATCTATGCGTTAAGATTTTTCATTCGTTACACAGGGCCGTTTTGAGGCTCCGTTTTTAACCGACGATCGCGATGTAACGTGTATTTTTGTCTGCCAGCTTTCTTCTCCACTGAATAAGACGAGAAGAGGAGAGACTTTATAGTTTCGTGGGCAGTAGTATAAATGCGAATATAGGTTTTCTGTAACGTTTTTTTTAATGATTAATCACCTAATTCTATTTTAATAAAATATGGTACAGTGATGGTTTAAATCCTGAGAACATTTGGTCCTGGGTTACAACCCAATTTTTCCACGAGAATGGAACCGTAGACTAACTCTAGTTCTGTATATGTAGCTCATTTTTTAAGGATCCAAGCTAAGCCTATAAAAATGTGTTTTATCCGAGGGAAAATGTAACAAAATACAATTTAGACTTGTGGTGGAATAGTTATTATTGGCATTGATGGGTCGTAAATTCGTCGCATATTTGTCTAACAATATGTTACAAGTACGTCAGACTCTTACTCTCATTAAACATTTTAGTCTTACTTCGTGATTCAAAGTAAAAAGGTCCTCAGAATATCATTGATTTTCTGAATAAGGTCATATTAAGTAAACTTTACGCTCAAAAGTGGAGTCCATTCGATTTCTATAAGGTATGGCGCAAGCTTTTCTTATCTACTAAAAATGAAATCAATCAATGTTTATAGGGCCCCAAAAGATCAGGGCCTCAACTACACGTGCCTGCGCGAATGAGTACGAATTTAAATACGACTATCAGTAGTCTGCGCACGCGCAGATGTATGAGCCTCCGCGGAAGAGTGACGTGTACATTCACTATTTTGTTCTACTTGCTGACGATTGCTTTGAGGTTTATTCATTGCGATACTTCAGTGTTCGACCCTATGTTGATAATTTTTTCTATTTACGTCTATTGATCAAAATAAGGGGCTTGGGAAAGTGTGTCGTACTGACGTGATATGTCTATTTTTCTTTCGTATTGACACGTTTTCATAAAAAAAGTGAGTCCTTTAGACTAGGGATGTTACGGAGCTTCGATTTCGGTTCCGAAAAGTCGGAACTTCCGTTTGATTTTGCACCTCCGATTCCGATTTCGGTTCCGATAGATTTAAATCGGAAGTTATAATCGGAGGTCATCGGCGGGAGTGCCCGCAATCAGCGCCATTTGATTTTATTAACTTCTGTTTAATTTAAGAAATTTGGTTTATTTTTATATATCACACCCAAGAAGGTGTATACATTTTTGAACTGATATGAATGAAACTGATGAATAATGCTTGTAATTTAATTTTATTACACATCTCTCTTTTGTGTCTGCCTCCGATTCCGGTTTCGGTTCCGATTCCGGTTCCGATAAACCAAATTTAAAAACTCCGATTCCGAATTCGGTTCCGGTAAAACCACTTCCGTAACATCCCTACTTTAGACCATACAACTACAATACGTAATGTATATATAAAAGTATTCTTTTTTAAATTCTCATGGGTATTTTTTATTCATTACATATTTTCATTATGTTGAAATAATATTAAGAAAATACGAAATTGTTTTCGTTTTATACAAATCGTATATTGTTACCACAAACATTGACGTATCAGATGAATAAAGGAAATAACAACTTTCGTTCGCCTCGGCCGATCACACTTTTCGTAACGCGTGACGGGAGCGTTACGAAAAGTGTGATCGGTATTCACCAGTATTCTCCCCAAGCCTATGCGTATAGTATAGTGCGTATAGAATAGTGCGTATAAAATAGTGCGTATAGAGACAGGTGCAGCTGTTGTTCAGTCCTACTGCAAATGTTCCTCTTCATAGGAACTGATGAGATTTGGACATTAGTACAGGATACCTTGGATCCTTGGGTTAAAATTTATGCATGACTTGTCCGCATGGCTTCCTTCAGAAATGCCAGAAATGGTGCCTATTTTTCCCAGAAAACTAGCCACGCCTTCTAAGTCTCTGTCGCCATTTTGAAAATATTCCTGAGGCTAAATATGTCTTTTTTAAGTTTGTAATTTCATTTTTATATACATATTATACAAGTTTTTGACTTATGTGTTCTATTATATAATCTGGAAAAAATTGCGTGATTTTTTAATATATATATGTGTAAAAT